>JAAXLI020001230.1:201990-216420 GCA_014621495.2 Entosphenus tridentatus | reverse complement strand
ATCACACAGAGACCCATAGACTCACCACACAGAGACCCACAGACTCACCACACAGAGACCCACAGACCCAACACACAGAGACCCACAGACTCACCACGCAGAGACCCATAGATTCATCACCAAGATACCCATAGACACACCAAGCAAAGATCCATATACTCATCACACAGATACTTCATTGACTCATAGACTTCAATGGCTTGAGCTTCAAGTTTGCGTTTCGGAACCGCAGGAATAACTGATGCAATCGGCCAATATATTTGGCGAAGGACCAGATGAAAACATTGACATCGTTCATGTATATTAGGCATGTATACCATTGTAGGACTGCTAAGGGCATCTAAATTTTGAGCTGGATCATTGCCGATGCAATCTGAAGGGCCATACAATTGTATACGTGACTAATATACCAGACAATAAATCCCGCGTACTGAATAATTTTTCTCCCGCCAATGCGTCAAGTGCATAATCTATACACAGTAGGGGATATGCGTCAGCAAGCATAACGGTGCGCAGTGGAAGTCTACACAGAATCTCAGTGACTCGCCTGACTTTTTTGACTAGGACCACCGGAACCTGCCATGGACTTGACGAAGGGGAAATGATGTCGGCCAGCAGCATCTCCTGCACCGTTTGCTGGTTGTGCCCTTTTTCCATTGGGCTCATTACATATGTGTTTTGGTGCACTTCCCATGCTGATGTTGTGCTGCAGCAGATGCGTGCGTCCCCGGCTGGACACGTCGGAGAACTCGTGGACCAATGAGTGCAGCCTGTGGGCGGCAAATCTGGCCATGGCTCCGCCAGTTGGTCCATCCGCAAGTCGTCCTCCTCTATCCTCGGACTTGTCAACGCTTCCCACGAGCTCTGGCCCCTTCCGAGGGACTCCCATTGACAAGGGACTGACATAGGCCAGAACCGTTCCCGTCCGCATTGTCGGTTGCCTTGTCCGAGGTGTTCAGCACTTGAATGGACAGATGCTGATTCCCCTGGACAATAGTCTCGGCCCCCACTAGTGCATGGCGATCCGTGATGGCTGGCGCTGGAGACACAAGGACAAGTCCATCTGGGACCATCACGATGGGGGACCGATTTCGCAGCGGTCTTTGTATCTGGGCTGCCGTGGGAATGGAGACAGAATCACTGACCAGAGGCTGCACGTAGGGTAACCCCGGCTGGCTCCTTCCACCTTCAGGAAATGGAGATGCGTTCCCTGGACTTCCAACCGATCATTGTCCAGATCGATTTTCATCGGCATTTGCCTCAGAAAATCCGTCGCCAACAGGCGGGGCACGGGCAACCTTGTGGAAACAAGTGTAATGTGAGGTTATATCCAGGTCGTTGACGGATTACAACTCGTCACGACGATTGGCTCTGCCGGTCCTGGTTCATAGCCAATGGGGGGAAGCCTAGGGGCGTGGCCCTGACATAATGGAAAGGTGACAGCTGGTTGTAGAGGATTGGTTCTGCTGGCTTTAGCCACAGCCAATGGGGAGACGAGTCAGGGGCGTGGTCCCGGGAGCCTCTGGAATATTTCATAGAGGCTAACTAGGATTGGAGGAAACGTACCACGTGACCCGGGTATTAAATAGGGGTCGAGACGAACGACACTTGGTCAGAACGGGAACGAACGGAGGAAATGGGCCACGCGTGAGCGGGGCTCCGGGTTGCCACGTGGCAGTGCGTCTCTCTCTCTCTATCCCTCTCACGCTGCCTGTCAGCAGCGTGAAGGAAAGCTGTAATGCAAAGTTGAATAAAAGACCGGATTCCAGAAGTCGCCTCAACGACCTTTATTACACAAGGATGGGTCCTGCTACCAACAACTGCCCAATTTGTATAGGGGCCTCAACCTGGCCCAGGAAGCCCATACTCCCTCCGTTGGCCACGAAGAACTTCGTCTTGGACCCCTCGTTGTGGTGCGGGGTGGGCCCCCCATGTGATGTGGGTTGGAGCCCAATTTTGGTGCAGGGTGGGCCCCCAATTTTGGTGCAGGGTGGGCCCCCCATTGTGTACGCGATGGGCCCCACATTGTGGTGCAAGGTGGGCTCCCCCTTCTTGCTTGCGCAAGAAGGGAGGTGTAAGAGGCGAGCACATCATCATCCAGAACGGATGGCAGCGATCGTAGCGCCTCTTCGTCCGACCATTCGACTCATTAGTTGTATTCGAATTTTTGTAAGTGATTTGTTTACCTTTCCTATACTTTGCACTCATATCGTGTGTGTGTTGTGTTTGTTGTTGTTGTAAGGATCTGACCCCCATGCCCCGAATGGACGTCTGTGAAAAACACATTTAAAGCTCATCATATTTCCTCCTCCATGCTAAATAAATAATCTGATTCTGACTGATTTCCACCAGTGGTTGAAAGGGGCGTCATTGGCGAACTTTCGTCACACATCACTGTGAAATAACACACAAATTTACCAACTCGAGCAAGATTAATTTAATTTTAAAAAGTAAAAACTATTAAAAGTCGCCCTTCTTCCAAGCAACATACTGCATGCATTTTGTTTGACAATTGTGTGTTGAGTGGGAGATAATAGAACGAGAGGTGTAAGCATTGTAATCAGGTACAGGCGATATCCCTCGATTCACGAACGTTTCGATTTACGAAATTTCACGTGAACGCGATTTAGAAATGACAGACGCTTTTTTGTCTTTCGAGTAAAACGGAACCATTTATTTAATATTTTAACCAGGTGTAAGGCCCCACTACTGACCTGGTGTAGCTCTTTTTCAAAAGCGACCTGGGCCATTACAAACGATGTGAAGCTCAAACCAAGTGGTATGATATCATCATGACCATCACGTGCAAATGTCTAGCAGCAAACAAATAACCCTGAACACGTGGTGATGTTGATTCTAAATGTGAAGGTGAAAAGTCGGAGGAACACTGAGAGAGACAGGCAAACTCCAAATACAGCAGCAGGCATTGCCAGGGTATGGATCGAACTCACGACCTCCTGTAGACCATGGTGGCGCAATTAACTAAATCGAATTTCCTATGGCACTCGCCCATCGAACGAGAATGCCACACGGGAGGCTACGTCATCGGACATCTGCGACAAAGAGCTTCGTAGGTCATCAGATTTCCTCCTCCTCCCGTCTAAATAAAGATTCCGATCCGCGACAGTATTATGGTGTCCCTATACAGTGCAACGGTAACGTCTCCACATCAGCCTTTTCTAGTCATTCCAACATGCAGAATTTTTTTTCTTAATAGTTCTTTCAAATGTATTGTTATTTAATCGTTTTAATATGGTATTACACTTGTTTTGCATCCTCAAATGTGACAAAGATGTATTGCAAAAAAAAATTTGGAGTTGGAATGACTGTCCGATACACATCCCCCAAATTTTAGTATTAAAACAAATGGGTAAAGCCGTTGCGAATTACAAATTTAGTTTTATGCTCGTTAGTCTGTTTTTAAGATGTTCGAGAAACGCATCCCATTCGGCAAATCGAGTGGTACCTTGTACAGGCCATTGGTAAGGCTCACACAAATCTGCTACCCCACTCACCACCCCAACCTTCAGTATAGGACTTCCTTTCACCCCCCAATCATCTGCACACTCTCTGAACACCCTACGTGACCTGTTCCCAGTCCAGGTTAAAGACCTTTCCATTCTCTTCTGCCATACAGGATCCACGGTCTGGCTCTCGATAAATGATGGAATATCATTCCCCACTTGGGTCTCTATGTGGTGAGTCTATGGGTCTCAGCGTGACGAGTCTACTTGTCTCTATGTATGTACATACGTACGTTGAACTTCTTTAGCAGCGTAACGCAACAATCTAGACGATTTCAACATTGCACAGCTCCATTGGTGGAAGCGTCGTGAAACAACCGAATGGAAGGGCAAAAATGATTGGACCGAACCCAGGCACGGGGGGGAGGGGCGGCTGTGACGTCACGACCTACGCCAGAGCCCTGCTGACCACGACGCTGGCCACGCCCAGCAGGGCCAGGGTCACGTGAGCTGCGCCCAGCTGGCGAGGAGCGGCGTTGAAGTTGCAGCCATTCCATTGGCAGCACGTGATAATCGCGTGTCCGTTGGAGATGATGTCCTTTATGTCGAGGGCTTTGCATTCGGCCATGTTGTAGCACTTCTTGGTGATAAAGAAGGCTGGACGGAAGAGAAAGCACGCGCGTCTCATTGTAAGTAAAAAAGATATAATTAAAAACACGTAGAAAACTATTTTTATTTGTTATTCTACCAGGTGTAAGCCCCGCTGAGCTGCAATGTAGCCCTTTTTCATAAGTGACCTCTAAGTGTGTGTTGAACTTCTTTCGTGCCGTATGTAGCCATCCGTTCTAATCTGTGGGTGTCTGTACGTCTCTATGGGTGTGTGTGGGTCTCTGTATATGTATGTGTACTGTATATGTTTAAATTCCTTCGCACCGTACATCGACCACTGTGCTAATTGCGGGTGCTTGGGGAAGGAAAACAAACCAAGAAGATGAATCCCTGCAGTCACGAAAGCTTTAAATCGAAAAAAATGTTAAGTAAAAAAAAACTCATGACGTGTTGATCACATCACAAGCAGTCGTCATCACGCGGAGAGAAAAGGGGGGCAAGCCTTCAACTGCAGCTGTTTATAAAGGCTTGAAATGGGCATAGCCCAAGTTGCAGAAGGAGTGGTGACAAGTGCAGCTGCGCAGTATAAACGAACGAGCTAGTGCATAGCGGCAAGCTCAGCTGGCCGCAGCAGCATGGGTCGGGGCAGCCGATGCTAATTTTCTCTCCGCCTGATGACGACCTCTCAATCAATCAATTTCGTGTAAGCCAGCCGCATTAAAATTATGATCAGCTACGGCAGAAGTATTGGTCCCACCGTGTTTCAAATATGCCTCATGTTCACGAACACGGTCCGAGACATGTCGCTTATTTTCCCCAATGTAACTGCTGCCGCAGATACAGCTTAGTTTGTAGACACCGGGATATTATATGTCAGGAATCTTGTCCTTCACAGATGGGATCAGATCACGGATTTTATGTACCGTGTTCAATCGGACTTGGATCTTGTATTTGTTCAAGATTTTTGAAATCCTTTTGGTTACCCCTGCTATGTATGGGAAGGTGATGGTTTTGATTGGATCTTCAGATGATTCCTTCCTCACGGTTGGGGTGATGGCTTTGCGGATTGTGGAGTCAGAATATTAATTCGCCTTGGGAGCTTGGTGTACTTGTTTGAGTTCACTGGTTAGGTGTTCATGGTTGAAAATACATGAAAGAAGACGGTAATGAACTCAACAATCATTGGAAAAATGTCATCAACAACTTTTGGTCATGACTTCATTGGTAATTTCTTGTCAACCTCCACCGTCAGCAATGTGGATGTGTGGAGCGAGGTGCAATGCCCCCCATCTCTACCCCCTCTCTCCCCCTATCTCTCCCCCCCTCTCTCTCCCCCGAGCTCTGCCCCCCTTTCTCTTCCCCTTTGTCTTATCCTGCATTAGCATTGGCTGCCCCGCCCATGCTGCTGACACACTTGGACTTCGCCGCTCAGCACCAGCTCGTCCATTCATGCTGCCCAGCAGCACTTGTCACCACTCCTTCTGACACTTGGGTTACGCCAATTTCAAGCCTTTATAAACAGTTGCAGTTGGAGGCTTGCCCCCCTTTTCTGTCCGCCTGATGACGACCGCTTGTGTTGCGATCGAAACGTTGTGAGTTTTATTATGATTTATTTTGTTGTTTTCCATCTACGTGACTTTAACGAAAGAACCAGATAATATGAACCCCATAGACTCATCACACAGAGACCCATAGACTCACCACACAGAGACCCATAGACTCACCATACAGAGACCCATAGACTTATCACACACAGAGACCCATACACTCACCACACAGAGACCCATAGACTCACCACACAGAGACCCATAGACTCCCCACATAGAGACCACATAGACTCATCACACACAGAGACCCATAGACTCACTACACAGAGACCCTGAGACTCATCACACACACAGAGACCCATATAGGCATCATACACAGATACCCATAGACTCCTCAAACATAGACCCCATAGACTCATCACACACAGAGACCAATAGACTCATCACACAGGGATCGATAGACTCATCACTGCACAGAGACCCATAGACTCTTCACATAGAGAGACGCATAGACTTACCATACAAAGATCCACAGACTCACCACACAGAGACCCCATAGACTCATCACACACAGAGACCCATAGACTCGCCAAACAGAGACTCCATAGATTCAACGCACAGAGACCCCATAGACTCATCACCACACCAGAGACTCCATAGACTCAAAACACAGTGAGGGCGGACGTGCGTCTTGCGAGTGCATCATGCGCCTGGGACTCACTGCTGAATGCAAGGGGTCCACCCCCAACCCGCGCTTTGCGAGAATAAACGACGCACTTACTGGAGCCTTCGTGGGCGACTATTGACCCGCAGGCGTTATGCGAGTTGTCGGTACACTGAATGGGGCCGCCCACGTTGCACACCGTATTGTTGGTGGTCGGCCTGCATGAGTAGCATTTGATGCTGTGCCCTGTATATCCACAGACGCAAGACACAAGAACAATACCGATCATCATGATCATCATGGCAGTCGATCATCACGGCAGACAATCATCATTATCATCACAGCAGACGATCATCATCATCACGGTAGACGATCATCATCACGGCAGACGATCATCATCACGACAGATGATTATCATCATCACGGCAGATGATATCATCACCAAGGCAGACGATAATCATCACGGCAGATCATTATAATCTTCACGGCAGACGATCATCATCATCATCATAACGCTGCTGCACTACGAACCGAGCGACCCGAGTTAGATTCTCGCTCACGGCCACCAACACCACAGGTGGCGGTTATCTGAAGCGGGACCCTGGGGCCTCCTCCCACGAGGTCGACTCGTTCTCAAATGGGTAACCTGATGCAGTAGTGGTGTGGAGGAAACATCGCCACTGAGGAGACAAGGGTGGCCGAGCGTGGTGCTGGCCAACCACCGCCTCGTGTGTCAATGCCGGGCTTCGTAGGCGGTGCTACTCGCTAATAGCGCTTGCCTCAACAGTCTGCTCAGGCGAAACGGAGGATGTTTGACTTTGTACGGGGTATGTGCAGGGTTTATGTAGGAGTCTCGTGAAGGATGCTCCCAGAGCCGGCCCAGCCACTAAGCGACCCTTGCAATTGCAAAGGGCCCCGTGGCCAGCAGAGGGCCCCCTAGAGTCACTGCTAGCGAGTGGGTGAAAATAATCATACATCAAAGGGGCCTCCAACCAAATTTTGCTTAGGGCCCCCAAAGGTCTAGGGCCGGTTCTGGATGCTCCCACTTTGGTAGTTGGAGGCAGTCGCCCATTGACAACAATGGGGGGCAGTTGGAGCAACGCTCACAACGACGAGCAGAGCGCCGGGCAGATAAAACGCAGCGGGTTGACACAGTTGGGGGGGCACAGGTGGTGCATCTGTAAAGTCATCTCAGTCAGTCAACGCATGTTTAGTGACATTGAATGAGATTGGTAGACAATGGAATTAGGGGTAGCAGCCCGTTCTACCAGTTGGACCCGTGGGCCACGCCCGGAGCGTTCTGGGGGATCCTAAAGCACAGCAAGTAGCCACAGTAGGGGGCACAGGCGGTGCATCAGCCAGCCATCTCAGTCAACGTGGCCGAGGGCGGAGCCTGGCCACGTTGGGGAGAATAAAAGGTGAGCTCCGACTTACAGTCGGGGCTGCTGCCATCGGGAAAGGAACTCATCATGTTGCTGTCGTCGTGGTCTTCGCCTATTCAAGCTGTGGTTCTAGAAGCATGTTGGCTGTCCCGACCTGGCATGGAGTTATCCCCTTTGGCCTCCTACTAGTGTCTCTTAACTAGTACACTACACATGTCACCTGCATGGTCTGTCCTGTGACCTCCCACTGCACCTAGCTTGGCACAGCAGTCAACACATGGCACATGCAGGGTCTGTCCCCGTGACCTCCTCCTCATGCACATAGCCTGGCAAAGTAGTCAACCCATGGCACCTGCTGGGTCTGTCCCGTGACCTCCCCTTGCATCTAGCCTGGCACAGCAGTCAACCCATGGCCCATGCAGTGTCTGTCCCGTGACCTCCTCCTGCAACTAGTCTGGCACAGCAGTCAACCCACAGCACCTGCTGGATCTGACCCGAGACCTCCAGTCAGCAAGCCTTTGACACTTCACGTGATAGCCTCAAAGTGCACCTAGCCTGGCACAGGCCGCCATCACCGCCATTTAGTGGCATTAGCGAACACTGAGCTACACACGTGTAGTGTCGTGAATACCGCCACAGTGCTGGCGGAGCGCCGGGTGCCCCGATTGGACGAGCTAAGGGCACGTGACTGGAAGTTGTGTTTCGATTGGAGGAGTTAAGGACACGTGGCCAGAAGCGGAGGCGCCGTCCTTGATACAGCAAGGGGTGGGGCCGGGGCCAACGGGTAAAAGGGGAGCCCGTTTCGGCGATCAAGCTAAAACACACGCGCGCATAGTGAACGGCCTAGGACAAGTTAGATACACTTAGCAACAGAATCCGGTGTACAGTGAATTGTTTTCAAGTTCAAGTTCATTTATGAGGTATAGCCCTGTGAGCCATTCGGCTCTTGAATCGGGTGCAACCGCAACAAACAACAAACAAAAACATGAACAAAAAACATCTTAAAGTGAATATGTGACTAAGTGCAAACAGAAAATCCAAGAAAAGACAGCAAAATATTGCAGAAAAAACACCGTGTACACCAACGCTGTGTGCAAAAATCCCAGTGGGATGCAAGTCAAACAACAACAACAACAACCATAAGATAACTTAGATTAAGGCCATCAGTCTAACTCTGTACGACAACAAACAAACATGGCTAAACCAATACACTAAGCACGTTGCCTATCACAACGGTGTGTGTGTGCCTCAGTCGACATACACGACACTTAGCCTCAGTGGCGCCTTACCCCTGGTACAATGAAAAAAAAGTGAGTGAAGTCAATATGACAAAATGTAAAAATAAAAACGGACCGAGAAACCGCGCAGTCAAGACGAGACGCAATTGATGAATGTTTCAACACTTCGACTTGCAAACTTTAACTAAGAGAGAAGTCCTAAACTTAATTTCAAGAGGTAATGCGAGCGTGCATACGCAGAACCAAACAAGTTCAACACACAGGGTGTCAGTTTTGTACCAGTTAAAAGGGTAAAACCCTACTATTACACAGGGTGTACTGAAACTAAACACCCCGAAAAATTAAAACGTCAAATAACTTTGTCGATATTGGAGATACTGTGGCAACGTCGTTGTAAATTATATGCATTCGATTTACTATATAGTTGTAACTAATATGTATTGGGTACTTTCTGATTCTGATATAATGACAAGTCCGGTCATGTACAGCAGCAGGCATCGTCAAGGTCAGGGATCGAACCCACGTGCTCCTGTATACAAGTCAAAGTGGTTAACATCTCCACGGGGAGAGAGAGACACACACAGAGACTCCAAATAAACAGCAGCAGGCATCGTCAGGGTCCGGGATCGAACCCACGACCTCCTGTATACCAGGCGAGGTAGTTAACATCTCCACAGGGAGAGAGACACGCAGAATCCAACGAAACAACAGTAGACATCGTCAGAGTCCAGAATCAAACCCACGACCTCCTGTATACCTGGCGAGGTAGTTAATATCCCCACAGGGAAAGAGACACGCAGAATCCAAATATACAACAGCAGGTATCGTCAGGGTCCAGATCGAACCCACGACCTCCTGTATACCAGACGAGGTAGTTAACATCTCTATGTATTGCAGTATCAGCGTTGCTGTGGTGTTGTGGCAACAACCTCAACTCGCCACGCAAAAGTTTTCACACCTCCGCTTACGAACAGCAACGCCACGAGGAGCAAACCCGGCAGGTGGCAAGTCATGGTTAGAGTCGTGGAGCCTGGCGTTGTGGCGCTTTGGGATGGAAAGTCGGCGAGTTGAGAGAGATAAAGTTACAGTCAAGAAAGAGAGAGATATTCCTGGAGTGGTAACTGCGTCTGCGTAGTGAACTGTGAGACTTTATAAGCCCCAGAGATTAATGAGATCGGGGAAGACACTCCTACAAACTCATTAGCATACCACCTACAAACAGGTGGAGGTGGTATGCAAATATATTTATCGGAGCTCGCTGCTCAATAGCCGCAAATTTGTCAGGCACACGAAGTGGAGTGTGGTGGGTGCGGTAGGTGGCCAGCGCCACGCGCTCACGGCCGCCTTTGTCTCTCCCCACTGCAATCATATACACCCACGAACACCTGCATGCACACACACACACCTGTACATATACACTCAAGTTTTCAAGTTTTTTCAAGTTTCATTTATTAGGTATAGCCCTGTGAGCCATTCGGCTCTTGAATCGGGTGCAACCGCAACAAACAAAAAAAGTGACTATGTGCAAACAGAAAATCCAAGAAAAGACGGCAAAATATTGCAGAAAAAGCACCGTACACCAACACTGTGCAAAAATCCCAGTGTGATGCAAGTCAAACAACAACAAGCACAAGACAACTTAGATTAAGGCCATCAGTCTAACTCTGTACTACAACAAACAAACATGACTCACACCTGCATGCACACAAACCTGTACATATACCCACACACACCTGCATGTAAACACACACCTGCATTTACACACACCTGTAAATACACACACCTACATATACACGCGAAACACACAAATATACACACACCTGCATATACACTCACATGCATGTTCACACACGTGTACATACAAACACACACACACGTGCATACATACAAGCACCTGTATGTGCACACACCTGCATATTCTCACACTTGCATGTACGCACACACACAATCACACCTGTACATATCCACACACAAAGACAAATACAAAGATGCCTCTATAGCCTTAACATACTGTAGGGGCAAGTGCTGTTAGCGAGCACCTATGAATGCCAGGACGGTACACGAGGGGGTGGGTGGCCAGCCCCACGCCCGACCGCCTTTGTTTCCCCTGTCGCGATGTTTACACACCGCACAAGGTGCTCATTTGAGCCTGAGTCGACTTAAGGGAGGCCCAGGACAGATTCAGATAATCGTCACTGGTGTTGGCCGTGAGCAGTAATCGAACCCGGGTCGCCAGGTTGATAGCGCACACACTCATACATGCATGAACACACACCTACGTATACACTTATACCTGAATAAACACACGCCTGCACATACACACACAAACACCTGCAAAAACAGACACACCTGCATGTACACATACCTGTACATATACACACACCTCTTCATACACACACCTGTACATACACGTACACCTGTTAATACACACGTACCTACATATACACACCTGCATGTACACACTTGCATGTACACACCCCTGCATATACACACTCACACTTACATATACACACACACCTGCATATACACGCAAAACACACCAACATATACAACAACCGCCATTCGCCACTAAGTGGCGGTGACGTCACCACGACGCTTGTGCCAGGCTATGTGCACCTTGAGGCCACGTGAAGTGTCAAACGCCCGCTGGCAGGAGGTCACGGGGCAGACCCAGGTGCCACGGGTCGACTGACTGAGATGGCTGGCTGATGCACCGCCTGTGCCCCCTACTGTGGCTACTTGCTGTGCTTTAGCCACCCGGCGCTCTGCCCGTTGTTGTGAGCGTCGCTCCTCCGCCCTCCGTTGTTGTTGGAGGGCGGCTGCCTCCAACTGCCCAGTAGCATCATTCGTGAGCCTCCTTGACACCTCTGGTACCAGTCATCGGCAAGTCCACTCAGCTCCACGTCCTCCTGTACCACATCACTCCATCTGTTTTCTAGCCCGTACTATGCCCGTTTAGCCCCCTCGATCCAGCCGAACAAAAGCTGTTTGGGAATGCGGTAATTGGGCATGCGGGCTACATGGTCCAGCCAACGCAGCCTTGCCTGCCGAAGGAGCTCACCGATGGGACATAGTCCAGGAGGAGTTTGAGGTGCTGCTGCTGAAACTGGAGTGTGCCACTAAGAGGTGGGGCCTTACCATCAGCCCCACCAAAACGAAGCACCTGCCTGGGTATTTTGTACCATCGGACACTCCCCTCCCACAACACCCAATCGGTGATGGGGCAGTTGTGGAGAGAGTGGAGCGTTTCCCATACCTGGGCAGTGTGCTCATGATCGGCTCCGGTTTAACAGCAGAGGTCTCCGAATCAGTCGAGTGGCATTATCTTTTATTCGGTTGCGTAACGCTGTGTGCAAGCTACCTGGTCTATTGCTCCGCACGAAGCTTCGGGTCTTCTCGGCCACAGTCATTCCCTCCCCATATATACACACACACTCATACCTGCATGTACACACCTGCATATACACACTTACATGTAAACACACACCTGTACATAAACACGCACACACACATGTATATACACCAACTTGTACATATGTAATGACAGGGTGCCACCTGAAGGGGTAATTGTGGTTATGAGCATGTTACATAATGTCTAATTATGAGTTGGGCGTATCTGGGGTAAAGGTGAAAGGCGGAGTCAGTCAAGCTCCGGGAACCTGCTCGAAGTATGTCCATATCCTTGATGCTCATCTTGACACATTTAAGGAGAACATGGAAGCTTACTCGGAGGAGCAAGGCGAGCGCTTCCACCGGGATATACTGGACTTTAAACGCCGATACAAAGGACGGTATGACGAGAATATGATGGGAAACTACATTTTGGGGCAGATTCGTGAAAGTGATTTACAGTATAATCATAAATCTCGAAAAACTACTCACTTCTAAATCTTTTGTAGTCATCTTTGTATTACTTTAGTATAAGTACATGTTGATTTGATTCATACGTTGTTTTTGTCTGACTTTATGTGAATTAAATACACAAATTCGCCTGTTTTCTCATTGAAAATAGGTAAATTTCCAAATATTACTTTCCTGGTCACAAAAGCAACGTTTGTGGGAAACAATAGCCATTTTCTATACTTTTTAAACATAAGCAATTACGAAATATCACTTACTACCCAGAAAAAAAAATTTGTTTCATAGTGTCATCATCCAGAACGGATGGCAGCGCTTGTAGGGCCTCTTCGTCCGACCATTCGACTCAGTAGTTGTATTCGAATTTTTGTAAGTGATTTGTTTAGCTTTCCTATACTTTGCACTCATATCGTGTGTACATTGTGTTTGTTGTTGTTGTAAGGATCTGACCCCCGTGTCCCGGCTGGACGTCTATGAAAAAGACATTTATAGCTCATCGAATTTCCTCCTTTAACCTTAATAAATTATCTGATTCTGACTGATTTCCACCACTGGTTTACAAGGGGCGTCGTTGGCGAATTTTCGTCACACATCACTGTGAAATGACAGACAATGTTGCCAACTCGAGCAAGATGAATTTAATAATAAAAAGTAAACACATTAAAAGTCGGCCATCTTCCAAGCAACATACCGCATGCATTTTGTTTGACAATTGTGTGTTGAGTGGGAGATCATAGAATAACAGATATATGCATTGTAATCAGGTACAGGCGATATCCCTCGATTCATGAACGTTTCAGTTTACGAAGTTTCACGTGAACGCGATTTACAAATGACAGACGCTGTTGTGTCTATCGAATAAAACTAAACCATTTATTTAATATTTTAACCAGGTGTAAGGCCCCACGACTTTCAGAAGCGACCTGCGCCATCACAAACAATGGCAGCTCAAACCACGTGGCATGACGTCATCATCATCATCACGTGCAAATATCTAGCAGCAGGCAAATAACCCTGAACGCGCGGTGACGTTGATTCTAAATGTGAAGGGGAAAAATCGGAGGACCACAGAGAGAGGGAGACAGGCAAACTCCAAATACAGCAGCAGGCATCGTCATGGTAGAGATCGATCTCACGACCTCCTGTAGGCCAGACGATTAAGTTAACATATCTCGTGCCACCGTGGTGCAATCAACAAAATCGAATTTCTGCGTAATCGAATTTCCTACGGCACTCGCCCATCGAACGAGAAAGCCACCCGAGAGGCTATGTCATCGGACATCTGTGACAAAGAGCCTCGTAGGTCATCAGATTTCCTCCGCCCGTCTAGATAAAGATTCTGATCCGCGACAGTATTATAGTGTCCCTATACAGTGCCACGGTAACGTCTCCACATCAATCTTAATTTTGGAGCTTTCGTGACCGCAGGAATTACTCTTGGTTCTTTCGGTAAAGTCACATATAAATATTAAATAATAAATTAAATAATAGCATACGACGTTTCGATTGCAACACAAGCAATCATCATCAGGTATATATGAAATAGCAACAAAAAATCTAACCAGAAAACTATAGACAGACATATAAGCAGACAGATATCACCAAGATACATAGAGAGAGAGTAACACAGGCACAGAGAGGGAGATCGTCTCTGTGGCGAGGCCTTAA
>JAAXLI020001230.1:83433-94074 GCA_014621495.2 Entosphenus tridentatus | reverse complement strand
TTTCTTCTCCATTTCGCACCACGTTCCAGCTCAACTGGGCTCCGTCCAGAATGGTGCACCTCCGTGGGAGGGTGACGGACGCTCCGGGGCAACTGGCGACGGTTTTGAGAGCGCCCACGGGACCTGCGGAACGAAAGGGGGAAACAAATTACACGGCACGCATTTATACGTTACACGATACACTGCTATACACTACTATGCACTGCACTATACACTACACTATATACTACACTATACACTACTATACACTACACTACTAAATTCTAATATACATTACACTAGACACGACACTACTATACACTACACTACAATACACTATTATACATTACACTACGATACATAATTAGGGCCGTTCATAAATGACGTCACGCGATTTTGGCCGGTTTTTGACCCCCCCCCCCTCGTCACACGACGTCACAAAAAGTCAGACCCCCCTCAAATATGATGTCACAAAGCTCTGCCCCCCCCCCCCCCCAAAACCATATTTCCATTTTGAAAATAAACATGCTTCAAATCACTTTAAACTATTATCATTGTAGTGCGTATTTAATGTGGCGCTGCACTCTCATGTTGTAGGAAAAGAACATATATTAAAAAGGAGGCATTGGAAAGCTGAAATTTTGCATAAAAATTACTTGAAAATATTCAACGTGTAACTAAAACTGCAGATGTTCAGGATATTATATTGAAATTCTGTCATAATTATAAAATATTATTATAACTATAAAAAATACGTTTAAGTAGAACGAAGCAAAATGGAGACGACAATTATAGCAATCACATATTCATTTCACAGAATGAAAAGCCCTGGTAGAATCATTAGAATCAAAATATTTAATAACAATTATTCAAAAAATGTACAAAATGTATGCTTCTCCATTCTCCCATGGAGAAACGAAATGCTCCTTCATGGAATAAATAATAGGTGGCCTTTGTAAATAAAAATAATCAAATAGTTAATCATTAAAATTATTCAAAATTAGTTTTGTTATAACAATTATATTTAATTAATAATTATTTAAAGTTTGCGCATTTTGACATGACGTCACATTTCTGAACCCACCCCCTCCCCCCCTAGGTGTGTGACGTCATTTACGAACGGCCCCATTATACAGTACACTACGATACACTACACTATACACTACATTACTATACACTGCACTATACACTACACTACTATAGACTGGATTACTATACGCTACACTCTATAATACAGGTTTGTTTGGGTTAGATCGTGTAAATATATAAATGTGTCATTAAACCCGCCACCGCCCGACACAGCCAATTATAAAGGTTTGTCACGTAAACAGAACATGCCAATTCGTTACGAGTACAATCTGAGTATGACGTTTTGCCAGTAATTACAACTAGTTTCATCAGGCAACAGATTTGTGGATAAATCCTCCTGTTTCGTTCCTTAAATAGATGGGTAGATGTGATGACGACACTCGTGAGCACTTTTAGCGCGAATTGGGAGGTGATTAATGAATGCATATAAATTACTATGGGTATCCATTGCTTTGTTGGTTATTTTTATGGTAATCAACCTATATTGTGCATGCACATTTGTTCTAATACCTCCTGTCGATTGCGTGCACTAAATTATGATAATAGGTGTTTTCCCTTTCTGGCAATAAAACAGTTGTGTTAAGATGTTAAAACACCAAACTGAAACCTTTGCAATCCTAGCACATGTCTTGCAATTAAGTGTGAACCATGATAACTCAGAGGAGGACGGGACTGCCTGAATCCAACACAGTGGTCAAAATAAACAGGATGCCTCATGGATAGATTAGATGAACATAGACACTGCACGATTGCCACCCACACAGACCACACAGCTACATTCTATGCTACACACATTCCAAGATGTATTTATCAAACGCAAATATGATCTTTGGTGCACTCGTCTTTTAAAGCACCACATAGAAACGGGGGAATCCGCGCCTCATGAGCCCCACCGAACAACTACACATCCAGCATAGGGTCAGAGAAATGTTAAAGGCCGATATTATAGCACCATCAAACAGACCATGGGGGTGGCACCAGTTGTCCTTGTGCGAAAAACGGATGGCGCATTAAGATTTTGCGTGGATTTCCGCCGCTTAAATAAGGTCACTTTGGCAGATGCATACCCCATCGCCCGCATCGACGGCTCACTCGAAGCCCTCTCCGGGACAAAACATTTTCTCCACATTTGACCTTTTCTGCAGGGACTTTACCATTTTAACTTTTTTTGCCGATGGGGCTACATACGGCCCTGGCCACATTTCAACGTCTCATGGAGCTGGTGTCGGCAGGCTTCGAATGGGAGACCTGCCTCGTCGTCTAACTCGATGATGTTATCGTGCTCACAAACACTCCCGACGGCCACCTTAATCGCTTGAGCAAAGTCTTCTCTAGGATCCGGCAGGCTAACCTGAAATTAAAACCAGCCAAATGCCACCTGGCACAGACATCAGTCCGGTACCTAGGCTATGTAGTCAGCCGAGAATGCCACTGACCCCTCACAAACCGCCTGCATACAGGAATGACCTACGTCTACATCAGCACCCGAGGTCAGACGATTCTGAGGATTCGTCTCACACTACAGGAAATTCGTCCCACAGTTCGCTACCATAGCCCAACCCCTACATGTATTTATTGGAAAAGGGAAAATATTTACGTGGGGAACTGCAGAGCAAACATAATCGAAACGTTGTGAGAATGTAATTGTTTCATTTGTATCATTTTATTATTTTCCTTCTACGTGACTTTACCGAAAGAACCAAGAATGTCATTGACACTATTCACTATGGACTGCACTATATACACAACTATAAACTACACTACTATACACAACTATAAAGTACACTTCTATACACCACAGTATACAGTACACCATTATACACTCCACCATTATATACTACAGTATCCAGTACACTAATGTTCACATCACTACTATACACTACACTGCTATGAACTACACTACTATACATTACACGACTATACACTACACTACTATACAGTACATGACACACTATAAACTATTATACACTAAACTATTATATACTACACTGTAAACTACTATACACTGCACTATACACTACACTATAAACTACTATACACTGCACTATACACTACACGACTGTACACTACACTGCAAACTACACTACAGTGCACTATACACTACACTACTATACGCTACACTATACACTACACTATACACTACACTACTATACACTATATACTACACTATAAACTACTATACACTGCACTATACACTACACTATAAACTACTATACACTACACTATACACTGCACTATACACTACGATATGCTACACTATACCCTACACTACTATACAGGTAGTCCTCTACTTACGATGGAGATGCGTTACGACCACCCCATCGTAAGTCAAAAATATCGCAAGTCGAAGATGGCCTAGCCTACCCAGGAGTCTTAAAGAATGGTGATAATTTAGCAAAACAGAGCAATTTACAGTACCGTACTGTATAAACTATATACTGTATGTATTTATTAATTATAATACCGTATTGCGCAATAAAATGTAAAGCTAAAACAAAGGTAAATTCTTAGCCTACCTATATGAACTGCAATTTAATAGAAAGTTTTTTCAGGAACCAATCCTATCTAACAGAGAGCCTACGTGACATTTATTTTTTGATGCGAGTCGAAAATTTATTAATGCGAGCAATATCCCTCCCCCCTCCTCCCTCGGGTTTGGTGGTGGCTGCAAGGCACTGACAAGGCTTATCTCTCCTAGTTACACACAGCCACCAAAAACCCACAGCCACAGAAGCAAACAAGTTGAAACTGGCTTCTCGAATGCAACACGGAGGTCACGATAACATCGAGTGGCTTAGGGGCCGTCCATAAATGACGTCACGCACCTAGGGGGGGGGGGGTCAGACATTTGTGACGATGTGTGACGAGGGGGGGGGTTGAGAATTGTGACGTCACATCAAAATGCGCAACTTTAAATAAATATAGACAACACGTTCTACTTAATTAAATAGAATTTTTCATAAATGTTTTTTCCTATAACATCAGAGTGCAGCGCCACATTACATACGCACTACAATGACAATAGTTTAAAGCGATTTGAAGCATGTTAGACCGTTTGGGAAGAGACTCAAAAGAAAGCTGTCTCTGGTGTAGACCAATCAGTTTTAAAGACAATTAATATATTATCAGAGTATGTTTTTTGCTTGCATTCTGACCACAAGCATTGTGGTTAATGCAGACACGATTCCTCGTAAAAGGTTTCAGTTTGGTGTTTTAACATCTTAACACCTGTTTTGTTGCCAGAAAAAAGGGGAAAAACCTGTTATCATATTTTGGTACTGGCAAAGGAGGTCCCATGATCTATGAGCATCGTTCGTCGATGGGCAATAGCCTATGGCCAATGTAGGTAAATGGACAATGTTACGCTATGAGCATTGAAAGGCAATGGACAATGTTAGTCTATTGGCAATGTTAGTGTATGGGCAATGTTAGTCTATGAGCATGTAGGTTAATGGATCATGCTAGTCTATGGCAAATGTAGCACATGGGCATTATTAGCTTAGGGGCAATGTTAGTCTGCATGCAACATTAGTCTAAGGTCAATGTTCGTCCGCGAGCAATGTTAGTCAATGGCAATGCTATTATAAACTCAGAATCGCAATCGGTATTAACACTGCAGGAGGAATCCGATGAGCTATAAAGCTCTTTTTCAGAGATGTCCAGTAGTGACACGGGGTGGTCAGAACGTGACAACAATAGCAATACACAAAAACAACAGAGAGTAGTGAATAGTATAGGAAAGGTAAACAAATCACTTAACAAAAAGAAGATATACAAATAAAACGAATACCGGACACAGCCAATTAGTAAGGTTTGTCACGTGAACAGAACGTGCCAATTCGTTACAAGTACAGCCACACTGGTTGTGTGTTGGAGAGCAAAGCCACAACATTTACACTCCGAGTACGACGTTGAACATTAACGGGTACTGCTATTTGAGTTGCACACAATCGACAGGAGGTGCCAGAACAATGGGCTTGCATAATGTACGTTGATGACCATACAAACAACCAAACCGGCAATGGATACCCATTGTCATGTATATGCATTCATTAATCCCCCCTCCCCTCCCTCCAGGAGGATGTCTTTACAAATCTGGCTATCACCTGATGAAGCTCGTTGTAATTACTGGCGAAACGTCGTACTGCAGATTGTAAATGTGGTGGCCAGTAATTGCAACCAGCTTCATCAGGCCACAGCCAGATTTGTGGAGAAATCCTCCCGTTTCGTTCCTTAAATAGAGGGGTAGATGGGATGGCATCACTTGTGAGCACTTCTTGAGCGATGTGGGGGGGAGATTAATGAATGCCCAAAAACATAGTTCTAGGTCAGTTTAACACGTAGGCTTTCGCGACCAGTATTATTCATAATAAAGGTTTTTGGGTGAGATCGCGTAAGTATAAATGTGTTGCAACCCTCCACCACCCGACACGGCCAATCAGTAAGAAATGTGTCACGTTAACAAAACGCCAATTAGTTCCTTCTTCAGCCCACCGGTGTGTTTGAAGAGTGAATCCACAACATTTACAATTTGAGTACGACGTTTCGCTGGTATTTACATCCACCATCTTCGGGGCGATTTGCCAGAATAGTGACGCCATCCACCTGCCTCCGGTCTTAAGGTAGTTAAATTAGTTAAGTTCACCCACCTCCGAGATTCGCCGTCAGGACGAAGAGTAGCAACATCGTGGTTTGTGCCGACGCTTTGCACCCCATTCCGCCGAGCGTGTCGGAAAAATAAAACTGTGATACCAGTTGCTGAAATATATATTGATTAAGTAGGCATTGGGTTTGCTGGAGGGATACAGGGGGGAGGCTGAGTAACATTTTGTGGGCTGAAGCTCAGAGTCTGGAGGGAGGGAGGGGGTGAGGCGGTTTGGGCCGAGCGGAAATCATTTTCGGAAATAAATATATTCGTGTATAGTTCCAGTTCCGCCACCAACACTTCACACGGGGCGCCATCTCGCCTGGTATACAGGGGGTCGTGGGTTCGTTCCCAACCCTGACGATGCCTGCTGCTGCTGTATATTTGGAGTCAGCATCCCTCTCTCATCACCATCACGGTGGCTCGGGAGATGTTAACTACCTCGCCTGGTATACAGGAGGTCGTGGGTTCGTTCCCGACCCTGACGACGCCTGCTGCTGCTGTATATTTGGAGTCTGCGTCTCTTCCCCCGTGGTGGTCACTGCGTGGATTTTTCTCCGGGTCCTACGGTTTTTTCCCTCCATATGTAGAATCAACGTCAGACGTTTCAAGTATTTGGTTCACATGATGATGATGATGATAAGTCACTTCGTTGAGCTATATAGCTCAGTGGGACTTACTTGTTAAAATAAAATAAAGTTTCGTTTTTAATAAGAGACCCCACAGACTCACCTACAGGCCCCATAGACCCACATTGAGACCCCACAGGCTAACATCGAGAGCACATAAACTCACATTGAGACCGACAGACCTCGCGAAGAGACACACAGACTCACATAGAGACCCACAGCCTCACAAAGAAACCCACAGACTCACATAGAGACCCCATAGACATTACATAGAGATCCCATAGACTCACATTGAGACCCATAGATGCACATAGAAACCCACAGACTAACATAGAGACCCCATAGACTTCCATAGAGAACCCATAGACTCATATAGAGACCCATATACGCAAAAAGGGACCCATAGACTCACATAGAAACCCACAGACTAACATAAAGACCCCATAGACTCACATAGAGAACCCATAGACTCACTTAGAGACCCATAAACTCACAATGAAACCCACAGACTAAAATAGAGACCCATACACTCAGATAGAGACCCATAGACTCAGAGAAAGACCCGACAGACTCACATAGAGCCCCATAGACGCACATAGAGACCCATAGACTCAGATAGAGACCCAAAGACTCAGAGACCCAACAGACTCACATAGAGCCCCATAGACGCACATAGATACCCATAGACTCAGATAGAGACACATAGACTCAGATAGAGACCAAACAGACTCACATAGGGACCCCAATTTATAGTAGCAGCCAAATACTCTAAATGCTCATAAGAATTATATTCTGGAAAATCGCCTGAAATTACTGGATGTAATTGCCAGCGAAACATCGTACTCAAATTCAAAATGTTGTGGATTCACTCTTCAAACACACTGGTGGGCTGAAGAAGTAACTAATACAGGTAGGAACAATGTTCCACACTGCCCACCAGGGATTTATTGTCTGTCTGTCTGTCGTGCATAAATAAATATATAATGCACACAGCTCTTTGATTGGTGGAGACCTTACAAACAGCTCTTTGATTGGTGGAGACCTACTGCCGGGTACGGAGAGGGGAGGTGCCTAAGGGAGGAGGGTCAGGGGAGGGGCCTAAGGGAGGGGGGAGTCATGAAAGGGGCCTAAGGGGGGGGGGGTTCAGAGGAGGGGCCTAAGGGAGGGGGGGTCAGGGGAGGGGCCTAAGGATATGGGGGGTTGGTCAGGGGAGGGGCCTAAGGGAGGGGAGTAATGGGAGGGGCCTAAGCAAGGGGGAGGGGCCGATAGTTAAGGGGGCTGGCTACCTGGCTGGCTGCCTGGCTACCTGGCTGGCTGCCTGGCGACCTCAGGTCAAGTTATCTTTTATACAGGTAGGAACAACAGGCTCCACACTGCCCATCAGGGAGTATTTGTTCTATACAGGTAATAACAACAGGTTCCACACTGCCCACCAGGTATGAGTTGTCTGGCTGTCGTGCACGAATGCGCTGTCCAACCAAGTTCCTACCTGCCCACTCCGAAGGAATGTGTTTGGCGTTTTGTTAACATGACACATTTTTTTTACTGATTGGCCGTGTCGGGTGGTGGAGGGTTGTGAAGGGTTGCAAAATACATTTTACGCACACACGCACATACACAGAGACCCATAGAGACCTACAGAGACTCACACATTAGCACGGTTGCCTATGTGCGGTCGTGCGAAAGAAGTTCAACATACACGTATACCCAGAGACCCATAGAGACCCGTGGAGACCTACAGAGTCCCACAGATTAGCACGGTTGACTACGTGCGGTGGTGCAAAAGAAATTCAACATACACACACATACACACACAGAGACCCAAAGACAACCCATAGGGCCCTACAAGAGGCCCACAGATTGGCGCGTTTGGCTCCGTACGATTGCGCATGAGAAGTTCAACAGTGCGTTGGTATGCGCACGCCACTCGACTCACCCCCGTGGCTTGAGTCGAGGGCTCTTCAACGCTGTCACGGATGGGTGGCTGGAGAAGGCGTTTCTCCCACTGTGCTTATTATTACAGCCGCGGAATTTCGTTTCCATTGCCCGGAGCCACAACAATGACCACGCAATAAAGCCGCTAATGTTTCGTTGTTGTTGTTGTTGTTTTCAGATGATTCATCTTAGATGATTTGGCCGCTGAGCAGCCTGTCATTCGTGATGGGCCAGGTCGCTTGCGTGGAAAGGAAGCCACACAGCTAAGTGAGCCTTACCTGGCAAAATAAAAAAAATAGTTTAGTTTTAGTATGGGTCGCGATGGGTGGGTCTCTGTGGGTCTTTAAGGGTCTACGGGTCTCTGTGAGTCTGTTGAAACACGCGTTTAAGAGTAATTGGCCGCTTTAAATTTCCTAAACGATGATAAGCCACTTGTTTGAGCTACTCTCTTGATTTGAAGCTTTCGTGACTGCAGGAATCCATCCTATTTGGTTCTTTCGGTAAAGTCACGTAGATAGAAAAATTAATTGAATCACGAAGTTTCGATCACAACACAAGCGATCGATTCCTCCTGATGGATGATCGCTTGTGTTGTGATCGAAACGTCGTAGTTTTTTGTTTGCTATTTTTTGTTATTTTCTTTGAACCTATCTACGTGACTTTACCGAAAGAGGCTACATGGGGGGGTATTTGTTTATTGTGAGATGTGTGTGGTCACCTGGGGGAGAGACAAAGGCGGCCGTGCATGGTGTCGTCCACCCACCGCATCATTAGGTGCCCCATGTCGGCCTTAACGGGCGTTCGCTACTCGCGACGAACGGAGCTTGCCAACGACAGTCCGTGTGTGTGTTTATTCTTTGGATATTCTTTGGTTCTTTCGGTAAAGTCAGGTAGATAGAAAATAAAATTAAAATAATGAATAAGTAAAAACAAACTAAAAATACAATGGAAAAATAAATAAGTAAATTTACTGCTAAAAATACAAATAAAAAAATAAAAAACTACGACTTCTAGATTTGAAGTTTTCGTGACTGCAAGGGTCCATACTCTTTGGGTTTTTCGGTAAAGTCACGTAGGTAAAAAACAAGAAATAAATTAAATCACGACGTTTAATATCGTGTCTCTTAGAGCTCTCTTCACTTGATACAGTACTTTTGCTGTGACGGTTCCACCTGAAGACGGAAGCTTGTGTTGCCTCCGAAACGTCGTGATTTAATTTATTTCCTTTTTTTTACCTACGTGACTTAATCGAAAAAAACAAAGAGTAAAAACTACGACGTTTCGATCACAACACAAGCGATCGATTCCTCATGATGTACAATCGCTTGTGTTGTGATCGAAAAGTCGTAGTGTTTTTTGTTCTTTTCTTTGAACCCATCGACGTGACTTTACCGAAAGACCCAAACAATACGAATTCTTGCAGTCACGAAAGCCTTAAGTCAAGATGATGTGTGCATGTGTGTTGTGCGTGGCAAAGTCCCATCGGTGAGCTCCTCCGGCAGGCAAGGCTGCGTTGGCTGGGCCATGTAGCCCGCATCCCCAGCCACCGCATGCCTAAACAGCTTTTGTTCGGCCGGATCGAGGGGGCTAAACGGGCGCGGCACGGGCTAGAGAAGAGATGGAGTGATGTGGCACAGGAGGACGTGGAGCTGAGTGGACTTGCCGATGACTGCTACCAGCGGTGTCAAGATCGGCCTCTGTGGAGGAGGCTCGTGAAGGACGCTGCTACTGGGCAGTTGGAGGCAGTCGCCCTCCGGCAACAACAACGAAGGGTGGAGGAGCGACGCTCACAACAACGAGCGGAGCGCCGGGTGGCTAAAGCACAGCAAGTTGGCACAGTAGGGGGCACAGGTGGTGCATCAGCCAGTCATCTCGGTCATCTCAGTCGACCCGTGGCACCTGGGTCTGCCCCGTGACCTCCTGCCAGCGGGCGTTCGACACTTCACGTGGCCTCAAGGTGCACCTAGCCTGGCACAAGCGTCGTGGTGACGTCACCAAAGCTTTAAGTCAAGATGATGTGTGCGTGCGTGCGTAAGCATCGGCGTGCATAGCGTCTTGGAATGGATATTGTGCGCGTGTTGACGTTGGGTCTCAAGCCGGTAAAGCGGGAACGTCGAGTGGCTATAGTGGGGGGTGGGGGGGGAGGTGGTCCAAGGGCTTCGCTTTGTGAACGCTGCCGCTCGCAAAGTGGCCACTTGACATTTGGAGAGGGAGCGACGGCGGTGGTCTCGTTGTGTTGCCTTCGTCGAGTTGAGAAGCGTCGATAATTCGGACAAAGACAAAGGTCGCCCCCCCCACCTCCCCACACGCCGCTCCTCCGTGTAGCCTCTAGCAGGCTGTAGGGGCAAGTGCTGTTAGCTAGCG
>JAAXLI020001230.1:59793-83423 GCA_014621495.2 Entosphenus tridentatus | reverse complement strand
AACTATGTACTACACACACAAAGTTCCCCCAGGTAGCCTCTAGCAGGATGTAGGGGCAAGTGCTGTTAGGCGCGAGTAGCAACAGTGACTATGCACTACACCACACGAAGGGGGCGCTGCACTGCTTGCCGAGACCTCCGAATGGACTCTTCGCCGTCCCGAGGCCGACGCGACGAAGAATCATCCCGACAATTTTCATTGATTATCGTTTATTTTTGTATCATCATTATTATTATTTTTTGGAAGAAATCATCGCAATCAGTAGATAAATATGAGGTAAATATGTGACAATTAAAAGCTACCAAACTGTCCTGTTTTGGTCGGGACAGTCCCTGCGGGTCCATAATTGCCCTGTGAAAAACAAAATCTGGATTTTTTTTTTGTCTCAGGTTTAAAAAGAAAACTGTTCTGGCCTAATGCTCAACACCTTTTACGGACATGGGCGGGGCTACCTGAGCAGTGGGTGGAGCTACCTGAGTAGTGGGTGGCGATAGTGGCTCAGTGGGTGGGGCTACCTGAGTCGTGGGCGGTGCTAGTGTCTGAGTGGGCGTGGCTAACTGAGTAGTGGGTGGGGCTGCCTTGGTGGGCGGTGCTAGTGTCTGATTGGGTGTGGCTACTTTGTTGCGCGTGCTAGTAGCTGAGTAGGTGTGGCTACCTTCGTGGTGGGCAGTGCTAGTGGCTCAGTGGGCGGGACTACCTGAGTAGTGGGTGGTGCTGATGGTTAAGTGGGTGGGACTACCTGATTAGTGGGTGGTTCTAGTGGCTCAGTGGGCGGGGCTACCTGAGTCGTGGGCGGTGCCAGTTAGTTGAGTGGGCAGGTTTACCTGAGTAGTGGGCGGTGCTAGTGGTTAGTGGGCAGGGCTACCTGAGTAGTGGGCAGTGCTAGTGGTTCAGTGGGCGGGGCTACCTGCGCAGTGGGCGGTGCTTGTGGCTCAATGGGCGGGGCTACCTGAGATAGTAGGCGGTGCTAGTTTCTTAATGAATGTGACTACCTTAGTGGGCTGTGCTAGTGGCTCCGTGGGTGGGGCTAGTGGCTCAGTGGGCGGGGCTACCTGATTCGTGGGCGGTGCCAGTTAGTTGAGTGGGTGTGGCAATATAAAAGCGGGCATGGCTTACAGAGGGAGGGACTGATAGAGCCAATCCTGAGCCAACCTGTGAAGGGGAATACAGGAAAACCCCTCTTATCCACGACCCGACTATTACTTTTGCCTGGTATACAAGAGGTCATGAAATTCATGCCCACCCTGACGCCTGTTGTAGATTTGGAGTTTCCGTGCCTCTCTCTCCAAATATACAGCAGCAGCAACAGCAGGCATCGTCAGGGGTCGGGTTTCACGTGCGGGCGAGAGAGTTAACATCTCCCTAAGCCACCGTGGCTGCTCCCCTTTCCACAGGCCTCGGGTTAAGACGGAGAACAACCACAGGGCGACGACACCACCCAGCCCTCGTCTGCGCCTTGCCATCGCTGCGACGCCACCGCCCCCATCCACCACCCCCCCTTGACTAGAACGTGGCCGTGGCCACGATGAGGAGGGTGAGAAGGAGGACGAGGAGTGAACCAGCGAGGCCGAGGGGCGCGTGGAGACTTGGGCCGCCCCTCGACGCGTTGCACAGGTCCTCGGTGCAGCAGGTCGTGCGGACGCTTCCGACCACCAGGTCGATGTTGGTGAGGGCCAGGGAGGCGCAGACGCCCGAGGTGGAGCACAGCTTGGTGAAGGTGTTGACTTTGTATGGAAGGTGCCGGGGGGGCGGGAAGGGCAAAGCGAGGGTTGGCGGGATGGCCCATAATGCCCGTCAAACGATTGAACACGTTTTTTTACTAATAATGTTAGTAACCTTCATAGAAGTTCAATGCACGCGCGCACGTTGAGGCCGATTGCCGGAAGAGCGCCTGTCTGAGCGTTGAGCTCACGCCTGTCAACCCCTTATCAGTGACTCCCTTATTACAGACCAATTCAGACCTTATTGGTCACCCCGTGCCATTATAAATCTCAACGTTCATCCCACAGTCCCATCACAAGAGAGAAACACAAACAAATAGAACCAAAAAGATGAATCCCTGCAGTCACGAAATCTTTCAATCGAAACAAATATATGTTTATATTCTTTGAGTCTTTCGGTAAAGCCATGTCAATATAAAAAATAATTTAAAAAATTACAATATCACGACGTTTTGATCGCAACACAAGCAATCGTTTTCAGGTGGAAAAAATTAACCCGTTAAAACAAAGTTGTTCACTATAAATCCTTTATATGCGTGGCGGCTAGAGTCCTCTCGTCCTCTGGCTTGAGATGGCTGCCACCTATGGGTCAGATGATTGCTTGCCACCATTAAGCAATTGGTAATTAAATATTTTAAAAAAATCCTAAAAAGTGTAACATTTTGGAAAAACATTTTCACGAAAATAAATTGTCACGCACAACGAGTCTGTGTGCAAAATGTCAGCTCGATTGGATCACGGGAAGTGGGTTAAAAAACGACCGAAAGATTTGCACGGTCGTAAGCGCGCAAAGGATTTAAAAAGAAGAGATGGTGGTGCATAACGCAGGGTCCTAACAAAGACAGGAGGCACATTTGGGGTAGCGTCTAGAAGTATCATCCAGCAGCATCCCAATGCTCTGTGCGATGATGATGATGATGGTACTCCGAGGTAGCAGCCGTATTACCAACCACAGGTTACTTCTACTTGTGCTGCGACCTAGAGTTACGTTCACTCAAATCGCGTTATATCCAATTGGCACCCGCGTTATAAAAAAGAGATGTGTTCCCTATAGTGTGTCGATCGCGTTACGCATATCCAAGTCGCGTTCTGAAAACGCACGCACGCGCGGCGTCATAGGAGAACGGGCTGTATTTATGATGATGATGAGTATCACGATGATTACACTGGTCAACACACTTTTTCTGGCATAAGGTATTCCAACGGTTTTAAGGTAATTTTGGGGTGCTGATTCCAAATCTGGCATCAGTTTTTGTCTATCACAGGTTTTTGAGATTTCAAATATTGCATTTTCAATAAAAACTGCAGAAGAAAAATATTAAATAAATGTGGATATCTACATTCAATTATATTATAAACACACTATCCTAATAATACAGCGCCATATTTTAACACTAAAGCAGTCACTGACTCGCAACAACTTGCAATCATAAGTGACGAGTTAATTTTGGGTAAAAGCAATGAAAATGGGGTATGCCGATAGCATAAAATGAGATGTGATAGATTTGGAATCAGCACCCTGAATTTAGTCTAAAACAGCTGCAAAAGTCCAGGGCAGAAAAAAATGCTTTTTTTGTTGACCAGTGTTATCGGACGGCGACTTTTAATGGTACTTACACCCGATGGCGCCGATCACATTGGTCTGGCAGGTGTCCATGCCCTCTGTGCAATTCACGGGGCCGTTCCCATTGCAGTTCTCATTGCTGCGTGCGGCTATGCACGTGAAACATTGCAGAGCACGTGCTGTGTGTGTGTGTAGTAGACAGAGGGAAAACAACATCGCTTGCTGTTAGTTTAACTTTCGGTTGGTTTCATTTCACCAGTAGATTCTCAAACCCGTTTTTTAGGCGACTGGCAACCCCCGGGTTGTTGAACCTTCTTGCCAACCGAGTGGCTAGGAGATGTTAACTACCTCGCCTGGTATACAGGAGGACGTGGGTTCGATCCCGAACCCCGCCAATGCCTGCTGCTGTATATGTGGAGTTTGCATCTCTCATTCTCTTTCTCCCCGTGGTCGCCTGGATTTTTTCTCCGGCTCCTCCGGTTTTTCACTCCGCCTTTAAAAACGTGCGCTGAGAGTATTTGGCTGCGATAAATGTCCACGCTGTATTCCACGTGAAACTGGATGCGTCACTAATGGACATCAAAAGTGAACCCTGGCTTTATGATGATGATGATGATGGTGGAGGCTCAGGGAGTAGCTTCATCCAGCAGTGACTGGACCCTGGCTGATGATTACACTGAGAGACAGAGAGAGAGAGAAAGACGTGTGGATTAGAGAACAACCACTGACTTAAATATATCATCACATTGATCTTCATCCAGCAGCAGCGGGTAAACCCTGGCTGATGATCACACTGAGAGACAGAGAGAGGAACACGTGGATTAGAGAACACACGGCAGGGCGTAGAGACATCAACACTACACTGATCATCATCATCCAACAGTGTATATACCACTGCGATGATGATGACACTGAGAGAGGCAGAGAGAAACACGTGGGATAGAAAACACACGGCAAGGTATAGAGACATCGCCACAACACTGATCATCCAGGCAGTGGATTGACCACTGCGATGATGATGACACTGAGAGAAACATAGAGCAACACGTGGGATAGAGAACACACGGCAAGGTACAGAAACATCGCCACTACACTGATCATCATCTAGCAGTGGATAGACCATCGCGATGATGATTACACTGAAAGGCGGAGAGCAACACGTAGAATAGAGAACACACGCAGGGTATAGAGACATCGTCACTATACTGATCATCATCACCCAACAGTGGATAGACCACTGCGATGATGATGACACTAAGAGAGACAGAGAGGGACACGTGGGATAGAGAACACACGGCAGGGAATAGAGACATCACCACTACACTGATCATCATCCATCAGTGGATAGAACATTGCGATGATGATTACACTGAGAGAGACATTGAGCAACACGTGGTATAGAGAACACACGGCAGGGAATAGAAACATCACCACTACACTGATCATCATCATCTAGCAGTGGATAGACCATCGCGATGATGATTACACTGAGAGAGACATTGAGCAACACGTGGTATAGAGAACACACGGCAAGGAATAGAGACATCACCACTACACTGATCATCATCATCCAACAGTGGATAGATTACTGCGATGATGATGACACTGAGAGAGACAGAGAGGGACACGTGGGATAGAGAACACACGGCAGGGAATAGAGACATCGTCACTATACTGATCATCATCTAGCAGTGGATAGACCACTGCGATGACGATGACACTGAGAGAGACAGAGAGGGACACGTGGATTAGATAACACACGCAGGGCGTAGAGACATCGCCACTACACTGATCATCATCATCTAGCAGTGGATAGAACATTGCGATGATGATTACACAGAGAACAACACGTGGTATAGAGAACACACGCAGGGCGTATAGACATCGCCACTACATTGATCATCATCCAACAGTGGATAGACCACTGCGATGATGATTACACTGAAAGGCGAAGAGGAACACGTGGGATAGAGAACACACGCAGGGAATAAAGGCATCACCGTTACACTGATGATGATGATGATGACGATTGTTACCTGGCGTCACGGCAGCAGACATCGTGACGATCAGAACGAGCAGGAGAGTTGAGAAAGTCATGGTTTTTCTTTCTTTGGATTTTGAAGCCCCCTTTTTGCGGCCGTTTGAGAATATTTAATAGTTTTCTTTTGGGGGGGGGAGGGTTTTTTTTTAAACCCTGAGCGGAATGAGTGTGCGTCAGCAGAGAGATCCGAGCGCTCGACTGAAGGAGCCTCACGAAAGTGGAGTGGGGTTGGGTCTCTTTTTATGGAGCACACGCGGTTAAAGCTGACGTGAAATTAAAGTGGACACTTGGAAGTGGGCGTGTCCTTGCCCATATATGGTAGCGTGGCCTCAAAGGAGGCGTGGTTTAGGTATTTACGGATCGCTAATTTATTAGAGACACTTTCAGCATACCTGTCAACCTCTTATCAGCGCCTACCTTATTACAGACCAATTCAGACCTTATTGGTCACCCCGTGCCCTTATAAATCTCAACGTTCATTCTACAAAGTCCCATAACAAGGAAGAAAGACAAACAAATTGACGCATTTTCTGTTGCCCGTATTGAAATAGCTGTATGCCGTATGGACTAAATACTCAATTTCCCTGTTCTAAGAAAACGGGGTAAACCGTATCGGTTGCCAGGTATGAGCGTGTAGTAGTGTATAGTATAGTGCAAAGTAGTGTATAGTGTAGTGATATATTATTTATTTATTTATTCTACCTACGTGACTTTACCGAAAGAACCAAAGAGTAGAGTGTATAGTAGCGTAGTGTATAGTAGCGTACAGTGCCGGCCTTCATAGGTGCTCGCTAACAGCACTTGCCCCAGCAGTCTGCTAAGGCTATTACGAGGGTTCATAGTGCTGCGCTATAACCACTACACTACCGCGCATGCATGCACACGCACACACGAAGTCATAAATAGGTTCACAACATAGACAACGACAAACGTAATGACAGTCAGTACAGATGTTTTATTTTAATCCAGAAAAAAAGAAAGGAAGTTGCACAGAGCACAACCCAACCCAAGTCATTTTGGATCTATCCAGGACTCAACAACCTTTATCCATCAAACTCGTAACCACCCGGTACATCCGTCCAATCCTCATTCAACCAATAGAGCCGCAGAGAGACAAAGACGCAAGGAGATTATTCTTTGCGGGGCACACAACCCACGGAAGTTGGTCATCGTTGCATGGTTTTTGTTCTTTTTCCAGGCAGTTCCAGCGCCGCCATTTTTTTTCATGTTGTGGCGGCCATTTTATTAGGAGGGAGCCCCCACCCAAAGCCCCACCTACCAAAAAGTAGGAGGGCTTTTGGAGGGGATGGGGCTTTGTGCCAACGCATGGCACAACAAACCAAAACGACAAAATGACATACCTGTCCACCCCTTGTCAGTGCCTACCTTATTATAGACCAATTCAGACATTATTTTAACCCTTGCCCTTATAAATCTCAACGTTCATCCTACAAATTCTTATCACAAGGGAGAAACACAAACAAATAGACAAAAAAAATGTGTCCAGGTTGAAATGGCTGTACACCGTATGAACCTGAAAACTAAATTTCCCTGTACAAGATGACAGGTAAATCATATGGTTTGACAGGAATTAAATGATCGTAACTCCGCCCCCCCCCCCCCAAAAAAAAACACGTAAAACCGAAGATGCAACTGCGACCACCGTAACTTCCGTGTACTGCTATCAACCGGTTAAAAATAAAAAATCTGTACTGACGGGAGAGCTAAATAACGATATACATACACTCGGTGTCAGGTGGGGTGGGTAAGGGCACGCGTAAACACACGTGGGGAGATGTCTTTGGAGGGCTTCTCGCAAGCAAAGTGGAGGGGGGTACGGCAGATTAGATTCGAGCGAAAATGGCTCCACTGCCGAGCTTTGAGGCTTCAAAGCTGCCTCCGTATTAAAATAAAACGCCAGTGACTACGTTAACGAAGGCAAAAAAAAAAGGGTTAATCGACTCGTCATAAAAAATTTGCGATGCCAGATGCGTTCGTATATATATAAATATTTTATCTATCCATAAACCAAACTCCTATCGGGGTGTTGCATCCATCCCAATCGGTTTCTTAAGTTTGGTTTTGCGTTGAGTTTAGTTCAGTTGTCCTTCCAACCACCTGCACCTTCTGATTAGCGTGCTTGGCTACGTACGGTGCGAAAGAAGTTCAACATACACACATACACGTACGTATGTTACAATCCCACCTGACTATTGGAATCAGCCCGGCCGCCACAGTTGGTCACTGACAGTCGATCCCTAAAGCACCGTTACGATTTGCTGTTTCATTAACGCATCACACAGCGTTCATCAAGAAGTCATATTCTTAGCCAACCGATCACAGAAACCCTCCCTCCAAACCACCCACCCTCCCACCAGCACCAGTTTTTTGTTTCGATTAAAGCCAGGGATCTTTTAAAATATCTTAATTATATATATATATTTTTTCATCCATACTAATTTGTTAGTTTCCTTCTTCTTCTTCTCCCCGGTCACGTGAATCCATCGGTTTTTTTTTCTTAAATGGAAAAAAGTTCGAAGACAAACTTTAAGGACCGCCGCCGCCGGCAAGCTCGCTCACTCACTCATTCACACACTCGCGCACTCAAGGGTCTGATTCGCGTCTTTTGCAGGAAGTTGGCGTGCGATAATGGAGGGGGGGGGGGATTAGGAATTTCACGAATGGCGGAATGATACCATCTTGCCGACGATGAGAATTTCATAGTTAATGCTTGGGTAGTTAGACTGGATAGATTTAGGTGGATGAACTTACACTTTGTAATGCGCCTGATTGCAAAGGTGAGTAACTTGAATTATAATTGGCGACACGTACACACAGACTCACACACGCGCATATGCATGTATGTGTGTGGTGCATGATGCATCGTGACGCACCGTGGCCTCCAGAGTGCACCTAGCCTGGCGCAAGCTATAATCTCATCGCCATTAGATCGCGAACATAACAATTCAATGCTCCGGCAGGAATGGGTCGATTCCTGAGGCTGAGCTATGACTTTGAAAAGGCAACGGGGCTCGTGGATTTGAAACATTGATCAAATTAGGAGCGCTTGACAAGATAGGGAGTGGGTGAGTGAGCGGGGCAGCTGTGGGAGGCAGAGTATGTGGTGAACCTACACCCCTTATGGGTGGTGGTGGTTGGCGGCGGGCGGCCGTCCGTAACGTTCTTCATCTAGTTGCTTCTTCGCCAGAGTCCTGAGTCATTTCCGGAGGTAGCACTTCCTGCTGAAGTGGCTGCAGACAGGGGGACGCAGGGCTGGGCATACGTTGCAGATCGTTCGTGGGTTGCATTCAATGGTATCAGTATCATTCATTGTCATCGTTAAGAATCAATTCGTGGCCACGCGAAGATTGGACCTGAAACGTCATGACGACTAAACTGGCATAAACCATCATCACGCAAACTCCGGACATCCTCGCAACGCCGGTGGCTTTTGGCTAGCCGTCAAATAAAGACGGTCACCGTATCACGTGCTTTTATATACTTTGCACAATACACTATACGGTTCACTATACACCACACATTTGGCTAACCGTCGAACAAAGATAGTCACCACATCACACACGTGCTTTCAAACGTGCTTCTGGGGCGGTTTGGTAAGCTCTTCCTTCCGAGTATAGGAAGCCACTGGGAGCTATGCACCTTTAAATCTAAATTTAAAAGTCATCGTTTTAGCACTGTTTTTTGTATGGGTCTCTTGGATCAGTGTATCGGTCTCTGGCTGGGTGTATGGGTCTCTGGATAGGTGTTTGGGTTTCTGAGTAGGTGTATAGGTATCGGGGTAGGTGTATGGGTCTCTGGGTAGGTGTATGGATCTCTGGGTGAATGTATGGGTCTCTGGGAAGGTGTATGGGTCTCTGGGTAGGTGTATGGGTCTCTGGGTGAATGTATGTGTCTCTGGGAAGGTGTATGGGTCTCTGGGTAAGTGTTATGAGTCTCTAAGTTAGTGTATGAGTATCTGCACGGGCCTATGGTGTCTCTGCGAGCGTCACTTACCGGCCACAACAACCTAGACAACAGGCGCGAATGGGGCACCTGCATACACTGCACCTGCACCCACCACCACAGGCAAAGGTGAAGATAACACAAAGATTCACTCAAAGCGCGTGTAAGAATTATTCACCACGACACACTGCCAGAGACCGCCCACTATTTTTTAATAGCCCCCCCCCACCTCTGCTACTGGCCCCACTCACCTCTGCCACTGGCCCTGCTTACCTGTCACTGGCCCTGCCCCACTTAGCTGCTAGCCCCCAACCATGTGTAGATAGAGTGCGTGGACTAGCGGCCACGAGTGGTAATATAGTCAGTCAGCTGTATAGTCAGGAGTCGTTATGTCCTCAAAGTCGTAACTGTGAGATGGAGTCGACGCTGGGAAGAGACTGAAATAAATCAAAAGAGACCCTCTACAGTCCGTGTCTCCCAAGTCATTCTACATGTAAGGAGTGGAACCTAACTGTCCATGCGCGCGCACCCTTTGCTGGAAAGGGTAAAACCTATTCTTATTTTTTCATAATTTGATCATGGCAAATGGGGTCCCAAATTTGGAACTACGTCGTGCGAGAAGAAATAAGCGATCCTAATACGGCTGCTGCCTTGGCGTAGCATCATCACACAAGGCATTAGGATGCTTCTCGATGCCACCCATGTGCCTCCAGTCTTTGTTCAGGCCCTGCGTTACGCATAATCTCACGCGTTACCATGGAATGTGCTTTAACCCCAACATTATATATTTTAAGGCGATCGAGGGAACGGAACTAAATCACGTGAGTAGGAATGAGCTGTGGGTTGTAATACAGCTGCTACCTCGGCGTAGCATCTTCATGCAAGGCATTGGGGATGCTGCTGGACGCTTCTAGACCGCTGCTCCCCTACACGTGCCTCCAGTCTTTCTTCAGGCCCTGCGTTACGCATCGTCATCTCATGCGTTTATTATTTATTAGAACGCGATTTTCCCACAAAGCGTTACAGAAGAAAATAAAAACACACTAAACACACACTCCATAGCTCTATAGACGCTGGGAACGATTTTTGCACCGGGCATTGGCCGAGGGTAAAGAGAAGCCCTCACCCAGTTTGCTGTTGACCACGTGGGGAGCCACGACGCCGGCGCCAATGCCCAGGGGGTAGCCGAGCCCGCCGAGGGCTACAAACAACACACACAGAGAGGAGGTTAAAGGTCAAAACACCTCATCTACCCACACTCCCGCAACACACAGTCACACACAGACACCCGCACACGTGGGTTTACGTTGGATAATCGAGATGCAAATGGCCTTTGGTCCTTTCAACCCTGTTGGGAGTGCCATCAGCCTACTTCAGACTCCTCTGCCTTAAGTAACCAACAGGTTACCCAGAGTTCCACTGCCATGTTGCAAATGCCATTGGCCTATTTGAGTTTCGTTTGCTTTCAGTAATCAACATTCTATGCCCTTCACCCGCTCTCCTACCTCTCCCCTCTTATTTCATTCTAGTCCGCTCTATGTACTCCCGGCTCCATGAACCAAGGCATGCAATCGAAGCCCGCAAGTCAACCGTCACTCGGTGGGAAGTCGCCCATTCTGCGATAATGCTCCTGCTGCCCGCAATGTCTGGAACTCCTTTCCTTTAGTTCAGTCATCTGTGCTGTTGACTTCCCTGTTCATCATGAATTCAAGTCCAGGCTCAACACGTATAGTGCCACAGAGCGTTGGCAGTTGTTGGAAAATGCTGTGTTAACCAGTTCGCACCTGGGGGTTCTATCTTCGTAAAAAATTTAAACTCGTGAATGGAATTGGCCAAGCATCCCCAGCACGGGAGCACAGAGCATGGGAAACCGTTTGTTGCAGGTTTGCGTCCGCCTTTCCGCTCGTCTCGTGACTTATACAAACTAGCAACAACATTAGCGGTTCTCACAGCTAACACTGCAATGACGCGTTACAATTGCTGCTGATCGAGCCGTGTTGTTACCGGTCAGGGTAATAGGATGATGACAAGATCATTATCACTATTGTGATCAATGTAAATCATCATCGACGCGAGGTATCATCATTCGTGCGCGTGCCCCATTGCTGTTGCTATAACCTTGGACAAAATAGCGGTCACGTGCCATTATAAAACAACAGCAGTGGTTGGGGAAAGTAATGATACCGATGACGATCGGAGATGGTCGTTAAGTACTTTGTTAAACCCCTCCCCTCCACCAACACTTCAGCTGTAACCAATTCAACGTTGACTCGAAATAATTGTTGTTCATCATTAGACCTCCTTTGCCAGTTCCAAAATATAAGAATAGGGTGTTTCCCCCTTTTTTCTGGCAACAAAACTGAAACCTTTTTACAAGGAATCATGTCTGCATTAACCACAGTACTTGGATTTTGACCACAAGTATTGTGTTTAATGCAGACATGATTCCTCGTAAAAAGGTTTCAGTTTTGTTGCCAGAAAAAAGGGGAAAACACCCTATTCTTATAATTGATGTTGTTGTTGCTAGCGACTCACAATTGTCTTTGGCCTGTCGTCGTGGCAGTAGGGTGGTGGTAGGGGATTTAAATGTTGAATTAAAACATTTAGAAAAGGGGTGCGGGTGGGTGGGGGAGCACATGCAAGCTCATGCACATGCACCATACCCACCGTGGTGATAGGGGGCCCCATAGTATCCGAGCCCACCGTATGGGTGGACGAGTCCAGCTGCTAGGTAAAGACAATTCCATGTTTAATGCGCGGGGAGGGGGGGGGACGTCCGACGTGAGATTGTCGATGGATGTATCTGATGCGGTGGCTAGGAGACGTTATAACTACCTTGCCTGGTATACAGGGGGTTTGTGGGTTCAATTCCGACGCTGACAATGCCTGCTGTTGTATATTTGGAGTTTTTGCTTTTCCCGGGGTGATCACGTGGCATTTTTCTCTGGGTCCTCCCGCCGTTTCTTTCCCGCTCCGCGTTTAGAAATATGCGATTAGAGTTTATTTGACTGCTATAAATTTCAGCGTGATAAGTCGCTTTATTGGGGTTATCATTTGTCATCGCCAGGTTCCTTCTGACAAAATTGCTACATAGCTCAGGGGGCCCTTACCTGGCAAAATAACAAATATTTAATAGTTCATGACAAAGAGCTAATGGGTCTTATCAAACCGCTCTGCTTTGATTGGCACAGTCATAACGGTTGATTGTGTTCCCATGAAATGTGGATTTTCGGTCAAGGCTAAAAAACATATTATTCCCCTCATGATCAACTCCTCTTATGGGCAGGGGAGGATCTACCTGAGCAGTGGGCGGAGCCGGAAGAGGAATGGGTGGGGCTTATCATCAGTGGGCGGTCGAGTGGGCGTGGTTATGTGAAGTGGGCAGGCGCTAACGTTCTTTTAGGGAGCAGCTTAGCCTAACTGGCTCGGTGGTTTCGCACGTACGTGTGTGTGTACTTTGAACTTTTTTTGCACCGTACGTAGTCAACCACATGGGACGGAGTCGCCAAAAATAAATAAATAAATTGCGAATTTGACTTCCGTTTATTCCAGGACCCCAGGGTCCTGCCATAAGGTTAATTTGTCTGTTGCCTAGTGGAAGGGGATGGATCTCTTACCTGCGTGGTGCTTGTAGGCCCCTGCAATGGCCGCTCCGGGATAGTAGCCTAGACCACCATAGCCCAGACCGCCTGTAAGAGCGAGTAAGGAGAGAGGAGGCGATAGAATAGAGAGTGTGCGGTGTCAGGTTCAATCCGCTGCTGGATGGGGTTGCCCCCCCCCCCCCCCGTAGGCCTTGTTGCGGTGGCCTGTCTTAAGTGCTCGGCAAGTCATCGCTGGAATCGTGGTGCTCACACTGCGACGTGGTGTGTGTACGCTGAACTTCTTTCGCAGCTTACATAGCCAAACCGCGGGTTCTTCCGTGAGCCAATACTTTTTACACAACGTAAAACGCGCACCGAACATAATGCCGCTTTTCAGTCAATGACGAACTGCTTGACGCCTTCAAACAGGTGTCTATCCGGTATTTGAACAGCCTAACACCGCCTGCATTATTGTTGGAAAAGAGTAAAGCCGATAATTTTTTCGTCATTTTGATACCGGCAAAAAGGGTCCCATAGACATAACAGTTGATTATCGTCAGCCTGCCCCCCCAAATGGCACTGCTCGCAGCACAGCAACAGTGTTAGCGGCTGGAAACAACTGAGTATGCATTTATGTAGAACAGGATGATTCGTGTACGCATGTTGAACTTCTTTCGCACCGTACGTAGACAACTATAGCCCATCGGAGGTGCGGGGGAAGGACAATAAACTAAACACAACAAACAGTTCTAAGAAATTAGTTTGGCAATCTAGATGATTATTTAAAAGTGCACAGCCCCAGTGGGCTTCCTAATATTGGAAAAGCGTTCAAAAATGGATGCAGAAGCGCATCTGAAAGCGCCGCGTGGTGATTGGGTGACCACTATCTTTGTTTGATGATTAGCCAAAAGCCGCCGCTGCTGCAAAAATTATCAGAGTTCGCCGAATTATGGTCTTTGCCACTTGACTAAATCCGCAGTGAGGTATCGTGGTTCACTTGGTGGCAAGCACTTTGTACGCAATGAGTGTGACGTTATAATGTCTTTGTTCGGAAACCGGAAGCCAAGGCATCTCGGTGAGCACTGGACACTTGATTGGTCAGACCGATGTGAGTGAGATGCGCTAATGACTTACCCACTATAAGATGTCCACGAGTTATTGAAGAGACACAGGGAGGTAGGGAGACACATTGATAAGGAATGTGAGTGCGTGAGTGAGAATGCGAGTAAGTGTACGTATGCGTGAGTATATGAGTGCGTGCATGTGCGCACGTGTGTGTGTGTGTGAGTTGTAGGGGAGAGGGAAAGACAGACGTCAGGCAGTGGGAGTCGGTAGGATAATTATTGAAGCAATACATTCGTACAACGGTAGCCAACTGGGCGTCTCTCCCGAGCCACACGCGGCTCTTTTAGTCCACCACATGGCGGCTCTTATCGAAGGGGCATACCATAGAACGTACCATCACAGGAGTAGCAAAGAATAATGAATGTCTCCCGTGCTGTGACGAAAGCTGTCAACATATATATACATACGTGCGTATTAATGCATTAGACTCTCGATTATCCGCATGCGGTTTATCCGATTTGCGGATTAACCGCGCACCTGAGGATTTGACAGAAATTAACAAATCATGGATTGGTCCCATAAGTCCAAATTACTAATGTAAAAAAACTGTTTACATATTGTTATTCTTGTAAATGTGTATTACAAGTCGCGTGCTTAAACCAAACAAATATGTTGCTCTGGTTAATCCGAAATCTACTCGATCGCCACCTCTACAGTACAGTAATTTAAATATCTTTACAGCAGTGAGGTGGAGTTTGATTGATGTTAATTGGCTGGGGCTCTGTTATCATCCAATTAGTGGGCTGGGCGTGAGCAGCAAAGTTTTATTATCACTGAACACGCGGATCATTGATCGGTCGATCGTTAGTGTTCGTTCTAAAATGGAAAGAGTATCACCCAAAATCGTCAGTTGTGCTTAATTTTGAGTGATTTGTCAGACCATTTATTTTGTGAGTTTTAATTTATGCAACTGTGTGCTATGGCAGAGAAACGGAAATAACAATACACGGTTTTCCATTAACATTAAATTTTCTAAACTTAAATGTCATTTATAGAGCTATATTCGTGGTTTTTGGCATAGAGATCCGCGGGAAATGGTTATATATTTTGATTATCTGCAAATCTTAAATTATCCACGGCCACCTTTCTCGTCAATAGTGTGGATAATCGAGAGTCTACGGCGTCGTTAAAATTCGCCACCACCCGACACAGTCAACTAGTAAGGATTGTCACGTAAACAGAACATGCCAATTCGTCACTAGTACAGCACACCGGTGTGTTGGAGAGCCAAGCCACAACATTTACAAACTGAGTACGACGTTTCGCCAGTAATTACAACGAGCTTCATCAGGCGACAGCCAGATTTGTGGAGAAGTCTTACTGTTTCGTTCCTTATATAGAGGCGTAGGTGTGTGTGTGGGAGGGGGAATCCATCCCCCACCGAACATTGTGCAAGAGCGCAGAAGGGTGGTCAACACATCTAGTACATGGCCCAGTGGGCCCACGTGTTGACCCGGAGACAACACGAGCCAATAACACCGTTTTGAATGTCAACAATTGTGATTTTTAACTCACTAAATGCAATTTAAGTGAGTGTGCGGTGGTGAGTGAGTTGAATGTGGTGGTGGTGAGTGTAATGAACCTCACTCACCCAGAGGGTGTCCCAGATATCCGGTATTGAAAGTGCTCACTTTCTGCTTGCCAATGACAGCTGCAGTATGGCAGAGTGACACGTGCGCAACACAAACAGACACACTGAGACAAAATCAATCAATCCCCTTCATAGCCTACATAGCATATATATTACGGCAAGTGCTGTTAGAAAGTAGCAGCACCTATGAAGGCCGGCACAATGCGCAGCCGCCTTTGTCTCCCCACCGGTGATGTTTGTACACTGCACCATATGCGCATTTATAAGGCCAGGTTAGAGAGAGGCCCAGGACCGGTTCAAATATTCGCCACCGTTGGAGAGCCAAGCCACAACATTTACAATCTGAGTACTACGTTTCGCCAGTAATTGCAACTAGCTTCATCAGGCTACAGCCAGATCGCCACACTCACACAGAGATTACGTCCAACTTACGAGTGGCGGTGGCAAGGTGAAGGAGGGCGAGGACGAGCAGAGCTTTCATAGCGGTGGTGGCCATTTTTCTTTTGGGTTTTTTTTGCTTTCGCTGTCAACGACGAGAAAGAGAGTGGCTTGAGTTGAGGCTGATGAAGCTTCACTTTGGAGTGACGAGCCTGGGAGTTTGAGCCCCGGCTTTAAATGCAGCAACCAGGGGCTGGGCCTGGCTCTGACCCAGCCAGCAACAAGGCCCAGCCTCAATAGGTGCAGTGCCGCGCTGGCAGCGGCCAAAAGCAAAGCAAACGCCACCCCGTCTATTTCCTGTCAAAATACGGGAGCTGTAACATTCTCTCTCTGTCCTCCTCCCACCCTGCTAACGTAAATAGCACAATTTTTTAATTAAACGTTGAACAAAGAGACGCTCAACTAAATAAGGGAACTGCTTGATTCATTCTGAAATTAAAATGTGAAAAAGCCAACATTTTGTGAACAGCTTCATGCTAAATAATAATATCATAGCAAACATGGAGGGTGGCCTGAAGCACCCTTGCTACTGGCTGAACAAGAAGCATCCTTTTTGAGAGATGTTCCCAAACAGAAACAGGACCTCCTTTCAGTTCCTGTTTTGCCAAAGGCTGGGCAAAATGAAATGTCAACGTGTGGCGTCTGAATGGGGGCCCATGTATTTTTTTTTCCTCAACGCGTATACGGAAGGGGTGGCCTCGTTTGAACACTGGGAGGGTAAACACAGCCAACAGAGAGGTGTTGAAGCCTCTCTAAATGTTTTTGGGCTACGTTTTTTGATTGAGCGTCTGTACATTTCCACTTTACGCCGCTTAATGTCGCATTTGCCTCGATATTAAACGAAAACTAAACGTATGTTTTCTTTTATTTAACCTAGTAAGCCCCTCTACTGAGCTAATGTGGCTCATTTTTCAGAAGCGACCTGGCCAGCACAAGTGGTCGCTGAACGAAGTGGTGGCTTGTCATCACGTTGAGCAGCCAAATGCTCTTAAAGGCTGTGATGTTGCTTCTAAATGTGGATGGAAAAACCGGAGGACCCGGAGAAAAATACACGCGACCACAGAGAGAACATGCAAACTCAAAGTATTCAGGAGTCAGGATTGCGATCAAACCCATGACTTCCTGTATACCAGGCGAGGTAGTTAACATCACTTCCGATACCTTGATAGGCAGCTTAACTCAACAACTTTATCCGACCATCGTGAATTCCAGACAGATTACGATACAGTGACACCCCGGTTAACTTTGGGGATGCGTTCCTGAAAGGTGCGGTGGCGAATATCGAAACGAATGTCAATCGAAGCGATTGACAGGGTAGTAAGTGCAAGCAGGCGCGCAGCGACCTATTGTCAAAGTGGGGGGGGGGGGGGGCTATGCAAGATATGACTGTGGGCCCTGCCTCCTTTCTCCAGACTCACTTTTACTGAAATCGCTTCGAATGTTTTCAACTCGTATGTAATAATATGTTAGGCTATAAGTTGTATAGAGGAAGACAGTCTCACAGTGGCAGTATTCATGAGATTTAATGGTACAATACTACTCACAATTAAGTTACCGCGTGTCTTTACTTTTATACGCATGTCAATTAACAAAAGAAAGCCCGGTGTTCAGTGACAACCACCAGCAGTGCTACTATATTTTGTGCCATGCATTTTTCGGAAATGTTATTTTTTCATTTGGATCGATGTTTTTTTTGGCATTCACGGTTGTTGGTGTCTATTTCTTGTCGAATACTTTCTCTTCATATTTTATTACTTGTTTATCTTTTTATTCGGGGCCCCCTTGTGGCCGACTGGGCCCACTATGCGTCGCACAAGGCTGCCCCATAACCCACCCCCCCCATAGTTGCCCCCTGGGTGGAGGCGAAGGCTGAGAGGCGACAGATAAGAAGAAAGGGCGGACAGTGCTGTCAGCGATGTAAGTGTGGGGTTGAGGCGACGCAAATCAGGCAGCGGTATCCATAAAGAAACGACTTATTTGCAAAACGACGTAAAAGGGGGAGAAATAAATCAGGTATTACTGTTTATTAGTTTTGAGTGGTTTTTGGGTTTTTTGTGGGGGTTGACGGCTTTTAGTGGTTTTTGACCTTTTTAATTAGTTATTTTGTTTTTCGGAGGGTTTTTGTATTTTCTTCGGTTTTTAGTGGAGCTTGGGTTTTTGGTGGAAACAAGCAATCCGTGCCGCGTTAATCCTATGTTGTTGGGCGGCGCCCCCCAACAATCTAGTACGTATATATGCTTTTATTTTGACATACTAAACTAACATTTTTTTTATATTTTTTTCAAAATTTCTTGCTGTGGATTTCACACTTGATGAGTATTGTTTGTGTTGCAGTCGAAACGTCGTGAGAATTGTTTTATTATGTTTTATTTTTATTATTTTACTATTTCCCTTCTACGTGACTTTACCGAAAAAACCAAGAAGATGAATCCCTGCAGTCACGAAAGCTTTAAATCGAAATAAACATATGACATGCTAATGAAGTGGCTTATCATGTGGAAATTTATAGCAGCAGCCAATTACTCTAAACGCGTGGATGCTGATTCTAAATGTGGAGTGAAAAACCGGAGGTCTCAGGAGGAAAATCTACACGCAAATTCCAAATGTAAAGGCATCACGGTTGGGATCGAAGTCACGACCTCCTGTATACCAGGCGAGGAAGTTAACATCTCCTAGCCACCGTGGCTTCCTGCAACGGTGGCCAAAAGACAAGCCAACACGTCACAAAACACTACCACTGCTAAATTCCCCAGTCGCTCCCACTGATCTAGCACTGAATACATTCACAAATGTATCTAAGACGTATTATGGAGGCCAATGGCTTCAATGAGCGGCAGGCGGCCAACATCAGGGGCCGCCACCACTGCCGCGGAAACAAAAGAAAATGCAAAAGTAATAAACAAAAAAAAACCTAACTTAATGGAATGTGATGGAGGGGGCCAGGAAGCGGGGCGAGAAAAAAACGGAGACAGATCGGGGAGACGCTGCCTGCACACGCGGCGCATATACAGTACCAGAGGTCGCAACCGGGTACCCGATACCCGTATCCTACCCGATACCCGGCTACCCGTAACCCTGATGCCTTTACATTTGTAGTTTACATGTTCTCACCGTAGTCGTGTTGATTTTCCTCTGAGGCCTCCGGTTTTTAACACATTTAGACTCAATATCACGCGTTTAGAGTAATTGCCTGCTGCTATAAATTTCTAGATGATAAACCACTTCATTAGCCTATAATTTGCATTAGCATGTCTCTCTCTCTCCCCGCGGTCACGTGGATTTTTCTCCAGGCCCTCCGATTGTTCCCTTTCTCGGATCTCTGTGCCTCTCTATGAGTCTTTCGAAACATGCGCTTAGTGAATTTGGCTGCTATAACCTACGTCACTTTACCGAAATAACCAAAGAGTATGGATTCCTGCAGTCACGACAGCTTAAAATCAAGATTGGCTGCTATACGTTTACATGTGATGAGCCACTTCGTTGAGCTATCATTTGTGATGGCCAGCATGCTTCTGAAAAAGAACTACATAGCTCAGTGGGGCCTTACCTGGCAAAATACAAAAAATAGTTCATAGTTTTAGATAGCAAGGCGACCCAGAACGGAACTTGAGAATAAAGTGTTGCTGTCACATGATCCACTCGTGTCCTCTCATCGAGACGCTGTCCAGTCATCTCGCTTAACAAGTGTCTTTGTTTTCGACGGTTCGTAAAGAACGAAACATTTAATTGTATCCCAATTTATTCGTAAAATGGGCAAGAATGTTGTACACCCTGCTACTTGCTAGTTTGTTTTGCCAGACGTACCGTAGCGTAGTGAGTTGCAATAATCCAGCATTGCTAATACAATACTGCAGTGATTTGGTAAAGGCGCTATATACATCTAGGTAAGAAAATATATTGAAATAAATGTTAAATGAATGAATGATAATTTTCATGTGGAAGATGACAGTGGGGTTATAAAAAAAGACCCCCCCAGCTTTATTATATTTTCATTGTGTGGTATAGAAAGGATGGGTCTCGGCAGCAGCAGAGAACGCAGGGAACTCATTGAAAATAATTTCTTCAGAACTGCTTTTTGTATTCAGTTGTCCTTCACCCGCACCTCCTATTAGCATGGTGGGCAAGGTACTGTGCGAAAGAAGTTCAACATACATACAATGAGCAGTGTCTCATCATCATCACAATCCATTGGTCTGAAATGTGGGTGGCTGCGAACGTGGCAAAGAAAAACATCATTATCGAGGACTTGACCATGGAAGTAACGGGGATCCTCTCTCTCACGATGGCTGTGGACCATGCAAAACTGCACTCAGACGCAAGCAAGGGAGACGTGCATCGTTCCGTAAATGGAAAATGGAGAAAGAAAATCGCCAAACTGCAACCGTAGTGGAGCCCCAAATCATCGAACGCATCACCAATGAGTTTGCGGCATCCACGACACACACCCTGGCGGTATCGCCGAAATCTGTAATGGCTACCTGCCGCCTTGGGGTGATTGAACGACCTTAGCATTCAACTGTGACATCATGTATACAAACTGTTGCTCCACCCCCACCTCCTTGCCATATGAAAGAATCATGATCCATGGGAAGATCGTAGGTTTCCACTGCACGTTTCGTCATTTGTTTCCAAATGACGAAATGTCTTGTCCCAAATATGGTCAAGTCGTGCACGTCTTTCTGGCACACATCTCTAAGGTCATCATCAAGCCATTCTCCCTTAGGTCTTCCTCTCTTTCTGGTTCCTTAAATGTTTCCAAACACAGTTTTAACGTTCCTGTTGTTCATCCTACATTTGTGTCGGAATAGCGCCAGTTTACTTTTCATTGCTATCTGCATCATCAGGTCGTCTTCTATGTTCAACTTTTTTCTTATATGTTGGTCACTCTTTGGGTTCAGTTTAGATGCGGTATCCTACCGTAGCAATACATTTCGAATGCCAATATCAGAATCAGAATCTTTATTTAAACTGGAGGAATCCGATCAGCAATTAAGCTCTTTTTCACAGGTGTCCAGGAGGGGCGGGTTAGCAAGTTAACCACCTCGTCTGGTACACAGGAAGTCTTGGGTTTGATCCCCACTTCGACGCCTGTATATTTCAAGTTTATATGTTCTCCCCGTGGTTGCGTGGATTTTTCTCCAGGTCCTCTGGGGTTTCCCTCCATATTTAGAAATATGCTTTTAGATTATTTGGCTGCGACTATAAATTTCCACGTGATGAAAAACCACTTCATTGATCTATCACTTTTGGCCAGTTCACTTTTGAAAAAGAGCTATATAGCTCAGTGGGCCTCACCTGGTAAAAAAAAGTTTAGTTTTATAGAATGTTTGTGAAGCTAATGTGCTGTGCGGCTATGCTGAAGCTGTGCGGGTCTGTATCTGTAATGCAAGCCGTGACAGCTTAACTGCACTTAAGGGTCTGAGTGACCATGAGGCTGACACGTTAATCTCTTTTATACGTGAATGAACTGGAAGATAAACTGGTGAGAAATGCACGCTTCATGACGACGTACGATTACTGTACTTTGGTCACTTTGCTTAACTATTGGGTCACGTGACAGTTGGACATGTGACAATGTACTGCACGCATGCGTTCGCACGCACACACACACTGTCGTTTGTTTACGTCGCAATAGCACGCATGAGGGCAGTGAGTACAGATTTTTATTTTAATCCGGAACAGAAAAAAGACGTTGCACAGAACATATCCACCCAAGTCGCGTCGGATCTATCCAGGACTTAACAACCTTTCACAAACTATCACACATACACCTGTCCTATCTCATCGGCCAAGTAATTCAATCGTGAAACCACTCGTAACATAACAGCATCCGTTATCTACAATGCGATTGAGTTCCCGGCCAATGAAATTCGAATCGTGAGTGAACTCACCACGGGAGCTGTTAATGACACTTGGCGTTAGCAGACACACAAATTTCGACCCATTACTATCAAATGTTTTTGGGGCCAAAGTCGACCAGACCTTTGACCCGCAACAATTTCGAATTCTTGGGGGAGAATTTTCAGGTATCCTTACTTTTCAACCGATTAAAACAAAACTCTGGAACTGACGAGAACTAAATAACGATAGGCATATACTCAGTGCGAGGAGAGGGGGGCATACATGGAGATCGGGGGAAGGGGATTTGGGAAGCCAGGGCTTGCAGCTGAGTGTAACTGCTGCGCTAAGGTGACTCCGTGTTAAACGATGGTGACATCGTGAATTAGGGCTAAGGTTTTTACACCGTGATGGTATCCACTTGCCGTAAAATGACGCCAGATATTGTTCGTGTATATATATTTATCTGTGAACCAAACTCCCATCTGCGTTGCACCCACCATTCCAATCCAGCTGAATTCTTGTTGGTTACTGTCGAACAGTCGATTCCTAAGTCCCATTATTATTAACATTTTCATATATTTTAGTTAACGTTAACAGCTTTTATCACAGAGTAATTTCAACCGCCCGTTTGATTCAATCCCCTTGATTAAAGAATCAGAATCAGTGTGCGTGCTCCCCTCGCCACCAGATTTAGATTTTTTTACGATTAATGCCATGGTTCGTTTTAAAATATATGTTAAAATGTTGGCTATTCGTGGTATATTTCGTTTTTACAGGTCGTGTTAATTCATCGTTGTTTGTGTTAATGCCGAGAAGTTCAGAAAAACGTTACGGACAGACGCCGGCACACCCGCCTACTCATTTGCTCACTCTGACACACGCTCATATACTCAGTCACGCACTCAAGAGCTTGATTTTCAGGAAGTTGGCATGGGATTAGGGGAGTCAGGAACTTCATGAATGGCGAAAAGATACCATCGCGCCGATGACAAGAATTTGTGTGAGAGTCAAGGACTTGGGTAGGATGGGTGGGTCAGTCGGTATGAATGGGCAGGTATGGGAGGGGGGTAGGTGGTGAACCTATGCCCCTTTGGTGGGTGGTGGTTGGCGACGGCTGTCCATAACATTGGTCAAGTCACTTCTTCACCGGAGTCTTGAGTCACTTCCGCAGGCACCACTTCTGGTTGAAGTGACTGCAGACAGGACACAGGGCTGGGCACGGATGAGCACGCATCACAGATCGTTTAGTTGCACTTAGCAAACGTAGTCAGCCTTTCTGGGCCAGCATTATCAATCATCCATTTGTGAGTTCAGCCCACAAAAAGATCTGACCAAACCTGTATCTCTAAGAACCCTTTAAGGACCCTCTACCATTTCGATGTAAAGCTTTCGTGACTGCAGGAATTCATCTTCTTGGTTCTTTCGGTAAAGTCACGTAGAAGGGAAGTAATAAAATAATAAAAATAATAAAACATAATAAAATAATTCTCACGACGTTTCGGCCACAACGCAAGCAGCCGTCTTCAGGTGAAACCAGGTCTGTCGAGGCGACAGCGTCTGAATGGAACAGCACACGTGCTTGGAGCATATATATAAGCTGGGTTGGGAGGGGGGGTGAAGGGGGGGGCGCCTTAACAAAAGAATTTGCATATCAAGAGGTATGTAATTAGTGCTACTTGTGTCCGTGCATTATGCAGGATTAGCAGCATCCAAGGGAGCGGATATGGGAAATGCAGGTATGTGAATAGTGTTACTTTGCCCGTGC
>JAAXLI020001230.1:8959-24793 GCA_014621495.2 Entosphenus tridentatus | reverse complement strand
GGGAAAGAGAAATCCTCACCGATTTTGCTGTTCACCACGTGAGGAGCCACCACACCGGCGCCAATGCCCAGGGGGTAGCCGAGTCCGCCGAGGGCTGCAAACAACACACACACAGGAGGGAGGGTTAAATAGTGGTTGCAAATTAAACCTTACCCAGCTACACTCCCTCCGCATGTCCATATTATCACGGTTTGCAACGTACGGTGTGATAAATGTTCCAACATGCATACACACACTCGCAGCGGCTTTTGGCTGGCCATCGAACAAAGACCGTCACTGCATCATCGCCCGGCCCTTTCAGATGCACTTATGCGGCCATCTGCAATGCTCTTCCGATATTAGGAAGCCACTGGAGCTGTGCACTTTCATGTCATCTAGATCGAAAACTAATTTCTAGCGAACTGCTTCTTTTGTTTAGTTGTTCTTCCTCCGCATCTCCAATTAGCAAAGTTGGCTGGGTACGATGCGAAGGAAGTTCAACATATGTACTTGTGTTATGCTAGAGATCAAGTTTGCATTCTCTTTTAGGAATCAACAGATTATTCCTAATCCCGATGGCACATGTAAGGTTCCTCTGCCTTCGGTAATCAACAAAATACTCATGGTTCGACTTGCGTATTGTCATCGGCCTACTTGAGGCTCCTCTGATTTAAATAATGAATGCTCTATTCTCTCCATCCACACTACTACCTGTCCCCTCTCACCATCACTTGCTGCAGGTTTGCGGCTCCCTTTCCGCTCGCCTCGTGGCTTGTGCAAACTCGCAACAACGTTAGCGGTGCTCACAGCTAACACTGCAAAGACGATTTCTGCTGATTGAGCCGAGCTGTGTTGTTACCCGTCAGGATAATAGCAATAATGACAAGAGCATTATCACTATTGTGATCAACACAAATCATCATCGACGCCAGGTATCATCGTTCGTGCGCATGCCCCACTGCTGTTGCTATAACCTCGGACAAAATACAGGTTAGGTCTCATTATAAAACAACAGCAGTGGTTGTGGAAATTATATCGATGATGATCGTTAAAGATTAGACTATTTTGTTATAATCTCCCCCCGTCCATCCACCACCGACATTCCTAAACGTTTGAACCTTCGCCTTTCGAAGCGAAAATGCTCCGCACAAATAGAAGCGGTCGCCACTGAATTAACGTGGCGATAACTTTACAGAAACAATTATAACAGCCCTGGACACCCCGTACTTGCTTGGCGGTTTGTCGCTCAATCAAAGCACTATCCAGGCTCAACATTTGCTTTACTTCTGAGATATGATGACATTGGGCGGATGCGGTTCTGCATCTTTTCACCTGGAAATTTGAAATGGACTCAGCACAATTTTGCCGATCGACAGATTGCGTGTGGTGGAGGGGAACTGTGGGAAGTGACTCCCACCTCCGTCAACTGCTCCGTCCTGGCATGGAAAAATAGGCCGGATTTAAAAAAAGATCCTCTAGAGCTGACCTCTGGAGAAGGCACCTTCTGCCACCAGTGCCAGTGGTTTCGCTGCACCCTTATTCCCATAATATCTTTATCATCCATACCTTTTACACCCTTCTACCATAATTAAATGTTGACTGAAATCATCGCAACGAATTTTTGTCGTGACTCACGTTCATCTTTGGGTGTCGTGATGGTGTTAATGGGGGGGGGGGGAGATGTGGATTTTCATACTTTATTCAAACATTTAGGTCGCGGCCACATGCAAGCTCATGCACATGCAGCATACCCACCGTGGTGATAGGGGGCCGCATGGTATCCGAGCCCACCATAAGGGTGAACGATCCCAGCTGCCAGGGAAAGACAATTCCGTGTTTTAAGCGGGGGGAGGAGGTTCGATGTGAGGTTGACGAGGGATAGATGTGAAACAGTGTTTGAGATGTTAACTACCACGCCTGGTATACAGGAGGTTCGTGGGTCGCGTGGGGGTTTTATTTCACCTCCACATTGAGAAACATGCGTTCAGAGTGTTTGCCTGATTTAATTTTCCACGTGATAAGACATTTCGTTGGGCTATCATTTGTGGCCAGGTCGCTTCATAGCTGCATATCTTAGTGGGCCTACCAAACCACTCTGCTTTGACTGGCACAGTCCCAATGGGTTCATGATGGTTGTTTATGTTCTCATGAAAATCTGGTTTATGTGCCCAGTTAAGAAAAATATGTTTTGGCCTCGTGTTCAACTCCTTTTGTCAGCAGGGGAGGGTCTCTCTCAGAAGTGAACAGGGTTAGAATATATTTAGGTGGGACCTGTGATGACAGGTGGGCGGTGCTAGGGGGCGGGTGGGCGTGGCTCTCCGAAGTGGGCGGGTGCTGATGTTTGTTTAGGGAGCAGCTGAGCCTAACTGACCGGGTGGCTCCGCCATAGAGCTGAGCAGCTCACAATCATCAAGTTGAGAGTTAAAATCTTGGTTGATGGTTAAAACAAGTACACTTATTAGGGAAGATCAACAATGGTTTGTCGTGTGGATCAACTCGCCCCTTGCCATGGGAGTGTGGAATTTCCAATGCTAATTTGACCATGACTTGTTTTCTATGGGTGGTCGAGTGTGTGGCATAGCGTATGGATCTCTTACCAGCATGGTGCACGTAGGCACCTCCAAGGGCCGCTCCGTGATAGCCTAGACCACCATAGCCCAGACCAGCATAGCCCAGACCTCCATAGCCCAGACCTCCATAGCCCAGGCCTCCTGTAAGAGCGAGAAGGGATAGTTTGGAGAATGTGGATTCAGCCTCATTCCGTTGCTGGATGAGGTTCTCCCCCCACATTGCGTGGTCGTTGCAAGTGGCCTGTGACACCTGTGTTGTGCATAATGGCGGTCACCCATCCACTCACTTATCCAGGCTTCAAACGAAATACGACGAGGTTTAGCAGTTAGCGTGCTGCGCTACGAACCCGGCAACCCAATTTCAATTCCCACTCACGGCCACCACTGGTCATGATTATTTGATCCTGTCCTGGGCCTCTCCTAGGTCGACTCAGTCTCAATTGAATATATGGTGCTGTACGAACAACATCGCTACTAGGAAGACAAAAGGCTGCCGGACATGGTGCTGGTCACTCATCCCCTCGTGTGCCATGCCAGCCTTCATCGGTGCTCGTGAACAGCACTTTCCCCAACAGTCTGTTAAGACTGTACATGGGAATCGTTGGCTGTCTTTGTGTGTGTGAGTCTGGGTGCGTGAGAATGCGAGTAAGTTAGGATGTATGCGTGAGAATGAGTGTGCGTGTTGGCCTTTGGCCACATTTGAAGCATTAAGATTCTGCTGCCTGCTGGACTCATTGGATGCTCTACTTTCATATATTTGAGGGGTTCCTCCTTTATATGGGTTGTGTGTGTGTGTTTTTAACATGTCGCCATTTTTTTTGTGAGTCGCAGATTTGTGCTTTTTTTATTTAATTGGAAGTCACTTATTTGGACTTCCCGATCATGCCCCGTCGCCCCCTCGTCTATTTAGACCACGCTCTACGATAACTCAGAAATCCCCTTAGAGCAATATAATATACGATATGCATACACCACTATGTATGTTGAACTTCTTTCACACCGTTAATCGGCAACCGTGCTAATCGGACATGCGAGCATCTTAGCCACACGAATTGGGCACTCGAGTGATTGATATTTTTCCAATGCCCTGGCAGCAACACCGTTTAAACCTTTTAGCATCGTGATTCAGTGAGCGTGGTGGTGGTGTTGGTGGTCTTGAGTGTGATGAACATCACTCACCCACAGGGTGTCCCAGATATCCAGTACTGAAAGTGCTCACTTTTTGCTTGGTAACGACAGCTGTGGTAAGACAGAGACACGCATGCAACGCAAATAGACACATACAAAAAAACAATCCCCTTCATGGCCTGCATAGCATGTTGGGGCAAGCACTGTTAGCGAGTAGCATTTATGAAGGCCGGTACAGCACACGAAGGGGTGGGTGGCCAGCACCACATGCACACACACACAGACTAACAGACAGAGTCGCAGATGCGTGCACAAATACACACAAATAGACAAAGATATATTTTCACGCAATTTTTTTTACAACATGAGGTTCACTGACCTATGTAGCTCAACAAACTGGCTTAACACGTGGAAATTTATAGTAGCAGCCAAATACTCTAAATGCATGCTTATGAATGTGAAGGGAAAAACTGGAGGACACGGATAAAATCCACACAACCACCAGGACAGAGACATGCAAACTCCAAATATACAGGCGTCAGGATCACGATCTCCTGCAAATCAGGCGAGGGTGTTAATATCTCATGACTGCTTCGCCCCCACACTAAATAAAGAGTCCCCCGTATAGCCTTATAGACCTTTTGGTCAAGTGCATAGACACACAGACCCACTCAGATACGTACACAGACATCCATAGACACATGCACATAAAGGACACAAACACACAGAAAGTCAGAGACTCACAGACATGCATAGACACAAAGACAAAGTCAAGGATACTCACATACTCAGACTCGCACAAAGTGAAAGGTCAAAGACACAGACTCACACTCAAACATCCATAGACACATACAGTCAAAGATAGATTCACACACAGACATCCATAGAAACAGGCTCACACAGATATCCACAGATAGACACACAAAGACACAGACTCACACTCACACAGAGATTCCATCCAACTTACGCGTCGCGGTGGCGAGGTGAAGGAGGGCGATGACGAGCAGAGCTTGCATAGCGGCGGCCATTTTTATTTTAGGGATTTTTTTCCCGCTGTTGACGACAATGAGAGGAGGGCTTGAGTTGAGGCTGATGAAGCTTCACTTCGGAGTGACGAGCCTGGAGTTTGAGCCCTGGCTTTTAAAGGCAGCAACCATGGGCTGGCTTGGCACTGACCCAGCCAGGACAAGGCCTGGCCTCAATAGGTGCAGTGTAGTGCTGGCTGAGGCCAAAAGCAAAAGCAAGGCAAAAAATAGGCTCGCTCTTATTTGCTGTCAAAATATGAGCGCTGAAACGTTCTCTCTCCTTCCCCCTGAACATAAATAACATATTTTGAATAATATTCAGGAGTCGATTGAAATAAGGGATCCAGTTGATTCATTCAGAATTAAAATGCGGAAGAGCCAACATTTTGTGAAAAGCTTAATACAAAAAATAATACCATAACAAACATGGAGGGCGGCCTCAGACTACTGCCATTGGCCGATGAAGAGGCGTCCTCTTTGAGAGATGTTCCCAAACAGAAACAGGGACCTTTCAGTTCCTGTTTTCCCAAAGGCTGGGCAGATGAAATGTCAACTGGTTGTGTCTGAATGGGGCACCATGTCTTTTAACTTTTTTTTTCAACGCGTATAAGGGACTTCATTTGAACACTGGGCGGATAAACACAGCCAACAGGGAGGCGTTGAAGTCTCACTAAATGTTTTTGGGCTTAGTTTTTTTGAATGGAGCTTCTGTACATTTACACTCGACACCTCTGAATGTCACATTTGCCTCGATATTAAAACCCCGACTGAGGACCTCCGACACCTTGGTCGGCTGCTTATTAACTTGGCAACTTTGTCCGACCTTCGTGAATTCCAGCACAGCGTATGATTTTAACAACTTATGCCACGTGGAATTAGGCCTACGGGGAATGGGGGGGGCAATGGTGCAGGTTTTTTTCAATACACATCTACGTATCAATAAAATAAGAATAGGTTTTACCCTTTATGGCAATAAAACAGGAGTTGTATTAAGATCTTCAAACAACATATAGATACCTTTTTAAACGAGTCAGGTCTGCCTTAATCACACGTATCTTTCGGTCACAGTTCCTATGACCACTGTTTCATTGCTTTTATGGCTTTATTTTGGTGAATTTCGAAAAGTTTTTTGGTTTGGCCATGTTTGTTGTAGTACAGAGTTAGACTGATGGCCTTAATCTAAGTTGTCTTGTGGTTGTTGTTCTTTGACTTGCATCCCACTGGGATATTTGCACAGGGTTGGTGTACGGTGATTTATTCTGCAATATTTTGCTGTCTTTTCTTGTATTTTCTGTTTGCACATAGTCACTTTAAGATGTTTTCTTGTTCATGTTTTTGTTTTTTGTTTGTTGCGGTTGCACCCGATTCAAGAGCCGAATGGCTCATAGGGCTATACCTAATAAATTAAATTTCGATTTAAAGCTTTCGTGACTGCAGGAATTCATCTTCTTGGTTCTTTCGGTAAAGTCACGTAGAAGGGAAGTAATAAAATAATAAAAATAATAAAACATAATAAAATAATTCTCACGACGTTTCGGCCACAACGCAAGCAGCCGTCTTCAGGTGAAACCAGGTCTGTCGCCGAAACGTGTGAGAATTATTTTATTATGTTTTATTATTTTTATTATTTTATTACTTCCCTTCTACGTGACTTTACCGAAAAAACCAAGAAGACTAATAAATTAACTTTGAACTTTTAACTTTTGCATGTGATAAAATATGCAACGAAAGATACTCTGATAATAAATGCGCTGTCGTTGTAACTGATTAGCCTACACCAGAGACAGCCTTCTGTGTAGCCTTGTCTCACCAATGTCAGACCAGAGAACGCCAAAAGGCAAACAAATACAATGCAATTATCAGAGCATTTATAGCTCTGGTTGAGTAGCTATATCTATGGGATACCTTTTTTGGCAGTATCAAAATATACTTTTATACATCTATGGAACCGTTGATACTGGGAAAAAAGGTCCCATAGATATATTATATATATTTTTCACACCTACATTGTTTCCATAAATAATTCATCTTAATTGATAGTGTGTGATTATTTTTATTCGTTTTAATGCTTTATAGCTTTTATTAAAGTTTAGACTCACGAGCTGGTTTTGCCTTCACTCATCGCCTTCACTCATCGCGTCTACACACGGCCTGTTATTTCTGGCCACCGATCATCACACATAAACACATACTGTATATACACAGACACACACAAACTCACGTATGTACGCTTATACGTATTTACTTTCACTTATGCACACGCATTCACAAGGACTCGATATATACACACACATGAATATTCTACATATATACAAAGACATACAGACAAACGTACACATTCACAGACAGACAACAACAACTGCCGTTAAAATACATTGTGATGATCTCTCCCAGCACTTTCACTATGCTAGATGCACTTTAAGGCCACGTGAAGTATCAAATACTCCCTTGCAGGAGCTCACAGAAAAGACCCACCTTTAATGAGTTGACTGACTGAGATGACGGTCAGATGTACCAACTGTGCTCTACTGCATTGTATTCCGACGCTCTGCTTGTTGTTGTCAGCATCGCTTCTCTGCCCTTCGTTGTTACTGGTCGGTGACTGCTTATAACTCCCCAGCAGCATCCTTAACGAGCCTTCTTAACACCGCTGGTACCGGTAATCGGCAAGTCCAATCAGCTGCACATCCTTCCCTACCGCATTAGTCCATATCTTCTTTAGCCCGTGCAGCGCCCGTTTAGCCCCCTCTCTCCAACCAAACACAAGCTGCTTGGGTATGCGGGCTACATGACCCAGCCAACGCACCCTCGATTGCCAGAGGAGTTCACTGATGGGACTTTGTCCAGATATTTCAAGGAGCTGTGAGCTCCTCACACTGTGATCAAGTCTGGATAAACCCAGGATGGTTCATAGGCAGGTTCGCCTGAATGTTTCAAACCAGCGCAAATATTCCCTTAGAAGGCTCTTGTGATCTAGAAGAATCGTAGCTTTTTATGGAGTTATTAGCCAGGCAGCTTCCACACAACGTTACTCAGTTGATAATAAAACAATGCCACTCAACTGATTCGGAGTGAGACCTCGGCTGCCAAATTGGAGCTGGCCATACGCACATGGCCCAGGTACAGAAACTTCTCCACTCTCTGCCTTATCATTCATGGAAAGTAAAGAGAGGGGAGCATTTGATGACATAAAATACCCTGGCAGGTGTTTTGTTTTCGGAGGGCTGATGGCAAGGCCCAATCTCTTAGTCACATGCTCCAGGTTCAGCAGCAGTGCCTCCAACTCCTCCTCTGAATCAGCAGCAATTACGAGATCATCGGCATACATAAGATGGTTGACCAATCGGGAGCCACCCCTATTGGGCATTGATCCCATTGCATATATAGCAGATGGAAATTACACCGGTACATCCATGGAAAGATTCTCGAATGCAAAATTACTCTTGACTCCTGGCCACGCAACTTTACCCGGGCCTGGCCATCATCATGAAGGTTTTTAGTGAGTGTGAGCAGTCAGGGAGCCTAAAAGTACGAAGAACAACCCAGAGCCGTGGCCTATTGATGATGGTATCATAGATATAAAGCAGAGATGTAGGTCATGTTGGAATTCCCTACACTTCTGCTGTAGTAGACGGACAGAAAATATCGTATCTGTGCAGGACCGCCCTGGCTTTGAACCATATTGGGGCTCCACAAGCCTCTTCTCAGCGTGCCTGGCAAAGCGATGTTGAATATTCCTTGCCAGGACCTTTACCGACACACTGAGGGACATTCCTCGGTAGTTGTTGCAATCAGTGCAGTGCCCCTTGTCAAAAATAGGGACCACCAGGGCATTCTTCCAATTCTGTGGAACCCGTCCTGTGGACCAGGCAGTCTGCACACAGACGCCACCCTCAGCAATTTGCTTGAGAGATCATCTCTACTTGGCGCTCTACTTAGTCTCAAGCTCCGGAGCGACCTTCAAACCTCCTCAACAACTGACACCTCAGCCAAACCACTCACAGTGAGCAGCAAATCTCTCTAATATTTGAGGCACAGAAACGCTAGAAGAATCAACCCCACCTTGCCCTATGATTTTGCATTGTTTCCTTTCCCCCAAATACCTTACAGATTACATTACCGTTGTTTTTCCCCTTAAGGATAGTGATAAGTGTGGCGCTGTCAGTTACAATTTTTATGGAGTTAAAAAGTTATTTATTATCGCGTGCTACTGAGGGAGTTTGTATCTCCTCAGCAACCTACGACCACTACTCATCCGTGTAGTGCCGCACAGCTTTCTGAAACACACCGAGTGAAGGCTGTGGTAAGCCACCTCATTCCACGTAAGTCTAGCAACCTACCGTTGTTATTGAGCTGATCTGGCCCATGTATTACAATCACGCTGTCCCAGGTGTTTGCATCTTGACCAACTCGGGCATTGCATTCACCCAACAGGATGACTCTCCGGAGAAGCCACTTTAGATAGCACCTGTGATAGGAGGTCATAGAAGGCATCCGACTCTGCCTGCATTCCTCCTTTGATGTTCATCTTAGGTGTGGGTTAAGCAACCGCCACCATTCCTCACCTCCTGTTGATGAGGCAAGCCCACAGTGGCCTGGGACTGACATTTTCCCACACCTCACCTCCAAGCACCCCACCCACTTCATTATTTTCTTTAAGCGCAATGTCGCTCCCAGTTTCCTGTTCTGAGTGGAGAACTGTCCACCCCTCGTGGTGATTGGAGCTAGAACCGGTCCACCAGACTTGTATTCCAGAGGTCCAGGTAGTACCGGTCCACAACTCAACAGAAGAGGAGTGACAGCCTCTCCTCTGCAGTAAAAGTGCGAATATTCCACGTGGCCAACCAAAGTGGTTTTACTGTTTTTGGAGGAACCCCAAGGGGGGAGGGGAGAGGTTCAGTCTAGCTCCGTCAAATGGGCTTTGGCCAGAAGGGATCGTAAACTCCTATCCCCCCGGGGCCTCCAGCACAAAGCTTAATTGGCTGTTTTCATCGGGGTGTGTGATAACAAAATAAAATATCAGGTGGAGGGGTTATTAGACACTCATATTATGGCGCATCAATGTCCGGAATGCTTTTCATTCCGATGATAGGAACCCACTGGAACTGTGCACTTTTATATAATCTACATTGAAAATTAATGTATTTGTAACGGCTTTTTGTGTTTAATGTTGTTGTCCTTCCTCCTTCATAGCTCTACGTACGATGCCAAGCAAGTTCAACATACATACACTAAACTAACTACACACTAATATACTTACACACCCCCTCCTCACTCTCACCTCAGCCTCACCACACCCACACTCATCAGGCTAACCCCACCACTCTCAACCCCACACAACAACAACCGCCATTTGCCACTAAGTGGTGGTGATATACTCTTTGATATCACCACGGCGCTTGTGTCAGGCGAGGTGCACTTTAAGGCCACGTGAAGTGTCAAACGCCCGGTGGCCGGAGGTCATGGGACAGACCCAGGTCCTATGGGTTGCTGACTGAGATGACTGACAGATATACCACTAGGGCTTCCCACTGTGCCAACTTGTTTTGTTTTAGCCATCCGGTACTCTGCTCGTTTTTGTGAGCATCTTTACTCTGCCTCCTACTGCCCAGGAGCGTCCTTCACGAGCCTCCTCCTCCTTAGGCCAATCTTAACACGGCTGTCCACTCAACTCCATATCCTCTTTTACAGTATCAGTCCATTTCTTTGATAGACAATGTCATGCCCGTTTAGCCATCTTTATTCAGAAGTAATTATTGTAGACACATCCAGCCTGAATCTTTCATATTGAAGCAGATGCTTCTTTAAATGACTCCACGGTGATTATGAGCAAAGGGGCAGGGACTCTGAAAGCATGAAGAATAACTCAGTACTCATGTATGTATGTTGAACTTCTTTTGTACCGTACGTAGCCAACCGTACTATTTGGAGGTTGCTGTTGACCAGGTCAATAAAGCATAAATGTAGGTCTCGCTCAGATTGCAGATGGACGGAAAATATGGAGTGCGTCTGGGACCTCTCCAATGTGAAACCACTTGGGGCTCGGCAAGCCTCTCATCATAGCTAACACGATGGCGTGCAGCATAGTATCTGCAAGGCTCAATTATTTGGTGATGGGGTACTTCAATATCAGACCGTGTTCGTCCGGGGCTCACCGAAGGAATATAGCGTTATAAGGTCAGACTCATCACGCACACAGTGCTTGTCACAAGTGAACCACAATACCTCGCTGATCTCATCAAAACCATCATCACGCGAACTCTGCTCATCCTGGCATTGGCTTTTAGCTAACCGTCGGACAAAGATGTTCACCGCAACGCGCGCTTTCGGATGCGCTTCTGCGGCCGACTGGAATGCTCTTCCGATATAAGGAAGGCACTGGGAGCTTTGCAACTTTTAAATTTAGATTTAAAACTAATTTCTCTTTAACTACTTCCTGTGGTTAGTTTGTTGTCCTTCCCCCACACCTCAGATTAGCAACGATTGGCTATATTACGGTGCAAAAGAAGTTCAACATCCATACGCTCGCTCACTCACACTTCAAGGGTTCGATCCGTACGAAATTGGCATAGATTGGTCAGAGAATTTTATTTTAAAGTTTTTATTGCAACTCAACGCGAGCCCCGGTACAATACGCCGATCGCAAAATGGAGGGGGGGGAGGTGGGAAGGAACAAAAACTCCGCAAACAACAAATCCGTTATTGGCGCGGAAGGATATTTACGGAGGGGGAGGGAGGTGGGATGTAAATTTAGACTCGCTGCCCCACGTGCAGGGGTGGTCAGGGAACTTAACGAACGGTGAAGCGACACCATCACGCCTACGGTGAGAATTTGTGCGAGAGTCAAGGCTTGCGTCCGCGGGTGGGTGGGTGAACTTAGACTTGGCAATGCACCGACACACACACAGACCAATACCAATAACCCCCATTCGCCACGGCACCTGTGTCAGGCCAGGTACCTATTCAGGCTATCACTTGAAGTGTCGAAGGCTCGTTGCTGACAGGAGAAAATCATGTGACAGACCCAGGAGGTGCAACGGGTTTGGCTGACTGAGATGACTGACATGCACACACGCAGACTGGTCGAATGTCAGCTGAATCAACTCGAATGGAATTATTGATATCAGCGGTGGTAGCAACAGATTCTGAGCTGTGTGCACGTGAACCTGCGCACCTGTTTGTTTGTGTGCATGATGCATCGCAATGCACCATGGCCTCGGGAGTGCACCTAGCCTGGCGCAGAGCTGTGACCTCAGATCGTGAACATGTCAATTCAACACTCCGGCAGGAATGGGTCGGTTCCTGAGGCTGAGCTGTGACTTTGCAGAGGCGACGGGGCTCGTGGATTTGGACGTTGATCTAATTAGAAGCGCTTGATGGGATGGGGTGTGTGGGGGGGGGTGTGAGCGAGCGAGTGAGCGGGCAGCTGTGGGGAGGATGGTAGGCGGCATCTGTCCGGAACGTGTCGTCAAGTTACTTCTTCACCAGAGTCTTGAGTCCCTTCGACAGGCAGCACTTCTGGCCGAAGTGACTGCAGATGGGACGCAGGGCTGGGCACACGCGCACACGTCACACATTGTTAGGTTGGGCACAGTGAACATATGCGGAGGGCTTTTCGCCATTCCGATGTTACCGTTGGCAGTCGATTCGCGGGTGAGATCCACGTGGGAGTAAAATATAAATTTACGTCCGAAAACAAAACGTACAATAGACGTCATTTCCGGATCGAGCTGCATTTGCATCACAGCCACCGTGGCCCCACTCGGGAGGACCGTCACGGTCCACTGGTGGATAGTGGGGATGGCTTTTTTGAGAACCACTGATTTAAGGAAATTAAAACATAGCACTAAAATCAGTGCAGCGGGTGACACAAATGTAACGCCGCAGATTGTGGCCACAGGCTAACTAGTGCCGAGTCTCGTGATCATGATCACGGCCCATGTGCAGATAGCCCCGCAGTCGGTGTGTTGTTTCCACTTTCCTCTGTCTTGTGCAAATATGCTCAAATAGTGGCCACATCTTTCTGGCACTTATCTCATTCTCAGTTTGGTCTTCCTCTGTGAGTCTCTACATATAGCTATGGGTCTCTCTGAGTCTCAGTGGGTATCTACGAGTCTCAATGGGTCTCTATAAGTCTCTGGTTCCTGATGGATCTGAGTCTCTGGATCTGTACGATTCTCAATGGATAGAAATGGGTCTCTACGAGTCTCTATGGGTCTCTATAACTTCATACATATCTGAGTTTGTGGATCTTTGAGTTTCCTGGTCTCTTGAGTTGTCGTCAAGCCATTCTCTGTTAGGTGCTTCTCGCTTTGTTTTTTTAATTAAAGAAAAAAACACATTTAAATGTCCAAATAGTGCCAGTTTCCATTTCATCACTGACTGCATCTCCTCTTCTTCTATGTGCAACCTTTTTCTTCGAAGTCGGTCACTCTTTGGGTGCAGTTTAGATGCTGTATAATGCAGCAATACATTTCGAATACATGCCGACTGTAATTCAATGCAATGAGACAGAATAGTTACCTGGTGCGGCGAGGCAAGGATTTCCCAGAAATCCTGGTGCCACTGTACACGGACAGACAGACAACAGATTTACACAACAGCTGCCAATCGCCACTAAGTGGCGGTGATGTCACCACAGCGTTTTTTTGCCAGGCTAGGTGCACATTTGAGGCCATCACGTGAAGTGTGGAAGGCTCTTGCTGCTGGCATGAGGTCATGAGACAGACCCAGGACTGTTCTGCACCTACAATTAGCAGTTGGCTTCGTATAGTGCGATAGAGGTTTAACATACATACGTACATACATAGGTGCTGTGGGTTGACTGACAGAAAAGACTGGCAGATGTACCACCTGTGCTCCCTGCTGTGCCAACTTGTTGCGTTTTAGATGCCCGGTGCTCCTCTCGTTGTTGTGAGCGTCGTTCCTCCGCCCTCCGTTGTGGTTGGAGGGTGACTGCCTCCAATTGTCCAGCAGCATCCTTTACGAGGCTCCACAGAGGCCAATCTGAATCGGCCCATCTCTTCTCTAAACCCGCGCCACCGTTATTGTTTAGAGGGGGCATGGACTAGCCCCCTCTATCCAGCGAAACAGAAGCTGCATGGGCATACAGTGGCCAAACATGCGGGCTACGTGACTCCAGCTAATACAGCCTCGCTTGTCAGAGGAGCTCACTGTGACTTTGTCCAGATATTTGAAGGATCTGTGAGCTCCTCACACTGTGATCCAGTCTGGTTAAACCCAGGATGGATCATAGGCAGGCTCACCTGAATGTTTCAAACCAGCACAGATTTTCTCTTAGAAGGCTCCTGTGGTCGAGAGTGATAGGTCAGGCAGCTTCCACACAACGTTACTCAGTTGATAAAAAAAACAATGCCACTCAACTGATTCTGAGTGAGATTTCAGCTGGCAAACCGGAGCTGGTCATACGCACAAGGTACATAAACGTATCTACGTTCTGCCTTATCATTCGTGGAGAGTGGAGAGATGGGAGCATGTGATGACATAAAATACCCAGGCAGGTACTTTATTTGGTCAGGCTTCATGGCAATTGCCCATCTCTTTGCAGCATGCTCCAAATTGAGCAATAGAGTCTCCAACTCCTGAGAGTGAGCAGCTATCACCAGATCATCAGCATATGTAACATGGTTGACCAATAGGGAGCCATCCTCTTGTCTACACCCGGGCATCGATCAGACACACACTCTGCCCAACATGGGCAGGAGATGCAAACTCTGCATAGAAAATGGGGTGTCTGAGTCAGGACTCCTTGCTGTTGAGTGTTACACCACTGTGTGTGGCCAGCCTGCCGCCAAAGACGATATATAGTCTAGTCTCCTATAACGCAGTAGTAGTTGCGTACCCTGAAGAACACTGCATTATGTAAAAATGGCTTTATCATGAGAATATATTAAATAGGGTTAAGTGCAGTCCGCGATAAGGCACGAGATGCGTACGGAGGCCGAACAAAGACTTGAGAAGCGTGGATAGCATCTGGAACCATCCAGCAGCATCCCAATGCCTCGCGCAATTGCGTTGTATCCAATTCGCATCTACGTCGTAAGAAAATGTGTTCCCTTAACACATTAATTGTTATGAAAACATAGGCGAACAAACTGGTATTCCTATTGCTGTGGAGATTTATCTTCGGCAAAAAAGATGCACAGCAAACGCGGGTCCGGTGACGTTCTTGAAAATAGCGGACACTAGGCAAAATCCACGATCCGTGAATCCAAAGGCGTCGATGGGAAAGCTAGAGGTTTGGTTAACGGTTCGTAATGATACCCATCACCTCCTCTACCTTTTTGTTTTAAGTTACTCTGCATCAACCCAATCGTGAAGCAGGAAAGCATTTTGAATGGAAAATCCGATTCATGTTTTCTAGGGTTAAATATAACTTGTACGGCAAATGTATCGAATGAGAAACAATCAATGGGGTATATTCTTGGTTCTTTCGGTAAAGTCACGTAGACAAAAAACAATAACATTAAAAATAAATTAAAATAAAAGCAAAAAAAACACGACGTTTTGATCGCAACACAACACAAACTTGATGAAGACCGCTTGTGTTGCGATCTAAACATCGTGGTTTTTTTTGCTTTTTTTAATTTACATTTTATTTGTATTTTCTATCAACGTGACTTTACCGAAAGAGCCAAGAATATGAATTCCTGCAGTCACGAAAATTTTAAGTCCAAATCTCAATTTATACTGTACGCGTATCTACGTACAGTATCTGCATGCTGTACTGTATGTACAGTGTCTGTGTGCAGCACTGTACACGTATCCGTGTACAGTACAGTGCTCTACACTACAGGAAAATCTCACGGCTCAAATTTCGCTGCCTCGTTGGAGGCTGGAGGACATCGCGTGGCCTGGGGCCACTTAGGAGGCAAGATGGGAGACAGGACGGAGATAATATGGAGATGGGGACAGGATGTAGACGACAGTGACAAGATGGGAAACAAGATGGAGATAAGATGGAGACAAGACGGACAGGATGGAGACGATAGAGAGACAAGATGTAGACAATATAGAGACAATACGGAGATAAGATGGAAACAAGATGGAGATTAGATGGGAAACAAGATGGAGACGGGCAGGATGGAGACGAGAGACAAAATGGAGACAAG
>JAAXLI020001229.1:400753-442758 GCA_014621495.2 Entosphenus tridentatus | reverse complement strand
ATAACGACAAAAACCAACAGTATCATCACGAGTTCGACTTCCCTAATCGAACCAAGCAAACGTCCCTCTCTAAAACCATCGGCGGCTAGACCTCCCAAACTCTATTGTCTTCCCAAGATCCATAAAGAAGGCACCCCGCTACGACCCATCGTGTCGACGATAAACTCTCCTACGTACAAACTAGCCCGGTTTCTATCAGATACTCTGCTTCCCTTCACAGGCAAGACCTCTTCGGCAGTACTCAACTCAACCCAATTAGTCTCTATGATTAAGGACATGGTACTATCTCCTGATGACATCCTCGTCAGTTTTGATGTAGTATCTTTGTTTACCAAAGTCCCAGTAAAGGACACCCTAACAATAGCTGAGGACTTAGTCCAACATGGATTGAATTCTGATGTACCTGCGCTGGTTAGGCATTGCCTCACCAACACCTATTTTACCTGGAATGGCACCTTCTACAAACAGAATGAGGGTACCCCTATGAGCTCCCCCTTGTCACCAGTTATAGCCAACATGTTCATGGAAAAGTTTGAATCAGACGCCATCCAGACATCCACCCTGCGTCCTTCCCTGTGGAAGAGGTATGTGGATGACACTTTCGTCATCTGGCCACATGGCCTCCCAGCATTGAACCACTTCTTGGACCACATCAATTCTAGACACCCATCCATCAGATTCACCATGGAAGTGGAGAAAGATGGTAAACTACCATTCTTGGAAATTCTGTTTGAGAGGCGGCCTGACGGATCCTTGGGACATTCTGTCTACAGGAAAGCCACCCACACAGATTCGTACTTGAAACCGGATTCCCACCACCACCCATCTCAAAAGAATTCTCTCATCAAAACGCTATACCACAGAGCCCATGGCATTTCTGACCAACACCACCTGGCCGGTGAATTAAGACACGTACATCGGGCCCTCAGGATGAACGGATACTCTGACCGCACTATCCGCCAAGCTGTTTCTCCCACCACACAGAAACAGCCACATGAAACTCCGACCAAAACTATCACGTTACCATACATAGCAGGCATGACCAAAAAGATCTCCAAAATTCTAAACAAACATAAGATCCAAGTCCGATTCAGTACAGTGCATAAAATCCGTGATCTGATTCCATCTGTGAAGGATGTCGTTCCTGACTTACAGTATCCTGGAGTCTACAAATTGAGTTGCAGTTGTGGTGATTGCTACATTGGAGAAACGAAACGTCATGTTTCTGATCGTGTCCGCGAGCACAAGTCAGATCTGAAACACGGCAGAACTGATTCTTCGGCCGTTGCCGATCATTGCTACAACTCTGTGGGCTCTCATGAAATTGTCTTTTCCGAAACCAAGGTGCTCTGCAAACCTCCTGGCTACCATCAAAGGTTTGTACACGAAGCCATACAAATATACAAACACAGACATAATTTCAACCGTGATGATGGTTACAAACTGAGTAATCATTGGAAAGATGTGATTAACCATGCAAAAAAGATTTAACTACACTTATTTGGTCCATCTTATTTGACAGACAACTATTACAGGTCATTGATAGACAGCCAGACTTGTTTTACCATGTTTAGTTGTTTTCTTTTTTCACACTATTGTTATGTAGGCCAGGCTTAGTCACAAACCGTACCTCTCCATAACAAAGACTCAGCCTTTTGTTATGCAGTCTAGTCTTAGTCTTAAGCCTCACCTTACCATATTAATAAAAAGTGTGCCTTACTTGGCCCTTCCCCTCTCCAACCATTATATATACGGAGTGGTAGCTCTTGTAATCTCTCATTTACTTGATACAGCTGTCGTGGCTGTGACGGTTCCACCTGAAGACGGAAGCTTGTGTTGCCTCCGAAACGTCGTGATTTTTATTTTTATTTTACTTTTATTAATTTTAATGTTTTACCTACGTGACTTTACCGAAAAAACCTAAGAATATGAATCCTTGCAGTCACGAAAGCTTCAAATCTAGAACTCACCACACTGCTGCACGTACTCGTGCTGAGCACCCTCCGCTTTGGTTCTGCACACGCGCACACACACACACACTAAGCAAAGGTCTCCCGTGTAGGCGCAACAGACTATGGGGCAAGTGCTGTTTGCGAGAAGCGGTGCCTGCAGAGGTCAGCACAAAGTGGATGGGTGGTATGGCCGGGACCTAGCCCTACCCGGCCGCCTTTGTCTTCCCAGAGATGATGTTGTACACACCATGCCAGAAACTAATTTAAGTCCGAATCGACCTAGGGGAGGCCCAGGACCATGTTTGGGTATTTATTCATCACCAATGTTGGCCGTGAGTGAAAATTGAACGCATCCCAGAGTTTGTAGAGCAGCGCACTAATAGCTACGCCACCGCTCCCCACTATATATACGCAAGCACATATGCATGCACAAAGAACCTCCGTGTAAACTTGACAGGCTGTTGTGGCAAGTGCTGTTTTAGAGTAGCTAATGAAGGCCAGCACACGAGGGGGTGGGTGGTTGTACCTGTTGTTGTAGTGGAGATTATGGCTGTAGTTGTTTCTAATATCCGTGTCGGTTGATGGTGGTGTCTGTAGCTGCTGTTGCTTTAGTGGTGGTGCTTGCTGTTGCTGCCGAGTATGATCCTACCCCTGGCGTTGTGTGCAAGTGTATTGTTGTGCTATGTATGCCAGTAACCAACCACCATCAGCAACCAAAAACAACAAAGTGCACAACTTATGGAGGTACTCCACACGTGGGGATGATGCATGGAGAGAATCTGAGAGGTAGTGCTGGAGGATAGGGAGAGACTGGCCTCTATAAGCAAGGGCTGAAGACGCACAGACATACAAAGATACCGAGTAGCCTTAACAGGCTGTTTGGGCAAGTGCTGTTCGGAGTAGCACGAATGAAGGTCGGCACAGCACACGAGGGGGTGGGTGCCCAGCACCACGCCCGGTATGGGGTGGAGGATCTTGGACCCAGTCTCGTCTGTACCTTTGGGTCCCAGGAACCGCTCCCCGCGAGGGAAAGAGACGGCTCCCTTCGTCTTTGACGTCGTCTCCACATCGTAGGTGCCCGGAGGAGGAGCGCAGCCTGCATAAAACCAGACACACAAAACACCAGCGGTGATGAAGGCCTAATAACTCTAAACCCAAGCCACTGCTGCCACATCTCACGAACCTGCGATGCAGCAATTCACCCATTTCATCATCGCTCTATCTCCTCCCACAGTAGTCGTCACACTCCTCTAAGTTCCGGTCCTTGGCTGCCTCTCTGTTATTAGTCTCGACCCTGCCCCCTCCCCTCCTATAGCCGTGACATCTCCTTCCCCAGGCCTCGCTCGCTTTTCTTAGTTTGGTTAAAACAGCGTTACCTGTGGCTATACCATCACGGGGAGTAGACCTGTGAATTATAATGAATGGGAGGAAAGGGAACAGGAGAGGGAAGGAATAGTGGGAAGGAATTCCCCAAGATCGACAAAGTGGAGGGTGGCACAGCTCAACATCAGTGGCAGGAAGACAGCAGAATGAGGGGGAAGGAATCACCACAGCTAAGATGTTGGGGATGACAAGGAGGTGATAATGAGGGGAGGAAAAAAGGAGCGTGTCAGTTTTCACAGTGGGCAGCGGTGGGGAGAGGGGAGGGGCTTAGAGTGGGGTGACCACACAGGAGTCGCGTGATTTAAGGGAGGCTCGAGCAGGTTTAGAGAGATGAATATCATAAACCTGTATTTATTCTCTAATTCATGTGTTCCTCTCCAGTCTCTCGATGATATCGTAATGGTCTATCCACTGCTGGATGAAGATCAATGTGATGATGTCCTTACCCCGCCTGTTTTATAATCCATGTGTTACTGTCTCTCAGGTGTAACCATCACCATGGTCTACCCACTACTGGATGAAGATCAATGTGATGATGTCTCTTCTCTGTGTGTTCTCTTAGCCACACACTCCTCTCTCCTGTGTAATTCCCAGCATGCATCTCTCCATGTTTCTCTACGCCCTCTTCAGTTTTTGTTCCATATTTTCCATTAAGGCCCCAGTGCTTTCTAAAAACTGACATTTATAGTGAAAAAACAGAGCGATGCGCCTCCAGAAGAGAGTTTTCAATGTATTGCAGATATTTCACGCGTTTACCCAGGGAAACGTCACCGAGTCTCAACACTCTCTTTAAGGAAGGTCTTGCCAATTTTTGTTCCCAGTAGGGGGAGCGATGTTGCTGCTGTGTGGTCTAGCCGAGGGGCACCCCCAATGACAACTGTCCTTGTGCATTAGTCTTTTGCCAGTAGGGGAGCAATGTTTGCTGCGAGATTCTAGTTGTGGAATCTGCAGGGGATTTTTGTTCAGCATTGGCGATATGGGTTTTCCCAAAAGCAGAACCCGGAGGAAGCAAATGCAGAACAGGGGGAGAAAGTACAAACTGCGCACTTTTACTCACACTATTCATGTCTATTCAACAACTTGGGTTCTCATCAGGAGACACGTTTACAATGTGATTCTCATCAGGGCCCCATGATGTAAACAAGTGCAGCCTCCAACTCTTGGAATAAAGTCATCTCTTTTCGGGCCTCTGTTTATGTGCCATGATAAAGATGGGCCATTGCGAGAGAAACAGACGGAGACAGAGACACATAGTGGAGGCATCCAAATGCAGGGCTTGAACGTAGGATCTCAGTGTCTACAACACGGTCATGGCGCGGTGGTGGCGAGATATGAAATACCTCGCCTGGTATACAAGAAGTCATGGGTTCGATCCCGACCCTGATACCTGTATATTTGGAGTTTGCATGTTTCTCTCCCCGTGGTCGAGTATAATCAACATCACGCGTTTAAGAGTATCTGGCTGTTACAAATGTGCATATAAGCCACTTGATTGGGCTATAATTTATGGCCAGGTCGCTTCTGAAAAAGAGTTACTGTATATAGCTCAGTAGGCCTTACCTGGTAAATAATATTCTTGAACCCCTAAGCGCGACAGACACACAGACCCAGGCTGTACAACGTCACGTGCGCATGAAACTGTAGGGCCTTAGAATGCAGGGTCTATTCTGGCCTCTCAACCTATGCGCTGTTGAGCTTTTCGCACCGTATGTAGCTAATTGGAGATGCGAGAAGCATTTGAGCCACTACCCGAAACGTCGAACACTGTATATGTATCCCTTACCGGTCAACCCCCTTGTCAGTGCCTACCTTATCAGACCAATTCAGACATTATTGGTCACCCCGTGCCTTAAACATCTCAACGTTCATCCTACAAGTCCCATCACAATGGAGAAACACAAACAAATGGACAAAAACATGTTTTTTTTTCCCGCATTGAAACATAAATACGGGTAAACCGTATGGGTTGGCAGCTATGGTATCCATTCCATTGAAGGCCCCGCACAAACACGCGGTGTTATCGACTGTCGTGTTGGGTTTTGTATATTGGGCTGCTTGGGACGCGTGGTCGAGACGAACAACGGAGAAGTCGCCAACGGAACGCGTCCCAAATGGAGGACGTCCACCGTCGACAGAGCATGGCTGATGTTCACAGCTTAATTACATAGCATTGCCCTAGCAGCCTTAACAGACTGTTAGGGCAAGTGCTGTTAGCGAGCAACTATGAAGACCGGCATGGCATACGAGGGGGGTGGGTGGCCAGCACCACACCCGGCCGCCTTTGTCTCCCCAGTGGCGATGTTTATACATCGCGCCACACTCATTTGAGGCCGAGTCGACCCTGGGGAGGCCCAGGATCGGTTCAAATAATAACGATGACTGGTATTGACCGTGAGCGGGAATCGAACTTGGATCGCCGGGTTAAAAGCGCGGCGCGCCAACCACAACACCACTGCTCCCTCTAACACGAAACTCACCAGACTATACAGTACCGACATAATCCAGCACTATAGCCAGAGTTAGATAGATCATGACCACAGCTTAATTGCACGCAAAAGTAAAGGCATCCCGTATAGCCTACAACGCCTGTTGGGGCAAGTGCTGTTAGCGAGCACCTCCGAAGGCCCGGCCGCCTTTGTCTCTCCCCAGCGTTGCTGCAGTCGTTGCGTTATTACACAAGCACCAGGGACTCATTTAAGGCCAAGTCGACCTAGGCGAGACGCGAACAGTGCAGCGCTAACCACTCACTACACCATCGCTGCCCCAACAACGCGAACAACACTGCATGCGACCTTAAGCGGACGTAATAAATAACAGGCGACGTTTTGGGTAACGGCTCTTCAGCATACATAGCTTATCCTCCTGCATAAGCAGTGGTCAACGAACAGTAGGGAGCTTACCAAAAAACCCCACTTACCCAAGTCGTCATTGAAGCGTCTCAAAGGCGCCCGTGCGAAGGACATCCTTAAGTTTGCAACGTTACCAACAAATTAACAATCGCAATCATCCGCAACAAGCCGAGTGCGTGCTAATCGTCTGGCGCTGAGCAAGTGCCGTCCGTTGCAGGCAGACAGATTTAAATTCTACGTCACGTGACCGCGGCCCAATCAGCGGACGACATCCGGGGCGCGAGCCGAGTCATGGAGGAGTTTGGGGGGGAGTTAGGGGGAGATCACGCGCTGTGATTGGTCGGTGGCGAGCCGGGTGGACGGAGTTGGGGGGGGTGAGGGGATCAGGGGGATGGGGGGAAAACCACGCGCTCTGATTGGTCGGCGGCGGCCGCTCGGATTTGATTTCGTAACAAGCTCCCACGCGCTGTGGTTTTTCGGTTGGGTTCTTAGGTTTCTCTTTAGATTCTTAGGTTTCATTATAAGTGTATATAAATTATGCCTGAATGTTTCACTTTTAATTGCACATTCACTGCTATATATGTAGTTACGATGTAATTATTACTGTTATATATGTGAGTATGTATGTTATCCATCAATGCATATAACTTGTATTTTTACGACCCGGCGTTGCCTGAGACTTGGATTCTTGTCTTGGATGAATACACGGCCGACGCGGAGGGTTCGGGGAGGGGGGGATGCGTGACGTCAGGAGGCACACTGCGTGCAACTGCCGCATGCGGGTGACATCACAGATGTGACGTCACCGCTCACTTGCCGTGCAATATACAGTATACTGTATCCATTATTGCCACCCCCCGCCCCCAAAAATACAAAAGTCTATTGTTTATACTTTTTGCATTGTGTACAGTCTGGAAACTACCCACATGGCAAATTTCAAGTTTGTTGCATGTCGGGAAGTATGCTAAACATTTTGAACAGACACACGTTCATACATTTCCCTTTATATATAATAGAACTATCTTTACTACCCGGCTTCGCCCGGGACTTGGATTCACCACGCCCGGCCACCTTTGTCGTCGGGATCGTAGCACAGCGCGCGAAGCACTACGCAGTCGCTGCCCCCCCCCCACACAGGACAAAGATCCCCCGTGTAGCCTGTTAGACTGTAGGGGGCAAGTGCTGTTAGCGAGTACCTATGAAGGCACACGAGGGGGTGGGTGGCCAGCACCACGCCCGGCTGCCTTTGTCTCCCCAGTGGCGATGTTCACACACACCAGTTACTCATTTGAGGCTGAGTCGACCTAGGAGAGGCCCAGGACCGGTTCAAATAATCGTCACCGGTGGTGGCTGTGAGCGGGACTCGAACCCGGGTCGCCGGGTTCGTAGCGCAGCGTAGTGCTAACCGCTGCATCACCGCTCACCCCACACACACCCGCGCGCTCGTCCATAGGTACACACACACGCGCTTGCTGCAGACACACACAACTTTCAGTGTGCGTACGGCAGTAAACGACTGAAATAATAAAGCAATTCTGCGCGAAGAACGCCTTAGACCTGCAACACATTTGTATTTCACTTTAGCAGGCACACTCCGTTACGCTTCCGCACATGGGTCACATGACAGATGTGACGTCACAGCTCACTTGCCGTGCAAAAAATATGCATTATTGAGCCCCCTCCCCCCCAAAAAAAATACAAAAGTCTATTTTTATAATTTTTGCATGGTGTACAGTCTGGAAGCTACCCACATGCCAAATTTTAAGTTTGTTGCATGTCAGGAAGTATGCTAAACATTTTGAACACATTCACAAATTTCCTTATATATAGAGATTACTTCTAGATTTGAAGATTTCGTGACTGCAAGGATTCATATTCTTAGGTTCTTTTCGGTAAAGTCACGTAGGAAAAAAAATGAATAAAAGTAAAATAAAAAATAAAATAAAATCACGACGTTTCGGAGACAACACAAGCTTCCGTCTTCAGGTGGAACCGTCACAGCACGATAGCTGTATCAAGTGAGAGAAATTCCAAGAAAACAGTCCTTGTATATATACTGGTTGAGGGTGGGAGGAGCCAAGGTAGGCCCTGAATATAATTTTTGTGAGGTTCGGTGCGGCTGAAGCACGCTGTTAGGAATGAGCCTTTGTTGTGTAAACTAGGTGCGGATGATGTAAAGGTTCGGGTAAATGGGACTGAGCCTTTTGTTATGTAGAGGTGATGCGGCTGAAATCGCTGCCAGGAAATGAGTCTTTGTTGTGTAGAATGGTTGACTGAGCCTTTTGTTATGTAGATGTGGTGCGGCTGAAATCGCTGCCAGGAATGCTCCAAATATGTGAAGTTAAATCTTTTTTGCATGTTAATAACATCTTTCCAATGATTACTAAGTTTGTACCCATCATCACGGTTGAAATTATGTCTGTGTTTGTATATTTGGATGGCCTCGTGTACAAACCTTTGATGGTAGCCAGGACGCTTGCAGAGCGCCTTGGTCTCGGAAAAGACAATTTCATGAGAACCCACAGCATTGTAGCAATGATCGGCAACGGCGGAAGAATCAGTTTTGCCGTGTTTCAGATCTGACTTGTGCTCGCGGACACGATCAGAGATATGACGTTTCGTTTCTCCAATGTAGCAATCACCACAACTGCAACTCAGTTTGTAGACTCCAGGGTATTGTAAGTCAGGAATGACATCTTTCACAGATGGAATTAGATCACGGATTTTATGTACTGTACTGAATCGGACTTGGATCTTATGTTTGTTTAGAATTTTGGAGATCTTTTTGGTCACGCCTGCTATGTATGGCAACGTGATAGTTTTGATCGGAGTTTCATGTGGCTGTTTCTGTATGGTTGGAGAAACAGCTTGGCGGATGGTGCGGTCAGAGTATCCGTTCATCCTGAGGGCTCGATGTACATGTCTTAATTCACTGGCCAGGTGGTGTTGGTCAGAAATGCCATGAGTTCTGTGGTATAGCGTTTTGATGAGAGAATTCTTTTGAGATGGGTGGTGGTGGGAATCAGGTTTCAATTAGGGATCTGTGTGGGTGGCTTTCCTGTAGACAGAATGTCCCAAGGATCCGTCAGGTCTCCTCTCAAACAGAATATCTAAGAATGGTAGTTTACCATCTTTCTCCACTTCAATGGTGAATCTGATGGATGGGTGTCTGGAATTGATGTGGTCCAAGAAGTGGTTCAATGCTGGGAAGCCATGTGGCCAAATGACGAAAGTGTCATCCACATACCTCTTCCACAGGGAAGGACGCAGGGTGGATGTCTGGATGGCGTGTGATTCAAACTTTTCCATGAACATGTTGGCTATCACTGGTGACAAGGGGGAGCCCAATAGGGGTACCCTCATTCTGTTCGTAGAAGGTGCCATTACAGGTAAAATAAGTGTTGGTGAGGCAATGCCTAACCAGCGCAGGTACATCAGAATTCAATCCATGTTGGACCAAGTCCTCAATTATTGTTAGGGTGTCAGGTAGTGGGACTTTGGTAAACAGAGATACTACATCAAAAGTGACGAGGATATCATCAGGAGATAGTACCATGTCCTTGACCATAGAGACTAATTGGGTTGAATTGAGTACTGCCGAAGAGGTCTTGCCTGCGAAGGGAAGCAGAGTATCTGATAGAAACCGGGCTAGTTTGTAGGTAGGCAAGTTGATTATCGACACAATGGGTCGTAGCGGGGTGCCTTCTTTATGGATCTTGGGAAGACCATAGAGTCTGGGAGGTCTTGCCGCCGATGGTTTTAGAGAGGGACGTTTGGTTGGTTCGATTAGGGAAGTCGAACTCGTGATGATTTTGTTAGTTTTTGTCGTTAGGCTGTTAGAAGGATCGTTTTTAATTTTGGAGTAACTCCCATCATTAAGTAGGTCCAGGATTTTGTTGTTGTATGAATCTTTATCCATGATGACCGTGGCGTTGCCCTTGTCTGCCGAGAGGATGACTATATTATCTCTCTTTTTTAGGTCCGCGAGTTCAGAGCATTCGTTTTTGCTAATGTTACTAGTGGGTTTCTTAGCATTCTTAAGAATAGTGGCTATTTCAGCTCTTGCCACATCTGCATGGATGTGCCCTATGCCTCTGAGGGCTACATCAATCTGAGAAATCACATCCTCTACTGGTATATATTTAGGGGTGACAGCGAAATTTAGTCCTCTGGCTAATACCGTACAAAATTCTAAACAAACATAAGATCCAAGTCCGATTCAGTACAGTACATAAAATCCGTGATCTAATTCCATCTGTGAAAGATGTCATTCCTGACTTACAATACCCTGGAGTCTCCAAACTGAGTTGCAGTGGTGGTGATTGCTACATTGGAGAAACAAAACGTCATATCTCTGATCGTGTCCGCGAGCACAAGTCAGATCTGAAACACGGCAAAACTGATTCTTCCGCCGTTGCCGATCATTGCTACAATGCTGTGGGCTCTCATGAAATTGTCTTTTCCGAGACCAAGGTGCTCTGCAAGCCTCCTGGCTACCATCAAAGGTTTGTATACGAGGCCATCCAAATATACGAACACAGACATAATTTCAACCGTAATGATGGGTACAAACTTAGTAATCATTGGAAAGATGTTATTAACCATGCAAAAAAGATTTAACTTCACATATTTGGAGCATTCCTGGCAGCGATTTCAGCCGCACCACATATACATAACAAAAGGCTCAGTCCCATTTACCCGAACCTTTACATCATCCGCATCTAGTTTACACAACAAAGGCTCATTCCTAACAGCGTGCTTCAGCCGCACCGAACCTCACAAAAATAATATTCAGGGCCTACCTTGGCTCCTCCCACCCTCAACCAGTATATATACAAGGACTGTTTTCTTGGAATTTCTCTCACTTGATACAGCTATCGTGCTGTGACGGTTCCACCTGAAGACGGAAGCTTGTGTTGCCTCTGAAACGTCGTGATTTTATTTCATTTTTATTTGCTTCGTTCATCATTTCGTTTTTTTTCAATGCTTTGCTTTATGTGCCCCCCCCCCCTTTTAAATGAAATATTTATCTCTCTCTCCCTCACCAACCTCCTATATCTCTATCCCTAACCTCCCACTACATCTCTGATGGAGACATGACAGTCCTCGACTTGTGAACACAATTAGTGCATGGAACACACTACATGTATTTAAATTACCATACGGCCAGTGTTGTGAAATGTGTTACGGTTCAACAAAAAAGGGAAGCATTGTTAAACTAATACGTAAGAAAAAATATTGTACATTTGCATGTGACATTGTAAAAAACACTGATTAGTAAATAAAACATTAAATAAAGTTACATGAATAGAAACAAATCCGTTTTATTTTCACTTACTTTGAGTCCTGATGCTGGCATGCTTGTTGGAAGCGGTGCAATGACTCACCACAATTTCCAATACCAACACCCGCCATTCGCCACTAAGTAACGATGGCGTCACCACGGCGCCTGTGCCAAGCTAGGTGCATTTTGAGGCCGCGTGAAGTGTGGAAGGCTCGCTGACAGGAGGTCTCGGGACAGACCCAGGTGCCAAGAGTTGGCTGACTGAGATGACTGGTAGATGCACCAGCTGTACCCCTACTGTGCCAACTTGCTGTATTTTATGATAAGAGGTTTTTCCTCTTTTTTCTGGCAACAAACAGGTGTTAAGATGTTACAACACCAAACTAGGAATCATGTCTGCATTAACCACAATACTTGTGGTCAGAATTCAAACAAAAACATACTCTGATAATATATGCATTGTCGTTGAAACTGATTGGTCCACACCAGAGACAGCTTTCTTTTGAGCCTCATCTCAAACGATGTTAGACCAGAGGACGCCAAAAGGCGTACAACCCAAAGACAATGCACTATCAGAATAATGAGAGCTCGGGTGAGCATCTACATCATGGGACTTCCTTTGCCAGTACTAAAATGTAATATGTTTTTCCCCTTGTTTCTGGCAACAAAGCAGGTGTTAAGATAAACGATTTCTTGTGCTCGTCGCGTGTGTCTGTACGGCGAATTAATGAGACAATATTATCATCTACACCAGGCATGTCCAAAGTCCGGCCCGCGGGCAATCACGGCCCGTGGTCAGATTTCATATGGCCCGCAGCTTCGGTCTTATAATGTGTTATTTATGGCTCGCTAGCTCTGTCAGAATATATAAATCATAAAACTTTAAAGATGTAATTCTTCCTTTCACCACACGGTGGCAGCACCATTCTAATGCTATCTGGCTCTGCATCCGTGCCGCGAACCCTTCTCGAATCATTTCTGCCATGGCGACTGCAAAAAAAAGAGAAGTTGACAGTGAGGGCCGCCGCTTTCAGGAGCGGTGGGAATTACAATACTTCTTCACTGAAAATCGAGGCAATTGTGTTTGTCTAATTTGTAAAGAGACGGTTGCCTTGTTTTAGGATTTCAATGTAAAGAGACACTACGAGACTAAACATGCTACAACATACAACAAGCTAACAGGGAGTGACCGCGCTGAAAAAGTTAAGCAACTCAAAGCTGCTCTGGCATCGCAACAGCGATTCTTCATGCGGACCTGTGAGTCAAAGGAAAACATTACCAAAGCCAGCTACGAAGTGGCCATGTTAATAGCTAAACATGGCAAACCTTTTACTGAAGGTGCGTCTATCAAAGACTGTGTCATGAAAATGGTGGAGAACATTTGCCCCAAGAAGAAGCAAGAATTTATGAATGTTTGCCTGGCACGCAACACTGTGGCACGGAGAGTTGAGGACATATCGTCAGATATTCAGAGACAACTGGGGGACAGGGGAGTGGCTTTTTATTATTTCTCATTAGCCTGCAATGAAAGCACCGATGCATCTGACACTGCACAACTACTTTTGTTTTTAAGAGGAGTTGATGACAACATGAACGTGACAGAGGAGCTGCTTGACCTCAAAAGCCTTAAAGGGCAAACCAGAGGAACAGATTTATTCGTTTCTGTTTGTGAAGCTGTTCATGATATGAAACTACCATGGAGTAAAGTTTCTGGGATCATTACCGATGGTGCGCCTGCCATGGCTGGTGAGCGAAGTGGATTGTCCACACTGATCTGCAATAAAGTCAGCGAAGAAGCAGATAACGCTATTAAACTTCACTGTATCATTCACCAGCAGGTTCTCTGCGCCAAATATCTCAAATTTGACGATGTTATGAAACCAGTGGCAAAGGCAATCAATTCTATTAGCTCAAAAGCTCTATACCACCGACAGTTTCAGCAGGTCTTGCGTGACATCCAGGCTGAATACGGTGACGTAATATATCACAACGATGTGAGGTGGCTAAGTCGGGGGTCCGCACTGCAACGATTTTTCTCTCTCAAAGAGGAATTGGAAATTTTTGGGTGAGAAGGGACAACTAATGGAAGAACTGTCCGATCCTGTATGGCTGGCAAATCTGGCTTTTTTGGTTGACATAACGCAGCATCTAAATGCACTGAATGTTAATCTTCAAGGAAAAGATGCAGTGGTGAGCCAGCTACACGCTCACATCAAGGCCTTTGGAACCAACTGCAACTTTTCCAAAGACACTTGTCCCAAACAGAGCCCTGCACCGCGCACTTCCCAGCTTTGAAAGAGGTCATTGACAGTTTCCCACAGGACAACATCGGTGCGCAAATGAAGAGTTATGCAACGGCTATCGCGTCTCTTTCTGTGGAATTTAACAAACGCTTTCTGGACTTTGCAGTTATTGAAAAGGACATGTTTCTTTTCTCTTCTCCCTTCTCCGTGGGCCCTGATGATGCTCCTCCACAGCTGCAGCTGGAGCCCATTGAGCTGCAGTGTGACGATGAGTGCCGCGGAAAACACCAGCAGTGTTCCCTTGTTGACTTTTACCGGCAGCTGGACAAAAGCAGGTTTCCAGAAATGCGGTCATTCGCTAAGAAAATGCTGAGCTTATCGGCTCCACATATTTGTGCAAGCAAACATTCTCAGTCATGAACTTAAACAAGAACCGATTGAGGTCAAGGATGAGTGACTCCCGCTTGCGTGACATTTTACGCATCTCAACCACTGCCCTCAAGCCGGACCTGGTCTCTTTACTGAAATCTAGATCTCAGTATCACCCTTCTCATTAGTGTCGGCAAGTTATCTGTTTCGATTTAAAGCTTTCGTGACTGCAGGGATTCATCTTCTTGGTTCTTTCGGTAAAGTCACGTAGAAGGAAATAATAAAATAATACTAATAAAACATAATAAAATAATTCTCACGACGTTTCGGCCACAACGCAAGCAGCCGTCTTCAGGTGGAGAACAGGTCTGTCAAGGAGACAGAGTCTGAATGGAACGCCCCAGGCTTGGAGCGACTTTATGTTGGGATGGAGGGGCGAAGAGCGTCTTGACAAAATAATTTGCATATCAAGAGGAATTTTGCATATTTATGGGAAATGCAGACATGCGATTAGTACTACTTGTGAAATGCGTAGGGGGTCTGGCGAGGGGTTTAAAGTCACTATGCCCATGCATTATGCAGGATTAGCAGCATCAAAGGGAGGAAGTGAGGTCAGAATTAATAAAGATGAAGGAATGTTAATAATATGGCGCCGATGCAACTAATATGCTTAACACAATCAGTTAAGATCCGAAATGGTTTATTACGTCCTTCTAATGATTGCTGAGCTCCGGGATAAGAAGGCTCAGCTAATCGAGTCTCTCACCTTTCTGAAGAGATGCTGCGACTCTAAGGAATTCTGTCTAGAACTAGCTTAGCTCTTATCTCAGAGAAAATCAGACTTACGCGCACAGAACTAGACCAGTTAGACAAGACACTCTACAAATCACACTTATCTTTGACTGCAACAATGTCTACATCGGATTGGGAACATGTAGACAGAATGACTGCCTCTTCAGCTGCCGCTATGTCGACCAAATGTAAGGACAATTTGATTTCCAAATTTAACCGCCTCTCAAACAAGAGACCGAACCCACACACTGAAAAGCTAGACATTAACAAAGTCGTAATTAATCGCAGTAACAGTTCTATTTCGGATGGTCTGAAATCCGTTTTAGCTAAAGGACTAAACTTTGCAGTCACACCTAGACACATACCAGTTAATTATATCATTGCACGAGTAGATGTGGCTCTCAAGGGCCTGAGTCACATCGCTGCAGACGTAGCAAAATCTGAAATCGCTGCAACCCTCAAAAAAGCTAAGATACCAGCTAGCAACATCAGCAAAGATGAGCTTTTTGAATTAGCTCAATTAAAAAAGAGGGATGACATTGTCATCCTCTCAGCCGACAAAGGCAATGCCACGGTCATCATGGACAAAATAGAATACAACAACAAAATTCAAGAACTACTAAACGATGGTAGCTATACAAAAATAAAAAGAGACCCCACCAACAGCCTCGTCATTAAAACCAACAAAATCATTTCTGATTCAACCGCATTATTTGATGAAACCAAACAGTTCTCGCTGAAACCTTCTGCTGCAAGGCCACCAAAATTATATGGCTTGCCAAAGATACATAAAGATGATACACCTCTTCGTCCCATTGTCTCCACTATCAACTCCCCCACTTACAAACTGGCTGTTTTTTGTCTGAAATCCTGCGGCCTTTCACTGGAAAAATACCTCTGCGGTACTAAACTCCACTGATCTGGTATCGACAATCAAGGGAATTTCCCTGTCCCCAGACGACCTGCTTGTCAGTTTTGATGTGGTTTCTTTATTGACCAAAGTTCCTGTACCTGACACCATCGCAATCATTGAAGACTTGGTTCATCAAGGACTAGATACTGGGGTACCCCCCCTGGTGAGACACTGCTTAACCAACATATACTTCACCTGGAATGGAACTTTCTACAAACAAACTGAGGGCACCCCAATGGGCTCCCCCCTATCTCCGGTTGTAGCCAACGTTTTCATAGAAAAATTTGAGACTGACGCCATCCAGACTGCCACTCTACGCCCGACCTTATGGAAGAGGTTCGTAGATGACACTTTTGTCATCTGGCTACACGGCCGGCCTGCTCTAGACCAATTCCTCGACCACATCAATTCCATACACCCAGCCATCAGATTCACCATGGAAGTCGAAAAAGATGGCAAGCTACCCTTTTTGGATGTCCTAATTAAAAGGAGACCTGATGGTTCAATGAGCCACTCTGTCTACAGGAAAACCACCCATACGGATGCTTACCTAAAACCAGATTCCCACCACCATCCTTCCCAGAAGAATTTCCTCATCAAGACTCTATACCATAGAGCCCAATGCATCTCCGACCAGGAACACATTGCCAGTGAACTCAAACACGTACGCCAAGCTCTTAAGGTTAATGGTTACTCCGACTACACAATCCGCAAAGCCATCACTCCAACCATCAAAAAAACCTGTTGAGGAGCCTTTCAAAAAAGATCTCCAAAATCCAGGTAAAACACAAGATCCAGGTCCGATTCAACACAGTACACAAAATCCGTGATCTGGTCCCGTCTGTAAAAGACGTAGTTCCAGACATACAGTACCCTGGCGTTTACAAACTAAGTTGCCTCTGTTGTAGCAGTTACATTGGAGAAACCAAACGGCATGTCTCGGACCGCATCCGTGAACATAAAGCAGATTTGAAACACGGTAGGACAAACACCTCAGCCGTGGCAGATCACTGTTACAATTCAGTGGGCTCACATGATATTGACTTCTCCAAGACAGAGGTTCTCTGCAAGCCATCCGGCTACCATGAGAGATTCGTCCATGAGGCGATCCACATATACAAACACAGAGACAATTTCAACCGAGAAGATGGTTTCTGGCTCAGCAATCATTGGAAGGACGTAATAAACCATTTCGGATCTTAACTGATTGTGTTAAGCATATTAGTTGCATCGGCGCCATATTATTAACATTCCTTCCCTTTATTAATTCTGACCTCACTTCCTCCCTTTGATGCTGCTAATCCTGCATAATGCATGGGCATAGTGACTTTAAACCCCTCGCCAGACCCCCTACGCATTTCACAAGTAGTACTAATCGCATGTCTGCATTTCCCATAAATATGCAAAATTCCTCTTGATATGCAAATTATTTTGTCAAGACGCTCTTCGCCCCTCCATCCCAACATAAAGTCGCTCCAAGCCTGGGGCGTTCCATTCAGACTCTGTCTCCTTGACAGACCTGTTCTCCACCTGAAGACGGCTGCTTGCGTTGTGGCCGAAACGTCGTGAGAATTATTTTATTGTTTTATTTGTATTATTTTATTATTTCCTTCTACGTGACTTTACCGAAAAAACCAAGAAGAAGTTATCTGTTCCTTGATCAATCTGAAATTGAGTGTTTTGAACGGTAACATCTGTCACTATTAACAGTGAAAAGCCTAAAGCACACTAATGCACTTGGACTTATGGCACTTGTTTTTATTAAACTCTTGAATAAGACTTGGTTATAACTGTTGATGTTATGTACCTGTAGATGTGACACAAACTATTACTTTCTGAAAGATCTTGTAAATGACAAGGGCAAATTCACTTGCTTTTAAGTTTAATGATAACAGACCACTTTGCATTACTTATAACTCCTGTTTAAAATGTGAATGAGGCAAAGATATTTAACTCATGGAAATTTAAGGTATTCTATACAGTTTGTTCAATGCTATCTGACTGAATGAAAGGCAGAATTGTGTTTTTAGAGTTGTTCACGTCTGCCTGAGTGGCTTATACTTGGTTACATTGTCATTTGAAAAATAAAGATAATTGTGACAATGAAATTTTTTTATAACAGTGTGCATTTTCACGTAACTTTTGTGGTTTAAAAAATGTCAGAAGGAACTATTGGCCCCCGGGCATCTTTACTTTATCAAATTTGGCCCTCTTTGCAAAAAGTTTGGACACCCCTGATCTACACGATCGTCATTGTGCCCGGTGCGTGCGCTTGCGTGCGAGTGAGGCTGCGCTGCGTAGTAACTCCTTGGCTGTGCTCGCATCCTCGCGGCTGCCGCGCTCCCCACACACACACACGAGGCACGCGCGCACACACGTGCACACACTCACTTTCACACACACTTGTGCGCGCACACGCAAACACTCCCAGCGTGAGGCTGACTCATTACATCTCGTGGGGGATTGCTCCGCTGAACAAAATAGTTCCGCAGTTCATTTTCCAAGTGTGAGTTCACGTTTTAAGTCAATGTTCAGCAACAAAATATATTATTGGTTCTTTCGGTAAAGCCACGTAGAAGGGAAATAATAAAATAATACAAATAAAACTATTAAATTCTCACGACGTTTCGATTGCAACACAAGCAATCATCATCAGGTGTGAAAACCCCAGCATAATCACACCTGATGATGACACTGAGACAATAAGACAATGGGAACTCAGGGACTGATGAAGACAATGAGACAATAAGACAATGGGAACTCAGGGACTGATGGAGACACTGAGACAATAAGAAAATGGGAACTCAGGGACTGAGGGAGACAATGAGACATTGAGACAATGGGAACTCAGGGTCTGAAGGAGACAATGAGACATTGAGACAATGGGAACTCAGGGTCTGAAGGAGACAATGATACATTGAGACAATGGGAACTCAGGGACTGATGGAGACAATGAGACATTGAGACAATGGGAACTCAGGGACTGATGGACACAATGAGACATTGAGATATTTGGAACTCAGGGTCTGATGGAGACAATGAGACAATAAGACAATGGGAACTCAGGGATTGATGGGGACAATGAGATAATAAGACACTGGGAACTCAGGGACTGATGGAGACAATGAGACAATAAGACAATGGGAACTCAGGGACTGATCGAGACAATGAGACATTGAGACAATGGGAACTCAGGGTCTGATAGAGACACTGAGACAGCAGGATACCACCTCCTTCAACTGTTGTTATAGTTGTGACTTTAGTTGTATGTGTGTATGTTGAACTTCTTTCGCACTGTACATAGCGAACCGTGCTAATCGGAGGTGCGGGAAAAGCATGCAGAAACAGTGGCGGAGGTGTTCACCACTCACTGTGTGCACACACGGGATCCCGAAACGTCTCATCACGGACCAGGGTACGGAGTTTGAGGCTGCCCAGTTCCAGTCTTTGCATCAGTGCTTGGAGATCACCAAGTTGCGGACCATCGCCTACTATCCACAGACTAACGGGATAGAGAGAGCGGTTTAACCACACCTTGTCCACCAAGCTGTCCCATATGGTTGGAACCAACCAGAGGGGTTGGGTGGGATCAACATCCTCCATACACGCTGTTCGCATAACCCACCACCCCACATGCCTCGACCCAGAAAACGGCGTTCCGGGTGACGTTCAGCCAGGAGCTCCAGATGACATTTGACTTGCCGTTCGGGGTATCCTCAGCCCAGCCACAGGAGGTTGAACATCCGCTCCACCAACTGCTGGATACTATCCAGAAAGTGTAACGGCCAAGTCTGGAAGGTGACAAGGGGGACCCAACCGCAACCAAGAATACAGCGCAAGGCCAGGAAAGATGGGTAAGTTGACTCGGCCCTCGCATGGGCCCCTGAGAGTGGTAAGGCCCATCTCTAAGTGGACCGTGGAGATAAGGGGAACAGGGATTCTCTCGTACATCATTGGCCAACACTCGCCAACCAAAAAGGGGGTATCCCTTGCCTGGTGGTGAGGGGGGGGGGGGAACTCAAGTCGGTGTACCATAGAGTCACCGGTGGCAGCCCAAGATGCCACCCTATACTCTTTGGTTTTTTCGGATCACGACGTTTCGGAAGCAACACAAGCCTCCGTCATCAGGTTTTACCGCTCCAGTAAAATTGCTGTAGCGTATGAAGAGAGCTATTCAGAGACACGTGTTTTTATATCAGGTGCTAGGCTTGGAGGAGCCAATGAGGTGGAGGGCGGGAGATAACCATCTCGGTGCTCGTACAATAAATGTACGGTGCCTGTACGATGAATGGCGAATGGAAATGAAACACTGCTGTAACTCAAAATTTCTTAGTGATGGTGGTGTATCAGGCTGGATATGACTGTAAAATTATAAGAATCAATATGAATATGTTAAATTTCGATTTAAAGCTTTCGTGACTGCAGAGATTCATCTTCTTGGTTCTTTTGGCAAAGTCACGTAGAAGGGAAATAATAAAATAATAAAAATAAAACATAATAAAATACAATTCTCACGACGTTTCGGCCACAACGCAAGCAGCCGTCCTCAGGTGAAGAACAGGTCTTTGGGAAAGACAGCGTCTGAATGAACACCACCAAGCTTGGCAGCGTATATTTAAGCTGGGTTAGGGGAGGAGCGCCTTGACAACGGAATTTGCATATCAGCAGAGGAATTTAGCATATTTATGGTAAATGCAGATATGGGATTAGTTACTACTTGTGGAATGCGTAGGAGGGGGTGGTCTCAAAGTCACATTATCCCCGTGCATTATGTAGGATTAGCAACAACAAAGGGAGGAGGTAGGGTTAGCAGTAATAAAGGGAAGGAATTTTTATAGTAAGGAGCTGCCGCAGCCAAACCACCACGTAAAAAAAACTACATCAATATCATCAATATACTAAATATACTCTCCAATAAGCTGAGCTACTAACAGTAAGTCATACATTACAATTCTATGTTGCAAAAAATATAATATGCCTCCAGCTAAACTTTTTCCTTACATCACACGGATCTACCCTGTTCTATATACTGCCATAGACACACCCAACATTAAATTATATACTGCATTACTATACACCACCCTATACCTTAGACTATACATTGTAATATTACACTATGTATTATTCTACCCACCCTACTGTATACCACACTGCTGTATATTCACTATACAATTACGATACTATATTACCTTATACATCATATTAAACATTACACTTTTATGCTATTTATTATTATACAATCTGCTATACACTAAACCATTGACCGTCGCGTGAAAGGTACTAAGAGGAAGCAACGAAATATGTCAATGGGAGAGTGGTGGCAGGAGACTCGCAGCGGAGCAAAGACTCCATTCCCTGCAGAGAATACAAAATATATATAGTCAATGCCAGTGAGTGGACTGTGGTCTGAAAGTCACCGTAAATGTGAACACAATCAGTTAAGATTTAAAATGGTTTATTACGTCCTTCCAATGATTGCTGAGCCAGAATCCATCTTCTCGGCTGAAATTGTCTCTGTGTTTGTATATGTGGATCGCCTCATGAACGAATCTCTCATGGTAGCCAGATGGCTTGCAGAGAACCTCTGTCTTGGAGAAGTCAATGTCATGTGAGCCCACTGAATTGTAACAGTGATCTGCCACGGCTGAGGTGTTTGTCCTACCGTGTTTCAGGTCTGCTTTATGTTCACGGATGCGGTCCGAGACATGTCGTTTGGTTTCTCCAATGTAACTGCTACTACAGAGGCAACTTAGTTTGTAGACGCCAGGGTAATGTATGTCCGATTCAGTACAGTACACAAGATCCGTGATCTGATCCCATCCGTAAAGGATGTAATTCCTGACTTACAGTAAGTACCCTGGTGTCTACAAACTGAGTTGCACTTGTGGTGAATGCTAAATCGGGGAAACGAAGCAACATATCTCTGATCGCATTCGCGAGCACAAGTCGGATTTGAAACATGGCAGAACGAATTCTTCGGCCGTAGCTGACCACTGTTGTAATACTGCTAGTTCTCATGACATTGTGTTCTCCGATACCAAGGTACTCTGTAAACCTCCTCATTGGAAGGATGTAAATAACCAAGATAAACTCTAGCTGCCGTGCAGTTTACTGCTAGACAGCCAGTTTATATTTATTCTCATATCCATTTTCCCAGCTTTACACACTACCATCACCATTACCACACGTTGTTTTCGAGCATGCAAGTTTAGCTTAAGCTTTTATAATTTTCCAGATATACAAACATAGGCACAACTTCAAACGAGATGATGATTAAAATTGAGCAATCGATGTAATTAACCAAGTTTAAACTTTAGCTGCCGTGCAGTTTACTGCTAAACAGCCAGTTTATATTTACTCTCATAATCATATCCATATTGATTCTTAGAATTTTACAGTCATATCCAGCCTGATACACCACCATCACTAAGAAATTTTGAGTTACAACAGTGTTTCATTCCCATTCGCCATTCATCGTACAGGCACTGTACATTTATTGTACTAGCACCGAGATGGTTATCCACCCCCCCACCTCATTGGCTCCTCCCTGCCTAGCACCCTATATAAAAACACGTGTCTCTGAATAGCTCTCTTCATACGCTACAGCAATTTTACTGGAGTGGCTACACCTGATGACGGAGGCTTGTGTTGCTTCCGAAACGTCGTGATTTAATTTATTACATTTTTTTACCTACGTGACTTTACCGAAAAAACCAAAGAGTATGAATCCTTGCAGTCACGAAAACTTCAAATATATAATTAATGCCACCCTATCCCCCGGGTCTGTGACACCTGATGGTAAATGCACGAAGTGGTGATCTACCAATGGCAGTGCCCTGGCGGGGTGCACCGAGCAGGGACAAGGGGGTGGGGGGAAATTAACCCTATGGCGCGTGAGTTTGTTCCCGCAGCAGGTAACTCGTGGACAGGAGTGCAGCAACGGGCATGACGGCGGCAGCAAGGGCAAATGCAAGGACTGTGTGATGCCGCCGCCACGAAGCCGTTCGGCAGGCGCCCCATCTCCGACCTCGCCACCACCAAGCAACGGAGCCAACCCCTCGTCCCCCTCACCTCACCTCACATGAACACACCCGCGCGCATTCTTTCCCCCCCCCCCCATAGAGCTGGAAGGGGAGGACACCTGATCGACCGGTTTTTATCCGAGAAACCCTTATCGGGATTAACTCTCACGGTTTCCGGCGATCAGGGAATTGGATGACCTCCCCCGACGCTACGTTGCACCGCGGCGCTGCGACCGACCTTAAGATGGTATGGTTGCGGCGTGGGGCATTCGGCCACCGCGGTTGAGGCGCATTTCCCCCCACACACACCCCCACGGGCCGACGGGGCAAGCAGGGGATGGACGGGACAGCATGAATAGCGGGACCGCAGGGGATCTTGCGCATAGTCATGGAGGGATGGGATAATTACGCTTGAGCGCGCAGGCCCCATTGTTAGGGAGGGTAAGGGATTAATTAGGATTTACGCCGCGCACGCCGCACACTGATTAGCATATCAAAAGCGCCCGGAACCGCCGTGCGCGTGCCAGAGGGGCGCGAGCCCATTGTTCAGAGGCGCATCCCTTTGAGGTAGGGAGGATAAATAGGGGGCGCAGAAGGGAAATAGCAGCTCTTACTCCGAGAAGCCAGCGTTCCAGACGGCTCCCAGCTCTGCCCTCCAGACGTCCGTGCGACGTGTCGAGGCAAGCAGCGAGGAAAACCCACGGAACGTCGAGTGCCTCAAACCGTGAGTAAGGAGGTAAAGGCATTTCGTGAGCAGATAAATAGGGAATAGACCCAGGGGTATCAGAGTAGGCACGCCTCGTCGATGCACACTGATTTAACAACCATTCACGGGCAACTGGTAATAAATCATTAATAGTTTATTGTGGCCTCGTGTGATCTCGCTGAGAAGTGTGAACGCGTGTGGTGCTGTGTATACGTTTGCTCGCCACGTGGGAGCACTGCGCAGAGCGGCGCAAGAGAGGGTGTCGCGTGTGGAGCTGTGTGTGGGTGTGGGCGTACGTTCGCTACGTGTATGATACCGGTGCACGATTGTAACGCGAGCGGGGCTGTGTATACGTAGACTCCCAGCGAGTGAGTGCTGCTCAGGGCTGTAGACGGGCATACGTATACTCGTAGCGAGTGAGTGCTGCGCGAAGCTGCGTGAGGGGGGGGTATGGCGTTTGATTGACGATGCTGTGCATACGTATGCTTGCAGCGTGGGAGCGCTGCGTGAGGCCGTATGAGTAGGGGCGTCGCGTTCGAATGCCGGCGAAACCCTAGCGGGTATTAGGGTGGTGGGGTAACGTAAAGGGAATAGGGGATGCATGCGGGAGCGACCCCGGGGGCCAACGGCCCCCACATATTGGTGTCAGAAACGGGACGATTCCCCGCGCCCCCAAGGGAGAGAGGCCCCCCAACCCAGGTTAAAGTAAAATGCACATTTACGGGCAAAGGAATTCCATCATGGAAATCGTTTGCCCGCAGCATCAAGGGGGCGAAAAAGATTAATGGGTGGACAGATGAGGAGGCATTGCAGCAGTTAGAGATACATTTAGATGGGCGGGCAGCTGACTTCGTAGAAGCTTTGCCCGCAAGCGCACAAACTCGGTGGGGGGAACTAATGTGCCAACTCGAACAGCGCTTTGGCACGTATGACGAGGAGGAGGCGCAGGCGGCCTTAGAGGCACGCCGCCGCCAACCCGGCGAGGATCTGCGAGATTACGCCGAGGACGTACGCACGCTGACCCAGCTCGCGTACCCGGAGTACGAGACAAAAATAATTGAGGGCCTCGCCGCCGGTAAAATCCAGCGATATTTGGCACGCACCCCGTGGTGGAAGCCAAATGTAGACGGTGCACGTCTCTCCTTTAACACCCTCGTTGAGCGCGCGCGCAAATGCGAGAAACTCTCGTGTGAGCGCGCGCAGCCTCGAGGGAGGGGACAGGAGTGCACCGTGGCGAGCCTGATCCCAGACGAGGAGGATGAGGAGGAGCCCGCCAGCCCAATAAGGAGACGGGCAAGAGAGCCCCAGAGACCCCTCGAGACAACCCCGGGGTGGGTAGCCGGGTTACAGGCCGGCATGGGAGATATGATAACCCAAGTAGGTGAGAGGGTAACCCAAGTTCACGACAAAATGAATAGAAATATGACCAAACTACAGTCTACCGTTGAGTCTGAGATGGGTGAGCTAAACTCCACAGTAGGGGGGTTGGCCGGGAGGGTGTCCCAATTAGAGTCCGATTTGGGGCAACTGCATACTGGGAGAGGGAGCGGGCAGGGGGCCCACTACGGAGCCGCCACCCCTCCCCGGACGTGTTATGTGTGCGATCGTCGAGGGCATCTCATGAGGGACTGTCCTCAGGTCGCTCGAGCTAGACAAGAGCTAAAGTCAAACACTAAGGCCTCCCTAGAGAGGAGATTACCTAGGGGTGCAATCGACGTGGTCCCGATACAAATAGACGATAATGAGAGTAATGGTGAGCGAGTGATCCCCACACAGGTTCCAGCAACAACGCCCACGGAAGCGGTGACTCCTGGCGACTGGCTGCGGGAGCTGGTGGCGGGGATCACGGGGGCCACGTCGCTGGTGGAAGGAGAGGTAAATGGAATGCGTACCCGAATCCTGCTGGACACGGGGGCGGTGGCCTCGCTTGTGAGCGCGGCGCACTGCAGCATGATCGGGGTCGATGTGAGCCGACTGCAGGCCCCGGACCGCGCACTGCACACGGCGAGCGGAGCCGGAATGGGACTACTGGGGAGGGTCACCCTAGAGGTCCGCATAGGCAGCCACGTGTGCACCCAGGAGTTCTACGTGTCGAGTGTGCTGTGCCACGAGTGTATTGCAGGTACCGACCTCTTGGAAAAGATGGGGCTCAACGTGCAGCCCCGCCAGCGGTGCGCCACCATAGAGAGCAGCGGGGAGCGGATACCCTTCCTGGGACGAGAACTGAGTAGACCCCTCTTCGCACCCGTGGCCGCTACCCTGGCGACGGCCGTCACCATCGGGCCGCTCGCCGAGATGCTGGTACCGGTGGCAACATCCCTCAACGACCCCGCGCACCGACCATCAGGGGAGGTAATGCTAACTCCTCATCCGGAGTTGGCAAAACGGTATGGGGTGGTGGGTTCAGCCACGTTGGTAAACGCAGATGGGGGCCGATTGTTTATGCGGATGTTTAACCCTCACAGTACCCCGGCGATGCTGCGACGGCGCACCCCGATAGCCACCGTACACCCCCTGCACGCACGCCACTCTGACGACTCGGTGTTCGCACTCTGGGCTGAGAACACCGGTCGTCCTGAGGGTGACCAGGACCTGGCCTGGCGAGTCGGCCCGACTCCCCGAGCCGAGGTCGTTCCCCTGCTCGACGCGTTACATGTACCATGGGCTGATTTACCTAATGGAGAGGCCGGACAGCTGCGCGAGTTACTGCAGGAGTATGCCGATGTGTTCAGTGAACACGACTCGGACGTGGGTCGGACCGAGCTTGTTAAGCACCAAATTGACACCGGTGCAGCCCGACCCATCAAACTCCCTGCGTACCGAGTGGGCGCACCCGAACGCGCCCAGATCAAAGAGGCAGTTGGGGACATGCTTCGAGATAACATCATTCAGCCCTCGGCGAGCCCCTGGTCAGCCCCGGTGGTACTAGTAACGAAAAAGGATGGGTCCACCCGGTTCTGCGTCGATTACCGTAAGTTGAACGCAGTCACGCTCGGCGACGCCTTCCCCATACCCCGCATCGACGACACTTTTGACAGCCTCGCCGGAGCGCGATATTTTTCCACCCTCGATCTCGCGTCTGGGTACTGGCAGGTGGAGATGGCGGAGGAGGATCGGCCGAAAACCGCATTCACCACCCCGATGGGACTATTCGAGTTTCGAGTACTCCCGTTCGGACTCACCAATGTGCCTGCGACGTTCCAGCGGCTGATGGAGTTGGTGATGCGGGGCTTGCAATGGGAACAGTGCCTGATTTACTTGGATGATGTGATAGTGTTCAGTAGATCTTTGTCTGAGCACTGGTCCAGGTTACGAGAGGTGTTCCAGCGACTGCGAGCGGCTCATCTCAAGCTCAAGCCACGTAAGTGTTACATCGCACAACGCGAGGTGGGGTACCTCGGGCATCGCGTCAGCGAGGCAGGCGTGCGCACCGATCCGGAGAAGGTACGCGCCGTAGTGGAGTGGCCACGGCCAAGGAATCTGACGGAGATCAGATCATTTTTGGGGCTTGCCACCTATTATCATCGATTTGTAAAGGGATTCAGCGAGATTGCACGCCCCCTCACCCAACTCACTTCCCCTAAGCACCCCTATCAGTGGACGAGGGCCTGCCAGACGGCCTTCACCACTCTCAAAAACCACCTCACCCACGCCCCCACCCTCGCTTTCCCAGATTTTACCACCGATTTTATTTTGGACACCGACGCCTGCAGCAGCGGGCTGGGTGCGGTGTTGTCACAGGTGCAGGATGGGACGGAACGAGTCATCGCGTACGCCAGCCGGACCTTGAGTGGGGCCGAGCTGAACTATTGCGTAACCCGCCAAGAGTTGTACGCCGTGATTTTCGCATGTAAGCAGTTCCGGCCGTATCTGTACGGCAGGAGATGTCGCGTGCGCACTGACCATTATGCTCTGCAGTTTCTTCTTACATTCAAGGAACCGCGGGGGCAGATGGCCCGGTGGCTGGCGCAGTTGCAGGAGTACAACCTGCAAATCGAGTATCGGGCTGGCCGGACGCATGCAAACGCGGACGCCTTGTCGAGGCGGCCCACGGTGTACGCCGAGACAAGGCCGGAGGAGGCCTGCCGGTGTTTCACGGGGGGACGCTGCCAGCAGGCAACGGACCCCCGAGAGGCCGCGGCCACTGATCCCCCCCCAGCGAGAGAGAGTGCAGTGTGCGCCACAGAGACCCCCGCAGGTGGCACCGAGGATCCCGTCGACCACCCGGCATGCGCGGGACCCACGGCTCGGGGTCCGGCGGACCACCCCGCCCCGATCGGATGGATCCAGGAGGACGTCGGCTGCGCCTTCCCGGGCCTGAACGACGAGCAGCTGAGACAGACCCAGCAGCGGGATCCGGATCTGGCGGCGGTGGAGGCGGCGCTGCGGGAGGAAAAGAGCGCCCTACCAGGACCCTGGAGCGGTTTGTATGGCCGGTTGTGTGTGGAGAACGGAGTGGTACGGGAGTTAACCGAGGCCGGCCAGCCGGGGTGCATCTGTGTTCCTGCCCAGGTGCGACCCCAGCTGCTACGGCTGGTGCATGACCACCCGCTCGGGGGCCATGATGGGGAACGATGCACTCGAGAGACCCTGCGTCGCCAGTATCTCTGGCCCAAATTGGCACAAGACGTGGCCGCCTGGGTACAGGGCTGCCGCGCCTGTCAGCAGTGCGGGCCGAAACCGGCACGATACCAGGTACCCCTAAGGCCGTTCCGCGTCAGCCGCACGAATCAGCTGGTCGGGATCGACCTACAGGGGCCATTCCCACGATCCCTTCGAGGCAACCGGTATATCCTCGTAGCCGTAGAGTATTTCACCCGCTACCCCGTGGCAGTGACCATCCCTGATAAAACGGCCTTGGTGGTGGCCCGGGCATTCGTGGAACATTACGTACTGAAGCACGGGATCCCAGAACGAGTCCTCACCGACCAGGGTAGCGAGTTCGAGGCCGAGCTGTTCCAGGCACTGTGCCGAGAATTCGGAATCCAGAAGGACCGAACCACAGCGTACCACCTCCAAGCGAACGGTATGGTGGAGCGCATGAATCAGACCCTAGCGGGGAAACTCAAACGTATGGCGGCCGCAAATCAACGGGATTGGGACGAACACCTCCCCTACGCCTTTTTCGCCTACGCCACCACCGTACACACGTCGACGGGACAAACCCCGTTTTTAATGATGTTCGGCCGTGAGTCTCGTTTACCCGCAGATCTGCTGTTCGGCGTTCCCCCACCCCAAACGGAGGAAGGGAGCTGCCCCGTCGAGCACCTGATGGAGACCCTACGAGGGGCCCGGGGTCGGGCCTACCCGCAGGGGGAGGCCGTGCATCAGCGACAGGAACAGAGCACCCAACCCCGCGTGGAGCCCCCCCTCTTCTCGACAGGCGAAAAGGTGTGGCTACACACCCCTCGCGTCGGGACCGGACAGGTGGGGAAGCTGACAACCTACTGGCGGGGACCTTGGACCGTGGTGCGGCAGATCTCCCCCTGGACGGTACTAATCTATGACGGGGAGAGGGGTCGAGAGACGGTGGTCAACGTCCGCCGCTTAAAACCATGGAAGGCGGCCCCGGCGAGAGAGAACCCCGTCACCCGAAGGCCCCGAAATCCCGGAGTACCCGCACCCCTCGTGTTGGGGGGCCTCGCACACTACATGGGCCCCGCCGGGCCCCCGAGACGCCCCGATCCAGTCCGGAGACGGCGCGGACGACGGGCCCTAAACCCTTCCGCTGCTGAGTTTGTGCCCCAGCCCACAGGTGCCGGAGGACGGGGAGAGCCGCTGGAGTGGAGGAGGAGGCCGCCGCAGGAGCTACAGAGGACAGAACCACCCGCCCCGAGACCAGCCACCAGGTCCGGACGGATCCCCCGGACCCCGCAACATTTTCTCGTGGGCGCGGCCCAAGCGAGGTGCTCCAGTCAACCCGGGACGGGGACTGGCACCTCGGGGGGGCTATGTGATGCCGCCGCCACGAAGCCGTTCGGCAGGCGCCCCATCTCCGACCTCGCCACCACCAAGCAACGGAGCCAACCCCTCGTCCCCCTCACCTCACCTCACATGAACACACCCGCGCGCATTCTTTTCCACCCCCCCCCCCCATAGAGCTGGAAGGGGAGGACACCTGATCGACCGGTTTTTATCCGAGAAACCCTTATCGGGATTAACTCTCACGGTTTCCGGCGATCAGGGAATTGGATGACCTCCCCCGACGCTACGTTGCACCGCGGCGCTGCGACCGACCTTAAGATGGTATGGTTGCGGCGTGGGGCATTCGGCCACCGCGGTTGAGGCGCATTTCCCCCCACACACACCCCCACGGGCCGACGGGGCAAGCAGGGGAGGGACGGGACAGCATGAATAGCGGGACCGCAGGGGATCTTGCGCATAGTCATGGAGGGATGGGATAATTACGCTTGAGCGCGCAGGCCCCATTGTTAGGGAGGGTAAGGGATTAATTAGGATTTACGCCGCGCACGCCGCACACTGATTAGCATATCAAAAGCGCCCGGAACCGCCGTGCGCGTGCCAGAGGGGCGCGAGCCCATTGTTCAGAGGCGCATCCCTTTGAGGTAGGGAGGATAAATAGGGGGCGCAGAAGGGAAATAGCAGCTCTTACTCCGAGAAGCCAGCGTTCCAGACGGCTCCCAGCTCTGCCCTCCAGACGTCCGTGCGACGTGTCGAGGCAAGCAGCGAGGAAAACCCACGGAACGTCGAGTGCCTCAAACCGTGAGTAAGGAGGTAAAGGCATTTCGTGAGCAGATAAATAGGGAATAGACCCAGGGGTATCAGAGTAGGCACGCCTCGTCGATGCACACTGATTTAACAACCATTCACGGGCAACTGGTAATAAATCATTAATAGTTTATTGTGGCCTCGTGTGATCTCGCTGAGAAGTGTGAACGCGTGTGGTGCTGTGTATACGTTTGCTCGCCACGTGGGAGCGCTGCGCAGAGAGAGGGTGTCGCGTGTGGAGCTGTGTGTGGGTGTGGGCGTACGTTCGCTACGTGTATGATACCGGTGCACGATTGTAACGCGAGCGGGGCTGTGTATACGTAGACTCCCAGCGAGTGAGTGCTGCTCAGGGCTGTAGACGGGCATACGTATACTCGTAGCGAGTGAGTGCTGCGCGAAGCTGCGTGAGGGGGGGGGTATGGCGTTTGATTGACGATGCTGTGCATACGTATGCTTGCAGCGTGGGAGCGCTGCGTGAGGCCGTATGAGTAGGGGCGTCGCGTTCGAATGCCGGCGAAACCCTAGCGGGTATTAGGGTGGTGGGGTAACGTAAAGGGAATAGGGGATGCATGCGGGAGCGACCCCGGGGGCCAACGGCCCCCACAACTGCCCTGGCAGCCAGACTGGCCACCTCACCACTGATGAGGCTCCCAGCCATTGCCCCCAACGGCCTTGCTCCACCTGAAGGGCGCCCCATCGGCAGACCCAACGGCCCTCATTTAACCCCAGGACCCCTTGCCAGGAGACCCAACATCTCCCATTTTAACCTCGAACAGTCCGCCAGCACCGCCATTGGCCCCCATCTTGCCCCCAGATGCCCTATCAGAGCCCCTAATGCCCCCCAGCTTTCTCCCCAACAATCCGCAATTTCCCCTGACAGCATCGGAAACCGGCCTCAGCCAGGGTGGCTACACGCTTGGGCCTCCCAGATTTCGTGGCCTCAGCCTTCAACTGGAGGAGCAGGAGTACACCGGAGCAAGAGGAGGCATCAGACTCAAGTTCCATGTTACCGCTGTTGCACACGCACCACGCAGACACTTAATTTAGCGGCTAGGACATTAGGCCCCCCCCCCCCCCACGTCGGTTTTTTTTCACCAGGCGCCCTATTATGGTCCAGACCACGGTTTTTTTCAAGCGTTGGTGGAAAATGGTTGGCCTGCCATGTGCCAATGTCGTAGGTGCCAGTCATAGCCGAATGAGCCTGCGTGAAGATACTTGCCAGTCAGCCCAAGGGGATTTCGGCCGTGTAGTGGTAACTTGTGCGTTCCCTATGCACACGCCTTGGTAGTCAGGCAGAAAATGTTATTGCTGGACGGGTCAAGAGGCGAGTGAACAGTGGTGTCACATGGCTGATGTCAGCGTTAAATGTGGCCTGCAGATGCAAAGTGTGAGTTAAACTCATTTATAATTGCATTTTGATCAAAAAGGCAATTGCCATTGCGCAAAAGCCTTGGTGGTCTCCATATTTCAGACGTTTATCTTCAAGGGGTATTTATGACTTTCAATCAATGTTTTGTATCATCTTTTCAATCAAAGAGGGTATAACGAAAATGAGAGTAGAGTAATACCCCAATTTACATCTTTAACGTTGTTTCCCAAATACGTCATCACTTTTTTAACACCACTACTTGATTTGCGTCACCTCAACCCACACTTACGTCGCTGAGAGCATCGTCTATCCTTTCTCGTATCCGTCGCCTCTTAGCCGTTACCTCCACCTATCCTGTAAATAGCTTTGAATCACATCGTTTCGATATTCGCCGTCGCACATTTCAGGAAGCGTCCCCGGCGTAAACTGGGGTATTACTCTACAGAGGTGGGACAAAGTCATTGTTATGCAAGTCACAAGTAAGTCTCAAGTCTTTGCTCTCGAGTCCCGAGTCAAGTCGAGTCAAAGATGAGGCAAGTCCCAAGTCGAGTCAGAAGTCAAAGCCTGCAAGTCTCAAGTCGAGTCCAAACTCCTACCATTTTAGTTTTGAGTCATTTCAAGTCCTCTTACCACAGAAATAAAATTTATACAAATCATGTATGTCTGTAAGATTTGTATTTATTTAAACCTCTTTTTATACAATGACATTAATCAAACACAGTAAAAAACAGAAAATTTAATTTTCACAAAAAATGCTCTTATTTCAACAGCATATTGCACTAGAACAATGCACAGCAGCTTCAGTCCTGTATTGCATTGACCTCATATTGCAAAACAGTTTAACTTTCAAATAGACATGGGTTCTTTTAGCCTAAACTTTTTTAAACATGTCATCAATAAAATCCTCACTCCTCAAAATTATCACTTCTGAAAAACTGGACCAACCTGATAATATAATTGGAATGCCTCCATAGAGACTGGTGTGTATGAGAGAGAGAGAGCTGTGTGGACAGGTGATGAGCAGAGAGTGAGTGTGTGTGCGCATGCGTGCTGTGGACAGGTGGAGGGAGGCCCCTACACTGCATTGCATTTGCAAAAGATCAAATTGGCCAAAAGTTTGTCAGTCATTTGTGCACGATGGGGACGCAGAATGATGCCACCATGGCTGAAAACTCGCTCCACTTAGCACTAGAAGCAGGCACTGCCAAGACTCGGATGGCTACTTGAAAGAGTGAAGGAAGAGTCTTACTGTTCAGTGCCCAGAACAAAAGGGCATTCTGTCCTTCTGCCATGTCAATGTAGTGACTTAGCTGTACTGCTGGTGGGGTCCCAACATCCCTTTTCTGCCTCTTATGGTATGCAGCAAACAGCCCTTCTCCTTCCATGTCCTCTAGTTCTTCTTCAGCAGGCACCGGCACAGGCACAGGTTGCTCCGTCTCTGCAGCATCTTTCAGGATCAATTCTAAAAAAACGTGTCACAACAGCAGAAACAAAAGAGCTCTTATTACCATTACTGATGTTGATGATACTGTGCAAGACTGAAAATTGTTATTATTGTTAAAGTCAGATTAATATCACATTAGATCCTAGATCAGATTAAGATCAAATTATTTTACGTTGCATTTAAGTTGCATTGAAAGTCAATAAGATTTACCTTTAACTCGTTGTGCCACCTCTGCCTTGATGTCACGGTTGACCAGCACATGGGGCTCAATCCACAGCAGACAAAAGGCTGGATCCAAGGCAGCTGCTTTCAGGTAGACTGTGTCTGAAAAGGGGGCAGTGATCCCTTCTTGAGACTGGGCCATTTTCACATTAATGAAGATCCCAAGAAATCTTTTTTCCAGGGATGCCTGCAGACTTCTGACCAGGCCGCTCAGGAAACGAACTTGAGGCTTCAGCTTCTCAAGATGGTGATTGAGGGACAAGACGGATGGAACAACTGCACTGATTGTAATGACTTTCTCCCCCTGTGTCAAATCAGTTGCTTCTCCGAACGGTTTCAAGATGTCCACCAACTCCTTCAGCAGATTCCACTCTCGTAGTGTGAATGACAGTTCTTTATGCCCAGCCTTCTCAAGAACTGCGCAGAGCTTTTGCTGATCACAATGAAGGACTGCTTTCACCTGCCGCAGTGTAGAATTCCACCTCGTGCTCACTGCAGCAGGGATGCATCTGTGCTCCCCAAATTCACCATCGAATATGTCTTTAAACGTTGTGCTTGTGTGGAGCAGGGAGCTAAGTTTTGATAACTTGGAGAGAGAAGGACATGCCGCTTTTGTTTCTTTCAAACCGTCTCCCACCACCAGCTGCAATGTGTGTGCAAAACACTGCAGGCGCTGTTTCTTTGCCATAGCAGCATCGACGGTTTGTTGGTCTTCTAGGGTTAAGTCATGCCATAGCTCAGGATCATCAAGATTATCTCCAGCATCATCATCTTCCTCCTGTTCGCTGGAGAAGCAGACCATAAATGCCTTGCGCATGTTAGCAGCATTGTCACTAATGATATAGTCCAATTTAGCTTTGATGTTGTATTCATCACATATTGCCTCAAATTAGTCACAGATGCGCTCCGCTGTGTGAGAGCCTTTGAAGCGGTTGCAGGCCAAGAGATTTGTCTTTAGCTGTACCCTCTCTGCATCTCTCTCTATCCAGTGCACAGTGACACCAAGGAATCCCCTCATCTTTCGATCAGACCAAATGTCCACAGTGACTGAAACATGGTCAGTGTTGCTCAATTGAGTTTTTAACTTTGAACGTCTCTCCTCAGCAAGGCTCTCTGTTTTTGTGGTCAGCGTTCGGCGACAGACTGGGGTATACTTGCTGTCCAGCACAGCCAGAAAGTGACGAAAGCTCTTATTTTCCACAATAGATAGAGGAAAATTGCAATCAATAATCAAGTCAGACAGTATCGCATTGGAGATGGCCTTCTGCTGTGGGTGGCTCATGCTGTAACGCCCTACACGAGTGTCCAGGAATTGTGAGATTGAAGGCTGTTGTGGTTCATCTACGATGCTTTTGTTCATCTGGTATTCTTCATACCTGTAACAGAAAAGAATATGAAACAGATGTCAGAAAATCCCTTATAGCCACACATGTTGTATTTGAAACTACTCTTTACTCATATCAATGTTGTTGTGTTAATATTCATTGTCTATTGTACACTACGGTATACGATAATACATTTCAGTTTCAGTGTATGCAATATTAAGAATATTTTCACTGCTTCAAAAGTCATAAGAAAGCCCTTTCCCTCAAGAAACTGAAGTCATATGCTTTATAGCAGTGGTTTTCAAAGTGGGGACGGGGACCCCTGGGTGCCGCGAGGGGGTGCTAGGGGGGCCATGGCAAGTTGGCATGAAAAGTATAGCAAAACAAAATAATTGAATAAATTAAATAAGTAAAATAAACCAAATTAAACCAAAAATAAGCTAAACAATATCCCCATTAGTTAAGAACTGCACTATAATAATCTATTGCATCTCTGAACATTACTACTATAATCGTTATTATTTTATTATATACTGTATATATCCCAGTGGTGCGCTGCCTCACAGACCTAGACTACGGTAGCACGCTATGTCCATGCGCTGCCTGCTGTTTGGGCATGATATGAAAAGGTGGATCTTCTGTGACTGTGTCATCATTTTCCTCTTTACAGTGTATATGTCTTACTATGTTTCCTGTTGTACTTGGATGGGTTTAGGGATGCACCAACTCCATCGAGTTGTGAAAGGAGGTGCACAGAAAAAAGAGTGTGGCACGGCCCATGTCAGGGGGGCCTTGGCTGGAATCTACTGGTATATGGGGGGCCTTGTCATGGTAAAGTTTGGGAACCCCTGCTTTATAGTTCACTCTCTCCTGCACACCAGATTCCATGGTGCCTTGCTGCATCACACAGCAATTGCAGGTCTACTGCTGCCTCATTCATTGTTTAATTGTGATAGTTTATGTCTTCAGCGACAGTTCAGCTTAGTTGTGATTAACCAAAATTACATAAACGACCTCAATGAGGCAGCACACCAGCCACTCTGAAACTGAACGATTGAAAGAGTAAAACTGGAAGGCCTGTTTTTGTCTCATGTGTGTTGGAGAGACTGAGATATACATTTGTGTTTATCCGTCTAGCAGCAAGGTAGAAATTATACTTTAAAACGGACGTTGACATGATGTTGAAGAGGTTTTCCATCTGAGTGTGCTACACTCATGTACCTCATATAATCGGGGTTCAAAAATCCCTATTTTTGTAAGCATTAACCAGCAAGGGAGACGTGCGTTTACTGTCTCATTGATACAGTAAATATGCAGCAGCTAGTAAGTTACGGTACATCCGATAAGGTGCTTAACATTCGCTCAAAACTTACCTTTCTTTGTGCAACTTCAGGTGTCGAACAAAGTTAGACGTTGTGGCAGCACCGTCTGTAATCTTCGACCCGCATGTTTTGCAAATTGCAACTCGTTTTTTGTCGACTACATCGTAATTTTTATAGCCAAACGAAACTATCTTCGGTATCATTTTGCCAACTGGCGCGTTGTTGCTTGTTGCGCTTCATTGGTTGTCTTGCAATGTGCCTGCTTAGATGCTGTCCAATCAAAACAACGTGGGACTACAGTGATTGGATGTCGTGCAGGCAGCGCGCGTGCTCTCTGCATGCATACAGGTGGTGCACATTTTCTTCACAGATGCAGATAAACTGAGAGCGGCGCGGCCGTGTGAACATTTTTTCCCCCAGTTTTCATGGGAAGTAGCAAGTCTTCTCGAGTCAAAAGGCGCAAGTCCAAGTGAAGTCACGAGTAATTGATGTTAAAGTCCAAGTCGAGTTACAAGTCTTTGTACATTTTGTCGAGTCGAGTCTGAAGTCATCAAATTCATGACTCGAGTCTGACTCGAGTCCAAGTCACATGACTCGAGTCCACACCTCTGTTACTCTATATGGTCTGCTGGACAAATTTGGTGCAGTGGTTTCTTAGGACTATTGTAGTTGCTCTAGTTTTTGTCTAAAGCAGCTTGCTTAGTGAGTTTCCAAGCTACGTTTATGGAGCGGATGAGCTGGGCAATTTCTAGGTTGAACCAGGAGGACAGAATCCCCCTGACTGAATTTTTTAAAGGGGCATGTTTGTCAACTCTAGAAAGGAAAGTATTTTAGAAGAAAGACCAAGCGGTGTCATATTTGGGAATCTTACAGATGGTTGATCAAAATTAGAGATGTTATGAATTAAGGCCTGGTAGTCAAAGGATTAGCAACACTGCACTATGATCCAGATTAACCGAGTTACATTCCCACTCAGCCACGATCAGCGACGGACATATGGACTGGCCCTGGGTTTCCCCTTAAATGTGTAAAATAGCACGAGGTGGTGAGATGTTATCTCACTTGCCCAGTATGCAAGAGGTTATGGGGTTGATCCCGTCCCTGATGTCTGCTGTATGTTTGGAGTTTGTGAGGCGTGGAGTGTGTGGGTGAGTGTATAGAGTGGGTGAGTGTGGAGGGTGAGTGTGGAGTGTATAGAGTGGGTGAGTGTGGAGTGTGTGGGTGTGGAGTGTGTGGGTGAGTGTATAGAGTGGGTGAGTGAGTGTATAGAGTGGTGAGTGTATAGTGATGAGTGAGAAGAGATGGAGTGATGTGGTACAGGAGGATGTGGAGCTGAGTGGACTTGCCGATGACTGGTACCAGCGGTGTCAGGAGGAGGCTCGTCAAGGACGCTCCTGGGCAGTTGGAGGCAGTCGTCCTCCAACAACAATGGAGGGCGGAGGAGCGACGCTCACAACGAGCGGAGCACCGGGTGGTTAAAGCACAGAAAGTTGGCACAGTAGGCGGCACAGGTGGTGCATCAGCCAGTCTTCTCAATCAGTCGACCCGTGGCACCTGGGTCTGCCCCGTGACCTCCTGCCAGCGGGCGTTCGACACTTCACGTGGCCTCAACGTGCGCATAGCCTGGCACAAGCGTCGTGGTGACGTCACCGCCACTTAGTGGCGAATGACGGTTGTTTTGTTGTTGTGTTGTGAGTGTATAGAGTGGATTTGTTGATGGGTGTGTGGGTGAGTATATAGAGTGGGTTGGTTTGTTGGTGGGTGTGTGGGTGAGTGTATAGAGTGGGTGAGTGTATAGTGGTGAGTGTATAGAGTGGTAAGTGTAATGAGACTCGTGTTGCTTTATCCAGCAGAGGGCGCACATAACGCACGCAGGCGGCGTGAGATGACCGTAGGCGAGTAAGGAGTGGGTGGATGAGGCGTTACTAACTAAACAATAACACAAACAATAAATGTCACTTATAGACTACATCAGAAATTGAATACTGTTTATGTTCAACTTTGCTTTCAAAGCCCATTTTTTACATTGAATCATGTATCTGCGATGTAAAAAACACTGGTTTAAGAGCAATTTGACAGCAAAAACAGGACCCTGCGGGGTGGGCTGGTAGGAACGAATAACCAAAGAATATAAACATAATGTATTATTACACTTGTTTAGCCAGGAAAGCCCCACTGAGTCTAAAGGTTTTTGTAGGGTCCTGCCAAGTGTTTGCAGTAGGGGGCGATGTTGCTACACCTAATCGGACGATACGAAGGGAGAGTTTGAGGCCTAATTCTAGGCTTTAGGCCTAGCTGTAGGCTTTAGGCCGCTGTGAGTTAATTTTTAATTTAAATGTTTTAATTATTTATGTAAAAGCTTTAAATGTATTAAAAACATCAGGGAATGTAACATTGTTAAACATTAACTCCCTTGCACACACGCGGGGGTACGATACGAAGGGAGAGTTTGAGGCGTTGTTCGAGGCTTTAGGCCTAGCTGTAGGCTTTAGGCTGCTGCGAGTTAATTTTTTATTTAAAAGTTTTAATTAAAAGCTATCTCGGAATTATAAGGGAAAGCGTCACTGAGTGTAAAGGTTTTTGTAGGGTCATGCCAAGTGTTTGCAGTAGGGGGCGATGTTGCTACACGGACGGACGGACGGACGATATAATCTATTGTAGGCTGGTTCACTTCGTTCCTACCAGTATAACCTTACACACTGAAGCAAATTAGCGCAAATCACTCATCGTATGAATTCTACAATGACGTACATTAATGCATGCGTTTCACCAGATACATCACAGTTTCATTAAAAACCAACGAGCGAAAATTCACTTGGGTTAAATACCGTAGGTGCAGGCCAAACAACTGATGGGGTTCCCCTCACAATCACACGGGTGGAAGATGTCAGACGAAACCAATGCTGACATGTGACTGACACAGGACGAGCGGGCCTTCATCGGGATTGACACGAGGCTTTGTTTACGTATTCATTTATTACGACTAAAAAGTTATTGGGCAAATAAAATCACACGTCCGTCGTGACATTTAACAAACTGCGTGTGTGCTAAGCTAGAAGACGAAATAATGAAATAACACTCGCTCATTTATTTATTTTGCAAATGGAAGCACAAGGGGCCGTCCATAAATGACGTCACGCGATTTTGGACGATTTTTGACCCCCCCCTTCGTCACACGGCGTCACAAAAAGTCAGACCCCCTCTCAAATATGACGTCACAAACCTCTGCCCCCCCCCCCCCAAAATAAAACATGCTTCAAATCGCTTTAAACTGCCGCTGCACTCTGATGTTGAAGGAGAAAGCATTTATTAAAACGTATTTAATTCAGTAGACTTAAAGTTATTTAAAGTTGCGTATTTTGATGGACGTCACATTTCTCAACTCCCCCCGTCACAAATCGTCACAAATGTCTGACCCCCCCGCACAGGTGCGTGACGTCATTTATGGACGGCCCCCAAGGCCCGACGACAATACGAGAACGTTAGCATTATGCTATGAAATAAAGGTAACGTTTGAACTTTACAAACCTCAAAAACGGGGGTTTAACACCTCCTAAGTACCGTGGTCTAGAAGCCAAATCATTGCAGCCGAGAGAAGCAATGCCGCAGCGAGGGCGTTTGTGAGTTTTACGAATCTCAATTCGACCCACCGCCATTATTCAAAGTGCTATATTATAGGTGTGTGTGTCACCACGTACAATATATATTTCATTTAATTTTTTTAAATACTCTTATTTCCACCATTATCATCATCCGAAAAACCCAGCATCGGTTGAAATCGCAACATTGAACATTTTTGCACACTCAATAAACAACGGGGCCAATCACGCGAAACGCCGCACCACTTCACGTCTCCACCTATGAAGCATGCAACGAACGAAAGCGATCTCGACGGTGGCGCTTTGAGGTCGCGCCACCGTGAGCGTGGACGGTGCCCAAGGTTTGTGACGAACGGGGAGAGTGCCGTGTACAGACAGTCGTGAGGCTGGGCACATCGTCAGCGCTGACTCTTAAAACTAAATGGCTACTCTTACAAAGTACCTCTCTGTCCGACCCGAACTGTAAACAGAATAACATGAAGCTAAAGACCACGGTGTACTTCCGCAAAACTATACATATACATCACGCTACATTAAGCACACGCACAGTATATTCACCTCAACAAAACGTGAAAATGTAGATTATTTTTATGTTAGGGTTACATTGTCATCAGTGCGGCAACGCCCAACCTTGTCCTGTACGATGCTCCAACATGCGTTGTCGGCCTTCACCATATATTGACAGCATGATCATCAAATCATGGGCATGGCACAATGAGGCTCTTATCCAGCGGTGCATTCACACAAGGGTGGTTCCTGTCTCTACGACACCTCACGCTTCCTGGCAATGCCATTTTGAGACAATTGTATTGTTTGAGGACGTAAAAAAAACATTGCGGGGGATGACAGGACAGAGACACGTCTCAAGCCCAGGGGTTGCAACTATGGGGGTGGGTATGCGGCAGCGTTATGCAACGCATTGGGGCACAGTCGGCCACAAGAGTGCCCCCCCCCCCGAATCAACAGATTAACAAGTTAAAAATGTTTAGAAAAAATATTCAAATGTTTGTTATTCATTAAAAATAACCCGCGGTCTACCATGTACCAAGCCGGATTAACGCATCTGGCTATCGTTATCAATAGAGCAGTGTAAAGTTGCGCAGACCACCGCCTTTAAGAAAATCCTAGAGCGATGGAGCCGGCATGAAAGCAAGACGCACGATAACTTTATTGTGAGTCGTATTGTACCTTTACATATTTTATTTATCCTGTAACTGTGAGACTGTCTTCTCCTGAACCCAATACACGGTCACAACTAAAATAATATATAGTTATAGCCTACACATTATTGTACACGGGGTTAAAACACGTGTAGTAGCTCTTTTGTTAAAGTGAGTCGGGGAAAAATGAGGGGGGCCTACAGTCGGATCGTGCAAAGCCCCCCCCCCCAGGGGGCTGCAGCCCTGCTCAGCCCACACCATACCTGGGTGGCATCACAGCTCGCCTCAACAGCCTGTACACGTTCATCTTGGAATTGTATGTATGTATATGATTGTGTAATTGTGCGTATGTATATTGTGTGTAATTGTGCGTTTGTAAATAATGTATAGCATATTGTATGCATTACATGTACATCAATAATACATATACATTATTTATATATATATATGTAGATGTGTGCCCTGCATATTGTTAAAACTAAAAACTATTATAAATGTAAACATTGAAATACGTTAATTTAATGTGTTATTAAAAAATTCCTAAGCATGTGTGTATGTAAGCCTATTTTCCCATACGTAACTGACAAACTATTCGAAATTGCAATCTCAAATTGAGCCAGAATAAATGTTTCAAGTTTATATTAAAATGTAATTGGTTGAAGACCATTTCACAAGCGATAAACATTTCAAAACATATAAAGGGCTATGACGTAGATGTTACATATCTAACGAAATGAGGGTTATATACCTATCTATTGTACAAAATGTAGATGTTATGTATTGTAAAAATTTGATACATTTTATGAAAAGTTTATAGTAAAAAAAACTAATACCTCAGGGGTAAATCACTTATCAGATGAGGATTATGTTTGAACCGTTACACCTGAACAAGTAAACTGCCAGTTTAACACGTAGGCTTTCGCGACCAATATTATTCATAATAAACGTTTTTGGGTTTAGATCGCGTTATTTATAAATGTGTCGTCACCCTCCACCACCCGACACGGCCAATCAGTAACAAAGTGTCACGTTGACAAAAGACAAATAGTTCACTGCTTTAGCCCACCGGTGTGTTGAAGCGTGAAACCACAACATTTACAATTTGAGTACGACGTTTCGCTGGTAATTGCATCCAGCATCATTGGGCAATTTGCCAGAATGGTGAGGCGATGCTCTGTCTCCCGTTCTTATATAGAGCAGCAGCAGGGTGACGTCATCATTAACTCATCAGGTGCAACGATTTGAGGGGGGGGTTATTGTAATTATATACTAGATTAGTAATCAGGCAGTTGTTACGATGCGAGTTGTAGATTAGTAATCAT
>JAAXLI020001229.1:376682-395753 GCA_014621495.2 Entosphenus tridentatus | reverse complement strand
CCCCCCCCCCCCCCTCAAATCGTTGCACCTGATGAGTTAATGAGTTAATGATGACGTCACCCTGCTGCTGTTCTATATAAGAACGGGAGACAGAGTTTCGCCTCACCATTCTGGCGAATTGCCCGATGATGCTGGATGCAATTACCAGCGAAACGTCGTACTCAAATTGTAAATGTTGTGGTTTCACGCTTCAACACACCGGTGGGCTAAAGCAGTGAACTATTCGTCTTTTGTCAACGTGACACTTTGTTACTGATTGGCCGTGTCGGTTGGTGGAGGGTTACGACACATTCATAAATAACGCGATCTAAACCCAAAAAAGTTGATCACGAAGTAAACTCCCCTTCACAGCATGAAAAAGGGAAAATGCTTTGAGAACAGATAAAATAATTGTAGACATCAAGGAAGCTGTTACAATAAAAAAAATGCAGTTTGTTCACTCAATGTTTATACATAGAAATGAAATACATCAATAAATAAATTATACACCATTGTTCAGCATGAGAGACATAAACGGATGTGTCCAATTACAGACCCATTGGCATGCTATTACACGTACAAATAATGCAAACGTTGGAGCTGGATTTAGAAAATGTATTTTTACCTACTATTAATCAAATTACTATCAGACTACAAAAGATAAATACATGTAATAAACTAATTTTCCTGGATTTAATCACTGACAAGGCATTTGATTCATTGAAAACTTTAGCAGTTATTTAAGCTATCATAAACGGAGGCTTTAATAATATAACAAGAAGTTATTAAAATAATTAACAACTAAGGTACAATAATACCCCGGTTTAGAATGTCAGGGTGGACAACGAATATCGAAATGACGTGAATCGAAGCGATTTTAACAGGGGTAGTGGTTAGTCGGTGGTGATGGCGGAGGAGGCTGAAAGGCGACGGATAATGAGAACGGGTGACGACGATGCTATCAGTGATGCGAGTGTGTGGAGTTGAGGCGACGCTAATCGGGTTGCGGTGATCGTAACGTGACGACGTGCTTACGAAACGACGTCAAAGGGGAGAGACGTGTATGTATGTTGAACTTCTTTCGAACCGTACATAGCCGACCGTGCTAATCGGAGGGGTGATGTATGTATGTTGAACTTCTTTCGCAACATACATATCTGCCCATGCTAATCGGAGGTGCGGTGTATGTAAGTTTAACTTATTTTCCACTATACGTAACCAACCGTGCTAATTGGAGGTGCTAAATCGGGGTATTACTGTACCGTCAATATTGATCTGCACGAAGACAGTGGAAATAACAAATCAGAAGAGAAGCCAGCCGAGGAGACAACCCGCCAATAACGCAAATCACAGCAGTGGGAGAGGATATTTTACCCAAAAAATGGATCTAAGAAATAAAAGCATGCAACCTAAATGGATAAAGTATTAGTCGTCTTCGATTTGCTCATGAAAAAGTCGCTCGAACAAAGTTAGAACAACCAATACTTTGACTTCAAAAACAAGGCTGCAAAGTTAGACAATTTTGCTAAACATAATTATTCCTTAAGATATACACTTGGATCAAAATATAGAAAAAAAGATGCAAACAAGAGGAAGGTCGGAGTGCTTTTGTAGAATTGTACTTGTCAAGTGAGAGCAGCATACGTAAATAATAAGTTACCATTTGGCCCACATTGCCAACGATAACTCGGCTCAGAAACAAGGACAGTGACAAAGAAAATGGGCAGACAGCTGAAAAGCACATCACGAGCAGGGATGATGGCCAACGGAGAAGAATGGTGACGGAACGGCAGCCAAAGGAAAGAACGCGCCCGAGAAGATGACCACGGCTGAGATGGAGTGCTGAGATGGAGTGATGAGCTCACTTGAGCGCAGACGTCACAAAGAGGAACCTGATTGAAGACCCCAGGGCCGAGCATCCTGGCTCCGCGCTATCCCCGCGTGAGCGAGTGATCGTAAACGTCATCAACACTTCCCACGGTGCGGCACGCACGTCTGCACGAGTGGGCGATTAATAATCCGCACTGAAGCTGTGGTGAACGTCAACAGCTGTCCCTTCTATTCATTTTGCCGTGGGATAGCAAAAGTTCAGTCGGCACCCTACGATGCTCTTGGCTGGCTAACTAAACCTCGATCTACCCTCGTTAGTGTTACTATTTACATACGGCAGCAGAAGAATGTGAGATTGTGGTGCGATATGGAGATAGTATAGGTAGCCTTTCATTTAGCAGTGGCCATGCCACGACTGGTGATGGCAAGATCCCAGGGCTAATTCCTCTCCTGTGTGAAATGTATTTCACTCTACCCCGTTGTTCTGCTCCATGATGATATTATTCTGAGCGTAAACTTCACGCATTGCGACCAGGATTACATACAACATGGCCAACTCCAGTAAAAGCTTACGAACGAATGCACCTGCGTATATATGTTGAACTTCTTTCGCACAATACATAGCCAACCGTGCTAATCGGAGGTGCTGGTGGGGGGGAAGGACATCAAACTAAAATAATGCTCCGATAATATCCGTCAGGAATCATTGCACCAGGAAGAGGGGCACTTACACACGTGACCTGGTGTTGTCCATTGAAAAACTAATCAGCCGTTCATACTCTCAGAATGCACAACACTTTTGATGAAAAAATAGACAAAGAGGCTTGACCCTTTCTGGCAATAATACAGAAGGTGTTAAGATATTGAAACACCACATAGGTGCTCTGTACAGTTGAGATTATTGGAATGAAAGTGTAATGCCCCTAACTCAATCGAGGCACCACCTCTAGATGCCATTTTATGCGCGGCAGATGTAGCCGCTTCCATAGAATCTATTTTAATTGTGATAAGCTTAAACATACATTGACACAAAAATAAACAAAAGCAAAAAATGCGCAAAAATATAACTAATTGAACTTAAAAAAATCTGAAAACTTAATCAGAAAAATCACTTTGCAAGATGCAATTCAGTGTGAAACCTAAAAGGTCCTATAGATACAACTTTTCATAAACAATTTAAAACTATTATCACAAAAATGTAGTATGTGCGTGTCTTCTCGAGTGTGTGCGTATATTGTACATCACCTGTATCCCTCATCTCACAGCACCATCACAACGACATTGTTCACCCAACGCTGGGGGTGATGAAGCCTTCTCGAGGTCAGCCCCAAACATGGGTGCCACGGTGGATCGGATATGTTATCTACCTCGCCTGGTATAAAGGGAAACGCGGGTTCGATCCCGACCCCGACGCCTGCTATATATTTGGAGTTTTCATGTCCTCCCCAGGGTTGCGTGGAATTTTCTCCAGGTCCTCCGAGTTTTCCCCCTCCACATTTCGAATCAACATCAAGCGTTTTCGAGTATTTGGCTGCTGCTGTCAATTTCAACATAAGCCACTTCGTTGAGCTAAGGCAATTTACTTTGCTCAGTTAGTGTTAGCCACTGAGGTCGTGACGGGGTTCTTTCTTCATTCCTGTTGCTCGATGCCCCCTGTACCGTTCCCGTTCCGCTGTGATGTGCACTGATGCCTATTTATATATTGGCATGTATAATACAGATTTATTGACTGATTTTTGTGGTGGTTATTTTGTTGTACAGTCCAGTAATGCAGCATGGAATGAACTATCAATTTAACTTATATTGTATACCGTGTAAAATTAAGCAGGTGACATTTTGCTAATGAAAATCCGAAACTTAAAAATGGATTAATGGTATCGTGTTTAAACAAATGTTAACTCTGGTAAAAAAAATCTAGAAAGCCCACAAGACAAACGGTGAAAATATAACTTTCTTGCGGTATTAATCCCTTAAAAATTGAGCGTAATACGATATACAGTACTATTTAATGTATCAGATTAACATTTATCATCGACCACGGTATCTTAATATAGATCAATCAATCATTCCACTATTAAAAACAAATGTCATACTTTTCCCCTTTATTTACTCTGGCGAATATACGTAGCTGTCCCTTCAACCTCCACTGACCAATGTGGTGAAGTATGGTCAACCCCACAAAGCACAGCATGGGGGGGCCTTCATCGAGCAGTGTATTGATACAGGGGGTTACAATGCTAATTATAGCATGCGCCATTATTGATTATGCAAATCAAGCCGAACTATGCCGTTCAATATAACACTGTAAGGTTGTTCCACAATGATTTCTATCTTGCAAAAGTGTCTTTTTTCTAATTTAAGTGTTCAGATCTTCAAAGTTTAATTATTTCTATTTTTGTAGATGTTATGGATTAAATTTAGAAGTTTAATATTGTGTCATTGTATATTTAAGCTTAAGACAATTAAAATAAAAGAAACTACATACGGCGGAGCCAGCATTTTCAGGTAGGGGGGACAACCCCTCCAGCAATGAAAAATGATAGAAGTTCTTAGTAAGTAAGGACTTGTCCCTTGCTTTTTATTCGACGCGTGTGTGGCGATGGCGCAGCCATCGATCGAGAGTCGAATTCGAACCGTGTGTGATCGGCATCGCGCTCGCTGAAGGTATGCCTCCAGGGAAGTCGTGTACTGTATACGCAACTGCGCACAATTCTGAGTCACTTATAACTGCTTTGCTGTTACTTATTGCCAATTATGGACTCAGACTATTTTCCTATCATCTCATAGAGTCTCTGGCACGTAATAATATTCTACACAGTGGCAGTGGGGGTCGCAAAATGCTGGGGGCACTAAATTTTAATTCCGATCATCTCAAGTGTGGCTCGTTAGGTTATGCATTTTTTTTTTTATTAAAGCCGTAATCTTCAAGTTTACTAAACAAACGAAAATCATTGTTTGAAGGACACTACTGAACAACACAAGAGTATGTATACCGAGATCAATTATTGAAGATAATTGAGATACATTTAGGAAAGAAAAGACACAAATAAAAGAGGATGTAAAACTGAATATGATAAATAAAGGCAATGTTCCTAAAGAAGACTTTCATGAAGTACAGAGAGACGGAGGCTTGTAATTACATCAATAAACAGAAATGTGAACACATGGATCAGAAAACCGATGCAAATTAGAGCCAACTTATTAACTGTGTATTAAACCTTTCCCATTCTGATGACGTACGTGTGCAATAACTTTGTCGGTACGTCTTCAGGTCGGAAGATGTACTGAGGCTCCCACAAGGTCATGCGGGAGGGCGTGTGGCAGTGTTGGTGCCAGCTATCATAGAGTAGAGGTGGTCGTGTCGCGACGGTTCACTGCGGTAAGTAATGACGTCTTTAAAAACAACGGCACTACTACGCCTCTCTAAATAAAATTAACGCTGAGCATGCTTTGCGCGTTTCGAGATTCAGCGGTGAACGGGGGACACCCACATCCTGCAACTTGGAGTGGCCATGGAGAGGACGCATCGCGGGAAGGGCTGACAGCCCACAGATGAGACTGCAGACGAAATGTATGTATGTGTGTGTGGATGTATGTATGTACATATGTTGGATGTATGTATGTGATGTGTGTGGAACTTCTTTCACACCTTACGCAGCCAACCGTGCTAATCGGAGGTGCGGTGGAAGGACAACAAACTAAACGCACAGAAAAAATAATGGCAACCAAAGGAGCAAACACGCCTGAGACAACTGCAGAGATCGAGCAACGATCTGAGCCCACGCACAAGATCGAGACCGATTACGCCATCACGAGACCACGCTATTCTTGTGTACGATCGCACAAATACGTTCAGGAGCTTGATGTCGATGTCTGCTGACCACGACGAGAGGGCTCCAGCAGAGAGAGAGAGTTCGTGTAGTTTTGGTCTTCCTCCTCCTCTGTTGAAGGAGCGCAGACCACAGTTGGTTTACTGTATGGTCCGTAGTTTGGGTTGCATGTCCACAATATCACTGTGGCTCGTGCCTTTAATTTTACATTTATAAAGGAGATGTGCGCATCGGCCTGTTGATGTTCATGGTTCCACCAGAGGGATGGCAAGCCCATGAGGGATGGTAATGACATGGGGAGTGCCCGCATCCAAGCGAAGTGACAATGGCTAATGGCAACCTACAGTGCTGACGCGTAATCATGCACCGGCATGAAGCGAAGTGAAGGCAAGCAGCATGCAGAATACAGAGTCGAGTGGCCCGCCCCTGTTTGTATCTTTACAGACTCACGAGCACGTTGACGGTGGGGAGGAGAGGGATGCCCCACGCCCTGTGTGGGAGACCGACTTGGTGCATGAAAGGACGTGCGAAGGTCAGGCCTGGCTACAAACAGCGCGTGCTCTGAACATACTGGGCTGTTGTGGCGTTACGTGGGAAAAAAACTAATCAAAGTGTTTGGATGTGGCCATTATTAACAAGAGGTTTTTGTTTCATTATTTTCGCATTTAATTTTGAATTTATACATGAATAATTATACACTGTTCAGCATACTTTCTCGTATTAACACCCTTTTGGCAATCGTGCTCTTAAGTTATTGCAAGCAAGTAATTGCAAATTGGATACTTGCTTCATGTAAAATGTAATATATATCGTATACAAGCTAATATTGGCTAAGCATTACAAATATATAACGTCGTGACGATTGCAATTACAGTTTGATATCAGTTTTTTTATTTTAAGACATCTCCAAATGAGAACTGACGATTCCTAAAGAAAATTGCAGAACCAATTCTGCAAAATGTATTTTCAATTATAGTTTAAGTAATTTCACGTAAACCCTGTTTTTTTCTTTCAAGTTACTTCTCGATGACCATATTCCGATACACTCTTAAGGAACAAGTGTTTTATATATACCTATATATTGTTTGTTGAAAACAAATATTAAAATTGTATTCTAAATACGCAAATAAAATCAAAACTTGCAGATTGCAACAATATTTATATCCATTATGGTTTATGTAACATGGGCTGCAACCATATACAAGTACAAATCAACATTAGACATTATATCTCCAAGACTTTTTTTACATTATCTTGAAGGTGTGTTCATGTTGCAGCGCATCTCATGCTCCTGGTTGGCTGGAATAAGGTCACGTGACATTGACAACAGTCAACCGGTAAGAACACCCCTGCAATGGACAATTCTGCCCTAATTTTTACGTCGGAATAAAACCCCGTTTGATCTTTTTATGCAATGTATTTATCCATGTTTATTGTACATGTATTTGACTTGTTTCCCTACGTTGTCTAGGCAACTTTAGATTTCATTATATATGATTGGCACTTATTTACCCAGGAATGCCTCGCTAAGTCTCAAACACTTTTCTAGATGGTCCTGCGGAAATTTCGAAAAGGTGGGCGACAGATGCTATATTAGTGCCAGTGATGTAATTTATTTTTCATAGAGTAGGCCAAAGTTCACGACCTAGATTGCTTCAGTGCTTCAGGTAAGATCTTCAGACTGGGCCTCTGAGCAAGAGGGGAAGACCCGGTATTGGGGCTTATCTAACTTGCATTGTATGATTGTTCATACAGGTGGGACTGTATTTGGCTGCAATACCTAACTAACATGCAACAATTTTTTTTATCGTTTTCTTTTTCTTTTTATGGTAAGACCCACTTAGCTATGTTGCTCTTTTTCAGACGTGACCTGACCACAAATGATAAGCCCAATGAAGTGGTTTATCATCATGTGGAAATTAATCAGCAGCCAAATACTTTAAACGCATGATGTTTATTCTAAATGTGGAGGGAAAACCGGAGGACCCGGGAGAAAAATCCACACGACCACGAGGAAAGAGAGAGAGACACGCAAACTCCAAATATACAGACGTCACGGTCGGGATCGAATCCACAACCTGTATAACAGGCGAGGTAGTTAACAGCTCGCCATCGTGACGCCCTGTGTTGTAGAACAAAATAGCAAAGTTGGAACGTTTATGAATTATTGTTACACAATTGGAGATTGCTTTTAAGTTTTATAACAAAACATTTCTTTTAAATTTATCGTGGTTTACCCCTGCTGATAAATCTGTCATTATACATTTTCCAGTAAATCTAACCCAAAAACGTTTATTATGAATAATATTGGTCGCAAAAGCCTACGTGTTAAACAGAAATCTGTTTAGGTATAAAGTTAGATCGCAAAGTCCGAGTGAATAAAATAATTCCCTAAAATTATTTGTGCGATAGTTAGCAAATGGGAAAAGTAATAAATGGAGTGGCATTAGAGAGCAAGACACGGGTTGATTAACGAGCGGTGTTTCCCTTCGCTGTCGTGAAGTGAAACACAAAAAGGTTCCTTTAACTTGGGTTAAAACTAAACGTCAACATTTGCACATGGGTGTGGTACGTGGTTGACAACCTTGATTCAAATAAACATAAATTCCAGTGGGATTGGATTATTTGTACACCAGTATTAAAACTGTCACACAACCTTGTAAACGCGTGTAACTACAGTGAATGCCAATAAAAAGCATCGTACAAAGCCTAAAATTAAATGCTGGTGACGTGTACTTAACACCTTTATTATTAAGAACCACCGCTGCCACTCCAAAATTATAAAATCTTACCAGAGACTCCGCTCTGTTGTTGTGGTTGTGCGTGGAAAGAGGCCTGGAGCTCGGAGGCGAGGGTTTTAAGGTTTGAGGGCAAGCTCCACGCGGTTGCCACGCGGTTACTCCACCCGGCGCACCTTCAGGCAAGGTTGTTTTGGAAGGAGCGGCTATCGCTGGGTTTGTCGTCGGACGTGTTCTCGGGTTTAGCGTGCGGGACGTGCGGGGGGTGCCCTGCTGAGGCGCTGGCGTTCAGAGGCTTCCCGTGCCCCACAGTGATGGCCCCAGACTCCCCGTTCTTCTCCTGCTTCTGGCTGGGGTCGTCCTGTGGGAGGGCCAGAACAAAAATTCTCCCATTTAAACAAAAAAAATGTCAAAACACGCAGCGTCATCCAAAAGGCACGCGTGCGTGAACAGCAAACCATGAAGAGGGCGCGGTAACAAACGGTGGTATAAGAGGTTTTTTTGGGGTTAGATCGCGTAAATTAATTGTTAAACTCGCCACCACCAGACACGGCCAATTAGTTAGGTTTGTCATGGAAGAAAAACGTGACAACTAGTTACTAGTTCAGCACTACCGATTGTGTGTTGGAGAGTAAACCTACAACATTAAGACTCAGCCTCATCAGACGACAGTCGGAGTTGTGGAGAAATCCTCCTGCTGTTTCGTCTTAAATAGAGGGATACAATGTGACGTCATTACTTGTGAGCAAATCAGGTGCGAAGACGAGAGGGGGTTAATGTAGCCATATAAATTACAATGAATATCCATGATTAGTCCGGTTAGTCAAAGTTAATCTCACCCGAAAAACCTCTGTTATAGATAATATTGGTCGCAACAGGCTACGTGTTTTAGCTGGTGGTGTTAATGTGATGGTCAGCAATTGGAGTAGCTGCTTTACAGATGTTTTGGGCTGATTATGTATGTCTAACTTCTTTTGCTACGTACATAGCCATCCGTGCTAATTGGAGGTGCAGGGGAAGGACAACAAACTAAACACAAAAAGCACTTAGAAAAAATTTTGTTTTCAATCTAAATGATTTAAGAGTGCATAGCTCCAGTGGCTTCCTAATATCAGAAGGGTATTCCAGACGGCCACAGAAGCGCATCTGAAAAGCGCGCGATGCGGTGACCATCTTTGCTCGATGGCTAGCCAATAGCCATTGCTGCAAGGATCACTGGAGTTCTTGTGATGATGGTTTATGCTCCTTGATCTGTGAGATGAAGACAGCTCAGTTCTATTGAAATCGAATTGTAGGTAATCACCTTCTCCCTCATCCTCGACCCTGTCAGTACAGCTAACACGAAACACAGATTAGCTTTACATTGTTAAATTTTACAGGTAATGTCCACTGAGCTACATAGCTCCTTTTTAGCATCAACTTGGCCACAAATGATAGTTCAACGAAGTGGCTTAACATGTGGAAATTTATAGCAGCCAAATACTAAATGCATGTTTCTAAATGTGGAGGGAAAAACCAGAGGACCCACAGAAAAATCCACGTGATCACGGGGAGAACATGCAAACTCCAAATATACAGCAGACATCAGGGTCGGGATTGAATCCACGACCTCCTGCATTCCAGGTGAGGTAGTTAACATCTCACCATCGTTACAATCAGCTTATTTAGAACGTTCATTAGAGGAAACAAATATATTTCAAATTCATCATCATCAGCCAGGGTTAATCCAAAGCTAGATGAAGGCCTCCCCAAGTCACGGCCACCTCTCATGGTCCCAAGATGTAATAATCCACCCAACACTTGCACATGAAACGATTTCATCGCTCCATCTCCACGCTTAAGGAGCCGCTAGGACACGTTACATTGCTCAAATGCCACTCTGTTATTATTCCTTGACCACTGGCCATCGTCTCTCCAGTAGACATGGTCCTGCCCAAGCCAAAATACTTTTCCTTACATTTGTAATGCGAGCGTAAATGGGGTTGCTGCTGGGCTCTGGCCCAATCACACGGCCCGGGGTATTGGGGGGCAGAGCCGGGTATGGGAGGCATGTGGGAGGGGCCGCCGTTCACCTCAGCTCCAATGGGAAGCGAGGTGAATGGGGGTGGAGCCAGCAGGGCAGTATGGGAAGGCCGGATCTGACGATCCGGAAGGGGAGGTGTCAGGGTCACGTGGGGGAGAAGATATAAGTGGGAGCCCGGAAGAGATCGGGGTCAGTTGTTGGAGTGAAAAAGCGGGACCATGTTAGGTGGCCGCCACGCCATCAGCCACGTGGCTGATGGGGCTTCGGCACACCGTCGGCCAGCGGTGTGCGGAGCGGGGAGGAGCGGAGCGACTGACGGGAGAGCGCGTGCGGGGCGCGGAAGGAGCTGACGGGAGAGCGCGTGCGGGGGGCGCGTGAGGAGCTAACGGAAGAGCGTGCGGTGGCACGCGAGAGGAGCGTGCGTGGCACGCGAGAGGAGACGCTGGTCGGAGCTAACAAAGGAGCGTGCGCGGCACGCGAGAGGAGCATGTGCGGCACGAGAGGAGCGTGCGCGGCACGTGAGAGGAGTGTGCACGGCACGCGAGAGGAGACGCTGGTCCCTTGTCAGGACCAGCGGGGTGTGAGGAAGAGTGGAGGAGCTGAGGAGGAAGCGCGTGCGGGGCGCACGAGAGATGAAGCTGGTCTGCGGAGGAGGCCAGCGGGGTGCGGAGAAAGAACTTGAATAAAAGACCAACGGAGACCAGCAGTGCCTGACGGAGTATTTTATTACACATTGCTTTATGAGAACCGGCGTGTGAAGGTATTGGCGGTACTACACGGCTGGTGTGCGTTATAACAAAAACCAAAAAGCTAATTTGTGTGCAACAATTATTTATTTTATTTATTTTTCTTGCGATTCGCAACTCCGGTGAGAAAATCTTGTAGGGTGGTGGTGCCTGAAAATCAGTTCTCGTGATATCGAGGCAGTTTGGAAGACAGAACGGTTATATGAACGGCTGACCACGAAGCTTCACAATCTGTTGCCATATAGCAGCACCCAGCCCTGATGACGATTGTTTGGCTTCGTGTTCTAAAGGCAAGATTTGCACTCGTGCCCTACCTAGACTTCGTCGAGACGGTTGTTCCTCGATTCATTTCCAGAATCATTTCTTGGCGGACAGTGGCATCAGAAATATGACGTATGGTGGTGTCAACTTCTCATGGAGAGTTCTGCAGCTCAACTGAAGTGGCAACAGCGACACCATTCGACTGTTGTATGAGATCCAGTGTGTTATGCTGCACCAGTGTACCGCTAATATATCCATTTGTCATTACAAGCATGCTTTGTGTTCAGTTTTTGTTCCATATTTTTGTTGTTGCTAATGGTGACATTTCTTAACGTTTGTCATTGCAGATAGCACACAGTGATTCAACGCTGTTTTCTTCAGGCACATTGCTATGTTTCTCTTCTACGTATGTTGAACTTTCTTCCACACCGTACGTAGCCAACCGTGCTAATCGGAGGTGCAGGGGAAGGATAACAAACTATGGGTCTCTGTGTGAGTTTATGTATGTATGTGGAATTTATTTTGCACCGTACGTCGCCAACCGTGCTAAACAAAGCTTTCCAGAAGCTCTCCACTTTGCCCTCGTCCATCTCATAATTTCGATCTCAGTCACCTTCAACATCACCCTAGGAACACGTTCTGCTGTGTCGTCCATTTGTGTTTCCCTGGAAGATATCGCCCATTATTCCGTGAACTGGTTTCACACTACCTTGGAATTGTTCATATTCATAATTAGCTCAACTTTTTGCAGCCTTTTAAAAAATAAAGTTATTCTAAAATGTCCTGCCTGTCAAGTGCTTGCCAAGCTGCATTGGCTTCCAGTTGCTGAACGAATTATAAGGTCGCACTCATTACACACAAAGTGCTTGTCACAAATGAACCACAATACTTTGCTGATCTCGTCAAGGAGCAGTATTCGTCACGCGAACTCCGGCCATCCTCGCTGCAGTGGCTTTTGGTTAACCATTGAACAAAGACGGTCACCGCATCGGACGCTTTGAGATGTGCTTCTGTGGCCATCTGGAATGCTTTTCCTTTCGATATTAGGAAGCCACTGGAGCTGTGTACTTTTAAATATAAATTGAAAACTCCTTTATTGTAACTGCTTTTTGTGTTTAGCTTGTCCTTTCCCCGCACCTCCAATTAGCACGGTTGGCTACATATGGTGCAAAATAATCTAATGCCGTCATCACATATATATTAATATGCCTTTGTTTTTCCAATCCATTTTTTAAATGTGTTCTAATGTTGAAGTGAATAATCTTCGTGAAGCATCACTTCGTTGGAGTCTATTCTTAACACACGTGTGGTGGGTAATTGATGGGCGTAATACGCCGCCACCACTTTGGTTGAGCTGGTACTTCCAGTCAGGGCCCAACAGGGGGCAATAGCGAGTCCGACCTGTGACAAGCAGGACTCGGGGGTCAGGCATCCCGGGGGGGATGGTTGGGAACCGGAGGGGGACACCCCAGGGCCCCGGGTGGGGGGCTGGGGGGGATTGCGCAACAATCCAGGGCCCTCGAGAAGGTTCCAGATGGTGGGCGTAGCCAGGGGCGGGGTGACCCTGGGAGCCCCATAAAAGCCGGACTCCGGAGCGGCTGAGGCAGTTCGCCTCAAGCTGAAAAACCAGAAGCGACCTGAAGATAGGACCCTGGACCCCAAGCCCCGACGTCCTTCTGAGGGCCGGGGCTCAGTGAGGCCACTGGTCAATAGGCTAGGACCCTGAGGATCCCTCGACCCGACGTCCTTCTAAGGGCCGGGTCTGAATGGGCCAGGGTCGTGACTCGCACCTTGGCTAGGTCGGGTCACCCTCCCCTAGGTCCCGCTAGGCGGAGGGCTACAGGAGCAGTTAGCCCCAGTGGCTAGGGTACGTTAGCCCGGAGGCTGTACCTCCCTCGGTTGTGGGTGGAAGGGGCCATTACCCCTTCGTGTTAGGGACCTCGTTTTGTGTTCTTGTTTCATTATATAATAAACGTGTTGCCTCCTACGAAGACTCCGTCTCCATACAAACCCACTACACACGTTTTTTTGGCACTTTAGATACGTACATTTGTGTGGCTGTTCCATTTGTAATTGAATTTCATTATTCAGGCCTCAGTTTATGCTGCATCAAACTTCATATTCTACATTAGATTCCACGTTTAAAATTCCACATTTTACTACCATACAAGTATTTATATAAATATAAACATGCAGTGACAGTAAATTCAATTGGGGAGGGGTGCTGGATTAAAAAAAAAGGATAATCACTCGATCATTTTTATTTAAAATAGCCTAATCTTGCCCATTCTTGCACGACATGATATTTTAAATTTGCTTATTATTGGAAATTGGCAAAAATAAACATACAAATAGACAAAAAAAATACTTTAAAAGGTTAATTTATTTCCTGGACCCGAAATTACCACTCCAATCTCGAAGACTCTGCACGGGGTGATGTATACACGTGCAGTCTTTTCATTGTTTACGTTGTATATAATGTATAATGTACTATGTGTAATAACAGACTTTGTCACACACTGCTGGTCTCCGTTGCTCTTTTATTTAGCTTCTTTCTCGCACCCCGCTGGTCCTGACAGCGGACCAGCGTCTTCTCGCGCGCGCCCCGCACACGCTCCCTTGTCAGCTCTTCCGCTCCCCCACTCCGCACACCGCTGGCCGACGATGTGCCGAAGCTCCTCCAGCCACGTGGCTGATGGCGCGGATCCCCTCCGGCCACCCAACGTGGTTCAGCTTCTTCACTTCAGCAACTGACCCGGAGGCCTTCCGGGCTCCCACCTATATCCCCTTAACCACGTGATCCTGACTCCTCCCCTTCCGGATCGTCAGATCCGGCATTCCCATAGCACCCTGCTGGCTCCACCCCCATTCACCTCGCTTCCGATTGGACCCGAGGTGAACGGCGGGCCCTCCCATATGCCCCCCATACTAGGCTCCGCCCCCCAATACCCCAGCCCGTATAATTGGGCCAGAGCCCAGCAGCGAACCCCGTTTACGCTCGCATTACATATGTATAACATTTAACACTGAAATCAAGCAGAGCTACTTTTTTAGTCACGCACATGGTGCCTATCGCCAGACTGGTTACAGCCTTTGGAGCGGTTTCGCCGGATTGGCCCGAAACCGCCGGATAATGTTGCAAGCCGGGTAATCCCACGCCGGATAATTGATGATCAACTGTATGTTTACTATGAAGATCAGAATAAAAAATTTCATCAGATTGCTTCAAGAGACTCAAAACAGCACAATGACAGCTTCTTCACTCATCCCGTTGTCCACGTCAAACTGAGCGAGTGGAAACGTTCAGTAAGTAACTGTTGATGTATCAAGATATAGCGCCTATCAAATCAGTAATTCAGACGTCAGGTGCGACCTAGCGGATGGCATGTTCTCTCCACTGGGCCAGGTCATGTGAAAAATTAGGTGCATTTCCCGAAGCCATGCGGCTATCATTCATGTGGGGGTGTCACTGCCGGGGTGGTTAACCATCACGCCGGCTTCAGTTCCAATCGTGCCCATGTTGGCCTCTCCGCACTGGGTTCCAGTCCCACAGAGGATTAAATGTATAAATCCTCTTGCTCACCTACACAGCTCTTAACCACCCAGCCCCAGCCTGCATCAGAGACTCGATGGTGCACTCACAGGTCTGGGGGTGCAGATCTTCTACCTGCTCCCAGGTCACAGAGGATTTTGTTGATGTATGACCGAGCTGTTCTAAACCAAAACTTAAAACGTTTTACTTTATAAGGTAAAGCGACCTGGAAATGCATAGCAGCCAAATACTCTAAACATATGTTTTTTCTAAATGTGGAGGGGAAAAACCAGAGGAACTGGAACAAAATCCAAGCGACCATGGGGAGAGAGACACACAAACTCCAAATATACAGAAAGAATTAGGGTCGGGATCGAACCCACGACCTCCTGTATACCAGGGGAGGGAGTTAACATCTCGCCAACGCGTGCATGTGTAAGGCAATCCACACGAGCACAGAGTGAACACGCAAACTCCACATATACAGAAGCAGGCGTCAGGGTCAGGATCAAACCCACAATCTTCTGTATACCAAGCGAGGGAGTTAACATCTCCAAGTCACCATGGCACCCTTATTCCCCGTGTGGTCCCCCAGGACTCTGGAACTCTCTTCTCTATGAGATCTCTGCATCTCTCAGTCTGCAGACATATTTACAACTCACCTTAAAACTCTTCTGGTTATGAAAATTATAGTTAATTCTGTCAATGGTTATTCACAGAAGTAATTTTATGCTGAGTTTTCATTGCTATGCCTTGTACATTGATTTGGGATCACTGATGAAAGATGCCATATAAAGGTAATTCTTATTATTTGCTTCAAATTGTATAATGTATGCAAAGCAATACCTCAAGCATTGACACTTGCATCACAGTGCTCCACACAAGGCCTGCGTTCATTACACATAGCGTCCACGTCAATTAGAACACAACAGCCGTAGGCCTCGGCGGAACTGCCACTGACTGCAAAGAGGAGCAAAGCAACGATAATGAGGCCGACATACCAGAGGGGACATCGTAAGGTCGTACCGTACACAGCATGTTGTCATAATAGTTGAGGGCACGGGCACTGGGCAGCAGGCTGGGCGACTCTTGGCAGCTCTTGCGAGGTGGGGGGGGCATGCAGGACTCCACAGCCACTGTCGACAAGGAGAAGTTGTCAGCTCCAACCTCCAGCTGACACTTGGGCAGGCTGCAGGGATGTGCGCGCGCACACACACACAGACATACACATAGACACACACAGGAACACACACACACACGGGGGCAAACACACAGAGATGCACACATAGATACAGATACACACAGAGACACACACACGGACACACACACAAGGGGCAGACACACACACGGGCGCACATACACACAGATACAGGGACGCACCCGCACACAACCCAGCGGCTAGAGTTTAGTTATGTGAATAATTTTATTTGGTTTTCACTAAATCTTTTGAAATGTTTCAAGACTTTGAGAGATGTTGTTGTTCAATGTGTCAATGCAAAGGCTTATCTAATCATTGAACAGCTGATGTGTAGTGACTGATGTAGATCCTAATCAGAATCTTGATTTGTCCTTGGAGAAATCCGATTATCTATAAAGATATTTTTCACACATGTCCAGTAGGGGCGGGTCAGAACGTTTCAACAACAAACAATGCTAAAGACGATGGGAGTTCAGGAAGAGGGGGAAGGAATGGATCAATATATTTTTACCTAATAATTACCATGTCAAACATATTCCCACCATACTAATAGGGGTTTTCCCCTTTTTTCTGGTAACAAAACTGACACCTTTTGCAAGGAATCATGTTTACATTAACCACAATACTTGCAGTCAAATGCAAACAAAAAACAATACTCTAATAATTTATGCATTGTCCTTGAAACTGATTGGTCCACACAAGAGACACTTATCAGAGTAATGTTTTTAAATCCTTTATATTAAGTTCACTTGCGCGCTTGCTTGCTAGCTTACGACCGTGCAAATATTTCGGTCGTTTTTTAACCCACTTCCCGTGATCCAATTGAGCTGACATTTTCCACACAGACTCGTTGTGCGTGACAATTAATGTTCGTGAAAATTGTACACTTTTTAGGACAAAAATATTATATTTAATTACCAATTGCTTAATGCTGGCATGCAATCATCTGACCCATAGGTGGCAGCCATCTCAAGCCAGAGGACGAGAGGACTCTAGCCGCCACGCATATAAAGGATTTATAGTGAAAAACTTGTTTTTACGGGTACATTTTTTAATTTGCATTTGAATGCAAGTATTGTGGTTAATGTAAACATGAATCCTTGCAAAAGGGGTCAGTTTTGTTGCCAGAAAAAAGGGGAAAACCCCTATTAGTATATTTTGGTACGGGCAAAGGAGGTTCCATGATGTAGCTGCTCCCCCCGAGCTCTCATTACTCTGATAGTGCGTTGTCTTTGAACTGTGCGCCTTTTGGCTTCATCTGGTCGAACACCATATGAGACTAGGCTCTAAAGAAAGCTGTCTCTGGTGTGAACCAATCCGTTTCAAGCACAATGCATAAATTATCAGAATATTGTTTTTGTTTGCATTTGACTGCAAGTATTGTGGTTAATGTAAGCATGATTCCTTGCAAAAGGTGTAAGTTTTGTTGCCAGAAAAAAGGGGAAAAACCCTATTAGTATATTTTGGTACTGGCAAACGAGGTCCCATGATGATATATTCCCACTATTTTATATTAATAATAACCATCTGCAATCCAACTATTCTGCTGATTAGCATACAACAAAAAGGAAGAGGTGAGTAATACAATAAACCCATGCAATGGGGTTATCTGCATCATGAGCTCACATTGAAATATAATTTAAGCGCTCAACTTCAATTCATAATTAAAGTTTAAAATATGCGGAATAGATGTTCATAGCATTTCACAGAGATGCACAATACAAGTGCAGGCCTACTAGAGTGTAAGCCTTCCCTGAATTGATGTCTCCTCTCTTTGCAATGCTTCTTATCCCCCTGCAAAAAAAACCTCTTAGCAACACGCGCGCGCCCGTGAATAAAACATTCAGTTGAATATTCATCAAGCTGTCAACGTTGTATTTGGGGTGCTGGCAATGAAAGAGTGGATGTGTGTAGAGATTATTAATGAGTTCCCACAGTCTGAGACACCGAATCAAGAGACTAAAGATCCATTGTGTCTCAAATGGTTAAGCCGCGGCCAATGTAGCGATGCAAGCAAGGAGGAAGAGGGAGGATGAAGAACGACCTCGGCGGACCACCGAATGGAAGTGGGCCTGACACTTATTTCCGTCATGATCCACTGCTTGCGGTAGGATAGATCGTAAATGTGCTAGTTTATAAAAAGCACTCAAACTGAGTCTAAATAGAGCACACATTATATTACATATTCAATGCAGTCAAAACCGAGAACCCACACATTATAAATTATAGTACGGGTGGCCTCCGGTTTATGACGATCCACATTTCCGACGTTGATACAATGCAAACAAGCATCGATTTTTGAATCGCGACTCGTCTTCGGACACGACTCTGGCCACATGTGAATTAGAGTAAGTCTGGTTTCCGATGTGACTTGGCGTGGAGCTTTTGTTTATCTCAAGTGTTTTTGTCACTTTTTACTGATTGAACACTGTTAAATACCGCGGATAAAAGTAAAAAACACATCGGCTAGTGATGTTTGTACTGTTTCTATTTTTGCACCTCCGATTAGCACGGTTAGCTATGTACGGTGTGAAAGAAGTTCAACATATATACGTGTCTAAGGGAAAATAGGGTCCGATTAAAGACAAGCATATTAACGATGGGGTTTCAAGGAACGCATTGTAACGTCTTAAAAGTGGGAACGCATCTGTATTGGCTGCGGAAAATCTATGAGTTAAATTTGAATTTGTAAGCTTCGTCCCAAGACACCACACGAGCGTGGGACACGAACACAGGAGAATGAGGGAGAACAGTGGGACGCTTCAAGGGAGACATAGACACAGGGGGGAGTGAGGGAGACACCAGGAGGCAGAGACACAACAGGTGGGAGTGAGGGAGACACCAGGAGACAGAGACAGGTGGGAGTGAGAGAGACACCAGAGGACAAAGACACAGGTGGGAGTGAGGGAGACGCCAGGGGACAGAGTCACAGGT
>JAAXLI020001229.1:276719-287777 GCA_014621495.2 Entosphenus tridentatus | reverse complement strand
CGCACGGTCACTCACGGCCACGCCCGGTCGCTCACGGTCACGCACGGCCACTCACGGTCACTCACGGCCACTCACGGCCACGCACGGTCACTCACGGCCACTCACGGCCATGCACGGTCACTCACGGCCACGCACGGTCACTCACGGCTACTCACGGCCACTCACGGCCACGCACGGTCACTCATGGCCACTCACGGCCGCTCACGGCCACGCACGGTTACTCAGGGTTGCGCACGGCCACTCATGGTCACTCACAGGCGCACACAGCCGCTCAGGCCACGCACGGCCACCCACGGCAACGCACGGCGACGTACGGCCGCACACGGTCGCTCACAGCCACTCGCGGCCGCTCACGGCCAAGCACGGGCCACTCACGGCAACTCATGGTCGCTCACGGCCACGCACGGCCACGCACGGCCACGCACGGCCACGCACGGCCACTCACCTCTTTGCGCGCAGCTGCTGGTTCTCAGTGCTCAGCGAGTGCAGCTTTTTGGCGAAGAAGACGATGAGCATGAAGATGAGGAAGAGCACAAGCAGAGCGGTGCCCACCGCCACGCATCCCACCTGGAAGTCCGTCACCACCGACTGGCACCGGGCGCCCTTGTACCAGCTGTACTCCTGTGCCGAGCACCTGTGAGGGCGGGACAATGCACACATTCCCATGTGTGTACATATGTATGTGTTTATGTATGTTGAACTTCTTTTGCACTGTACGTAGCCAACCGTGCTAATCGGAGTATAAAAGTGCATAGCTCCAGTGGCTTCCTAATATCGGAAGAAAGAGCGTTCCAGACGGCCACGGAAGCGCATCCGAAAGCACGAGATGCAGTGACTGTCTTTGTTCGATGGCCAGCTAATGGTCGTACCGTTTCTTTCACAATTTATTGCTTAAAATGCTGTAGTTACCAGTTTAATGAGGTCAATCTTTAATGAATATTTTCAGTGTTAGTTTTAATGAAAAAATATTTGTGTTTTCTGTAATTTGCAAACTGATTAAACTTAAGACCTCCGTAAGCCTTTGCTATCTAACTGCTGCACAGAAGCCATCACTTTACAGTGGGCATGTCCTCAGCCTATTCCCATCTTTGGCTGTCATTCTTTATCGGGGATGATGCGTGGCGATTTCATTCATTTGGCTAACATCTCGCCAAAGTGTTTATCAGGCAACCATAATATTGGTTGCAAAAAAGCTACGTATTAAATTAGGATCTGTATCAATTAGCTGCTTATTGGTGCCCCCTGAGCTACTGGGGACCCGAAGCTTTTGCCAAGTTGGTTCACGGCTGAGCGCCGCCACTGCTTCTGCCATGCGTGATTCTATTGTCACAAACAAGGCTTAAGGATCCATTCAAGAGTTGCTTCTTGCCTTGTTTGCACTGCCTCGTCTTGTACCATCTGTTCAGTTGGTTCTATCGATACTGTCTAGTTTCTACTGTATTGTGTGCACTTTATATACGGTCTACCTTGTCTCTATCGCTTCTACCGTCTGCATGGTCTTGTCTGTACGGTCTCGCTTGTATCGTCGTCCCATATGTACAATACTGGTTGTGTACTATCTGTCTTGTCTGCATCGTCTTGCCTCTACCATCCACCTCGTTAATTATGTGCAGGCAGTAGCACAGTTACGTGTCATGCACACACACACACTGACTGAGAGTGCAATAAAGGCAGCACAACACGTTTGTTATAGGGGCTCTCAATAACCTCACACCAGTGTGTCGAGTTGTTTCAAAGTATCCGTAAATATGAGGCCACGTTCATATCCATTGATGGCCATGAGCCAGTGGTGAAAATAACGTTCCCATGACAAGGGCCAGTCTCTACATAGGACAACCGCCACCCACAGTGGTACTCAGTTTACCCACTCACAAACTAAACAATGTTTTATGTTACCAGGTAACATAAAACATTGTGCCCACTGAGCGATGTAGCTCTTTTTCAGAAGCGACCTGGCTATCACAAATGATCGCTCAACAATGTGCCTTATTATAATGTGGAAATGTATAGCAGCCAAATACTCTAAACGCGTGACGTTGATGATTCTAAATGGAGGGAGAAAATACGGAGGACCCGGAGAAAAATCCACGCGACCACGGGGAGAGCATGCAAACTCCAAATATATAGGCGTTAGGGACGGGATCAAACCAACGACCTGATGTATACCAGGCGAGGTAGTTAACATCTCGCTACCATGGCACCATTTTGGAAGAACAAGAGGCTGAGTTTTAGACATGACTGGGATTTGAACTTGTAACATTGCATTTTAAGTTATTTATCCGTAATGCAACCAGGCAACTGTACAAGTGTGTTTACCAATAAGGTACAATGGATGATAACAATGTAATAAAGGTATGCCTATGCCCACAAATTACATTATAGTACTCAGAATAGGCCACAATGGCAGATTGGAAACCCTGTTAATCTAAAATGTAAATGTCTCAACTCCCACGAAAATGTTTTATTCTTTGGCCAAACTATCACGAGACAATTCTCAGTGCACAGCCAATAGTGATCAAATTCAAAGCATCTCAATTGATTTGCAATGGGCCGGCACCATTTGTATTCACCTGCATATGGCTCCCAGGTTTTCCACCAAATAGCAGCGGCCATTGTTGTAGCAATAGTGGGGCGTCGTTGCGCACACCGAGATGCAGGAGGCGTTGTGTGGAGCGTAGCCCGGCCTGCACTTCCTCACTCCGTCCACCAGCTCAAACGAGCTCGCAGCATTCGACGCTGCCACCGCCTTGCCCTTCGACTTGGCCTCGTCCCAAGGTGCGATAGTGTCCACCGGGCCACTGCTGCTGGAGATCTGTGACGTTGTTGGCTCCGTGCTCAGGCTTCCATCTCCGTAGGTTAAATTATTAACGTCACCGTAATCATCGTCGTCGTCGTCGATCGCTGCTGGTCCTCTCGTTATCTGTGGAGCAAGTTCTTCCGCTTCAGGAGTCCTGGGCTGCATGTCCGTCACGGTAGTCACGAACCACGATTCCCTTGAATCCTCAAGGTCTGGGTCTGCAGTGGATCGCCGGCTCCAGTAACTGTCACTGTCCTTACTTGAATCTTCCAGCTGAAGTGTCCCTTTGCTGTCAACGCCATCATATATCTCACCGGTGTCGCCAAAGTCAGCATACGTCTCAGATGAGTTCCCAACATTGGGAGCTTCTAATTGTGTCTTGGAATTTGTGGCGTGATCATTTGCGTCTTCAATTCCCACAAGTGATGCATCTTTGTCATCGACGTCAACTAGCCCGTCACCTTTCCATCCCTCTGACAAAACCTCACCTTCTGAACTGGGTGCTTCAGTCATGTTGAACCAAGGTTCTTCCACTGAAGTGACAGTGGATGCAGTAGATTCCAAGGCATCTTTCACCTCCGTGTTTCTAATAAGCCCTACATTCAAAGACCCTTCATTGTAAGGTTCAAAACCTTCCACAGATTCAGCTTTGATGGCGCTCGTTTTGAGTTCGATATCTTCCAGGTTTCCAAAACTCTCCTCCCCCTGAGCGGTGAGACTTGGCTCAGAATTTTGCTCTGTAGTCTCCTGCTTCGTTGGCATTGGAGGAATGGCGATCGTGATGGCATCAGTCAAGAGGCCACTGGTGGTAGTGTCTTTAGGTAATACTCTAGTTACTGTCACGACTTCTGTCTTCACTGTGTAGACCTCATTGATTTCTCTGCCGTGCCGTGGCTCAGAGATGTCCATTTTCTCAAAGCTCTGCAGCTCCTGCACAACCAAATCATCTTTCTCAAATGCTTGGACAAATTCGGGACTTCTTTCGATTTTGGAGGTCACGGGATTTACCATCTCGACAATTTTAAAGTGCTGCGGGTTTTCCGTAGGTGACCCATCTCCACTGCTCCCAAAGACATAGCCTTGGTTGTCATCACTGTGAGCATTGTTATGAGGTTGTGCAGTTGCACCCGGCATGTCTCCAGCTCCGTCAGTCAGTACACTGTGGTCCGTGGCAAGCAGTGCCGACTGATTCCGACCAGGTGGTGATGGAAATTCGTGAACGTAGACAGGCGTGGACGGAGACACATTGAGAGGCACTTCGGGTGCCCTCCTGTGGGAGTCTTCCAGTTGGGCGGTTTCCAACGGGGTGGACAACACCGACGTCAAGTTGCTTCCGCTGGTCTCCTGCGAAGACGACGCGTTGACCTGATGCAACATTGAGTAGTTTTGGGTGGTCGTCAAGGTGTCGTTATGTGCTGGGAATGGCACTTGATCCGGCATGGCTGTTGCAGCTGTGAAATTCATAAACACATGACAAGCATTAACAATAAATATCATACACATTATTCTGAAAGATTAACACTCTCAGCCTTAACACGGGTGAATAATAACTAGCCGCTCTGCACATAGATGAACAGTCTTACACTTACGGGAGAGCCTTGAATATCGCGGGGTTATCGTTCACAGTTTCGACGTATCGTAGGGAACCTCTTTGCATACCAAGTTAGCTATCGCAGGGGTTCGTTTTGGCCAATCGTGAGTATGCTGGCTGGTACCATGGTCCGGGGGGGGCGAGGGATGGGAGGTAGTGGCACCTCAACTGTGCAGGCATCTTGCAGACAAAGACAAAACCCCCGTAAAGCCTTAACAGATTGTTGGGGCAAGTACTGTTTGCGAGCACCTATGAAGGCCAACACGGCAAAGGAGATAGGTGACCAACACCACACCTGGCCGCCTTTGTCTCCCTATGTTTTATAAATCGCACCATGTAGTCATTTGAGGTCGAGTCGACCTAGGGGAGGCCCAAGACCGGTTTGGATAATTGTCACTGGTGTTGTCTTTGAACTCGGGTCGTCAGGTTTGTAGTGTGGCGGGCGAACCACTACACCACCGCTCCCTCCCAGCATCTCGCGGACAAAGATCTCCTGTATAGCCTTAACAGACTGTTGAGGCAAAGTTCTGTTAGCGAGCTCCTATGAAGGCCGGCAATGGCACACGATGGGGTGGGTGGCCAGCACCACGCCCGGCCGCCTTTGTCTTCCTCGTGGCGATGTTTTAAAAATCGCAACGGGTACTCGTTTGAGGCTGAGTCGACCTAGGAGAGGCCCATGACCGATTCAGATAATCATTACTGCTGTTGGGCCTGAGCGGGAATCGAACTGGGGTCGATACTGCTCCCCACTCGCGGACAAATACACACACCCGCTTTGGATCATCATCATCGGCCAATACAGTATTTATTCAGTATTTACTATATATCGTCTCGCAATGTTATTTGTATCGGACTTTTACACGTTTATTTAAATTGTTTAGTTGTTAGTTTATTTGGCATACACTACAGTAATTGTGTCCATTGTGATGTGTCTCTGGTTGGTCATCCGTGTACCTCGCCCTATTATTTAGGTGAGGCTTGAGTATTGAATATCGCGGTTTTGGCTTTCGTGACACATTCCAAGAACGGAACCCCCGCGATATTCAAGTGTCTCCTGTACTGAGTTTTTCCTCATTGCACGTGGTATCATTTAGCAAGTATTGTGACCGTCGTGCATTATTATTATTATTGTGCTTGTTTAACCAAGAATGCCTCTGAGTCTAAAAACTGTTCAGGACAGTCCAAGTGATTGCAGTTTGGCCATGTGTAATACCCAATTGAGTAATTTGCAGGTAATCTATCAGCATTGGGATGTGCGGCCAAAATCAATGTTGGTTTTGTTTTATTCATAAGAGGAAACGGGAGAAGCTGGAGGAAACCCAACAGCGGGAGACAGAGAGAGAACGTAGAAACACGGCACAGAAAAGAGCCCGGAGTCGGGAATCAAACCCAGGTCCTCCTTGCTGTGAGGCACGAGCGTTAACCTCTGCGCTGCCGCCAATCTGCCGTCCAATTCACAACCTCATCACTAGAGACGATGGGGATATGCGACCTAACTCCCGATGACAATAGCCGGGCATGATGACAAGTGCGTGGCATCCAGGACTTTGTAGATTTGTGAAGACCTTGTAGTTTTAAGCAAATGGACTGTGAAATCATCTGGACAGATGTTGAACCGTTTATTCCCTTGCTTGGACTTTATCTGAGCATTCCAGTTGCCTCCTGGAGGCAAAGCACCCATTGAAACAAATGGACAAACAGCGAAATATTAGCAGGACTCTCCTGTTCACGTGTCTAGGGATGCAGATGGTTCCCGAATATAACGTTTGAAATATTAAAACTTTTCTTTTAAATGTTACCAGGTATAGGCCCACTGCGCTATAATAGCTCTCACAAATGATATAGCTCAACCAAGTGACTTATCACGTGGACATGGAGAGTCGCAGCCAAATATCCTAAATGCGTGTCGATTCTAAATGTGGAGGAAAACCCCGGAGGACCCGGACATAATTCCACACGACTACGGGGAGAGAGACACCGCAAACTCGCAATATACAGCAGCAGGCGCCAGGGACGGGATAAAACCCACGACCTCCTGCATACGAGGCGAGGCGGTTAACATCTCCTTGCCACGAGGGAGGAGTAACCGCAATCCACACGAGTCGACCTTCACGTTCCTCTGACAAGCACACATACACACACACACCCCCACAGGGCTCCCTTTGCTCATGTCCCACTCATCGCTTTACACAAGCGGTCTGCGTTTTTTTATTTTACAACGGCCCATATTTACGACGTTTACACAATGCGACCATGGATCGAATTATGCAGAAACTTGATTTACGACGCTTCTTCCGAACACGTCGGCCAGGTTTCCGACGCGACTTGGTGTCGAGTTTCTGTTGTTCTCAAGTGTGTTTCTGTTAAATAAAGCTGATAGAAGGTGAAAAACACATCGGCAAAGTGATGTTACTACCATCTATGGGGAAAATAGGGTCCCGATTTACGACGACAGGGTTTCCAGCAAGGCTTTGTGACGTAACAAGGTGGGGCACCGTCTTTGTCTCCCCTTGCTTCCTGTCCCTTCTCGGAGGTTTCTAGTGCCCTCCTCCCCCTGCTCCCATCTCTTACCAACCCCCTTCATCCTTCTGCACCCCCCCACCACCAACTACCCAATGTCCTGGCACTTTTTGCCGTTCAAATCCGCCAATCAGCAATCAGAGCGGGCCAATCAGAGCGGGCCGATGTTCGCACGGCGGAGCCCCCGGCATGTCCACGCCCGTGGCCGATGCTTTGGCAGGCCACAGGTGGGGCCGATGTGTTCGCGACACGTGCCTCTTCGCACCCGTACCTCCGCCGCGTCGGCGAAGACGTGGGAGGACGTGGAGTGTCAGTGCAGTACAACTGGTTTCGCTGAACCGGCGTCTGTTGTCAACCGCGTTTATTTCCCACAGCCTCCACCACCTGCTGAGCGCGTGGTTGTCCGTCCATCCAACAAAGACAAAGATCCCCGGTATAGCCTTGAGCAGACAGCTGAGTCCTGTTAGCGAGCACCTCTGAAGGCCGCCACTGTGTGACACGAGGCGGTGGATGGCCAGCAGCCACGCCCGGCCGCCTTTGTCTCCCTGGTGGCGATGTTTTACAAATATCACCGGGTACTCATTTTGAGGCTGAGTCGACCTAGGGGATGCCCAAGACCGGTTCAGATAATCGTCATTGGTGGTGTTGGTGGTCGTGAGCTCCGAGTGCCAGCGCGCTAACCAATGCGCCACCCCTCCTCAAACACTAACGCTGCCTCCCAAGCCTGTTCAGCTGTCCAGGCGATGCGGTCATTGGCGATCTGTAACTGATATGACACTGAGGGGCCACAGTGGGCCACGTCGGCTACCACCACCACTTTGTAGGCGCCACACCGCCCGTGATGAATGGAACAGCCGAGCGGGCCGCCGCCTTTCGCATGCAAAGTGGCGTCTCCATCATCACCATCATCGTGGAGATTGTTCAAGCCTCCTGCGGTTGCTGCTACGATGATAACCCAAGAATTCAGTGATGGAATGGAGGTGAAGTTACGTGGCTTACCACGATTACAATGTTTTAGTGGTTTTATATACCGCATATGCTATAAAAAAAGAATCGATACTTATTAATAGCGGCGATGGTTATATATATATAAAATTAATTAGGTTGTTGGCTGCGAGGAATATATGGCGATGTTGAGGAATTATCCGTCAGCACGGCTCGGACATGGCCACCGCGAACCCCCTTCCGCCCCCTGCCTGCTCCTGGCTTCCCGCTCGCCTCCAACGGGCACGGACAATGCCGAGGCAGACGGAATCCGTGAAACAGCGGCGAGAACAAGGAGGCTCTTCCCTCGCCGATGATAAACCGAGGGGGTGCAGGCAGCGCTAGCGGCCGCGATGCAAATCATCGAGAGGGATCCGTGTCCCACCACAAAAGACAAAGATCCCCCGTGTAGCCTTAACAGACTTGTTGGGGCAAGTGCTGTTAGCGAGCACCTATGAAGGCTGACATGGCACACGAGGGGTTGGGTGGCCAGCACCACGCCGGGCCGCCTTTGTCTCCCCAGTGGAAATGATTTTACACACCGCACCAGGTACTCGTTTGAGGCTGAGTCGACCTAGGGGAGGCCCAGAACCACACACGCGCGCGCGTGTAGTAACAACTGCATTCAAGGAGCGCGAACGACAACAGACCTGGAGCCAGCAGAGTAACGAGGAGCCAGGGAATAAGACGAAGCAGAGCCGGGGAGGATGGCGCCCGAAGCGCGGAGCTGTCCGCAGGGCTGGTAGGCGGCGGCATCACGGATGAGGTTTGCTGCTGCCGGTCGCCACTAATGAGTAATTGATGAAGTCCCCGATTAACAAACAAACAGCCTCTCCGCGCGGGGATACTATTCACGCCGGCAGCAGCAGCAGCCTGGTCATCGCACCCGGGGGATTGAACGCCGCTGTCGCCTGAGCGCGTCCCGGCTGGCGCCGCGTCGGACGCACCCAGCAGCAGGAGCAGGAGGATGGTGGTGGAGGAGGGTGGTGGAGGAGGAGGGTTGGTGGGGGAATGCGTGAGGATTGTTATGAGGTGCCTTAATCGCAAATGCAGCTTCAATCGCAAATAGGTTCGGCCAAAATGGAACAACAAAAATCGAAAAATGCAAAGCGCGAGCCACCCTTTCCAACCGCGTTGTACAAGACCGCGCTTCACAATGCAGAGCGCGATTAAATAATAATAATAATAAATAATGAAAGTAAACGCATGCGCATTTCGAGGCGCTCTTTGTGAAAAGAGAGCCTCCAACGCCGCCTCCTCCGCGTCGTCCCTCTGAGCCTCAGCATAGCGAATAGCAGCAACATATCATCAACATCTCATTAACAACGCCACCCAGAGCAGCCCAGAAACGAATAAGCCCCAACCGCAGCAGTGGAATATCCCCCCAGTCCCACCGTGGACAGCCAATCCCCCCTCCCTCCGTCTCACTCAGAGAAAGCTGCACGGTGGAGCTACCACCGGCAGCCGAATACCCCAGAGCGAGGTCGGGCAAGGCCCTTTCAAGGCTGATCCGCTTACCTCTGAGCTGAACATTCTCCACAGAGGTGACCTTACATGTTGTTGTACTGAAATTCAAACCGACATCATAGGCAACTTAAAGAAAACATTCGTGATTGTAAGTGCAGTGCCACCCGAGGTATCAACACACTGTACTGTAATCGAATGACGCTTTAATTGAATGACACAGTTACAGTTCAATGTAATTCGGACTTCGCATCTACATGCAACAACATCTCAATACGTTGTACAAAACAGTGGAACCTGGTCATCTTGGGAAATAGAGGCGTATTTATTTTTTATTTAGGAGCAGTCTTTGATCGGCAGAGTCGAGGAAGGTTTTGAGCCTCCACTTGAAGATGGGCAGAGAGTGAACACGGATGGTGATGCGAAGGAATCTCCAGCGATGGGGTGATGCGAGAGCGAGGTAGATCTCTCTCCCTCCGTGAAAGTCGACTGAAGGCTGCGGCAGGTCTGGGTTTCTGGAGCAGACTGTAGCGTGAAGGGGAATACCATGACAGGAGAGAGGCAGGCAGGAGAGAGTGCATGGAGGATCTTGAAGATGATGATGAGAGTGTGATCTTAAAATTGATCCAAGATTGTATTGGGAGCTGATGGAGGGATTCGAGTATTGGTGCTGTGTGATGATCACCCTTACGGGTGTGAGCTGGCAATGGAATTTGAGATTTAACACGCAGTAGACTTTCGTGACCAACATTATCCATGAGTTTTTTTAGGTTAAATGTGTCGTTAAACCCGCCACCACCCGACAGCCAATTTGTAAGGTTTGGAACGTAAACAAAATGTGCCAATGAGTTCCTCGTTCAGCACCCCGCTTGAGTGTTGGAGAGTAAACACACCACAACATTTACTATTCGAGTTCGACGTTCGCCGATCATTAATTAAAACTCAGCCTTATCAGGCGACTGCCAGAATTTATCACCAAACTCCAGAATCAATGTTTTTATGAACCTTATGGCGGTACCCCGGGTTCCCATAAGCCAGCAGCTCGAGCATAAACATATTATAATGTAAACAAAAACTTAGCTATTTTTCACCAATGGGTTTTAAGGATGGTTAGCAAGTTTTGTCTTGTTAAACTATGCCTTTAAAACCTGCAGTACCTCTATTTAAATACACTATCGAAAAAAATATTTACACTCCTGTCAATCATCGTGTTTCTCAGTGTATTTGTGAACACATTTTGTAAGCAGTACATAAAATAGTATGCGTTTTCAATGCGTTGTTCATATTGTAACAAACGTTTATACCAATGTTACTCTACAGAATAGTGGGTCGCCGCTTCTCTTATCCGCATTGATACGAGCGGTATGTGGGGACTATGGCTTAACCGCAAAAAAAACCTATCTGCACAGATGCATACGGACAAAAGAAGTATTATCTAACAGGAGGAATTAACGGTGCAATGCATGTCATCTGTTAAATATCTGCAGGTAAAAGGATTGTTATCGATTGATCTTGGCTGCAGACATTGGTAGGTAACACATAATATTTCGATTTCAAGCTTTCGTGACTGCAGGGATTCATCTTCTTGGTTCTTTCGGTAAAGTCACGTAGAAGGGAAGTAATAAAATAATAAAAATAAAACAATAAAATAATTCTCACGACGTTTCGGCCACAACGCAAGCAGCCGTCCTCAGGTGAAACC
>JAAXLI020001229.1:247748-271719 GCA_014621495.2 Entosphenus tridentatus | reverse complement strand
ATGATACTATGTAGTTTATACTTTAGTTGTTTACGTGGTGGTTTTAGTTACTGCAGCTACATACTATTAACACTTCTTCCCTTTATTAATGCTACCCCTTTCCCCTCCCTGTGATGCTGCTAATCCTGCATCATGAACGAGAAAAGTAGCACTATTCACATACCTGCATTTCCCATATCCTCTCCCTTGGATGCTGCTAATCCTGCATAATGCACGGACACAAGTAGTACTAATCACATACCTGCATTTCCCATAAATATGCTAAATTCCTCTTGATATGCAAATTATTTTAAGGCGCCCCCCCTTTCCCCCCCCCCCTTCCAACCCAGCTTATATATATGCTCCAAGCACGTGTGCTGTTAAATTCAGACGCTGTTGCCTCGACAGACCTGGTTTCACCTGAGGACGGCTGCTTGCGTTGTGGCCGAAATGTCGTGAGAATTATTTTATTATGTTTTATTTTAATTATTTTATTACTTCCCTTCTACGTGACTTTACCGAAAGAACCAAGAAGATAACAAATAATAATGAAGATAAGAGAGCAGTTTCACTGTATTATGCATTCCATTATGACAAGTCGCGAAGGCAGTTTGAGCAGCTTTGGATAAGACTCATGATCCTGCCCATACCCGAGCATGGAGTGAATTTGCTTGTTCAGCTCTTCTGTGTATTCGTCCTCGCTGCGCTTGGACGACATGACAAGAGAATGATCCGCGCCAGGTGGGTCACGGTGTTAATGTGTGCGGTGGGACGGAGTCGCCAAAAAAATAATGAATTACGATTTTGACTTCCGTTTATTCGAGACCCCTGGGTCCCGCAATAAGGTTCATATGTGTAGTGACATAGAATCGGTCACGAAGCAGCATAGCGCTGGCTGCTGGCAGGGAAGGAGATCTGCAGCTCGAAGCAGCCCTGATTGACAGCAGGCCACGTGATAGACCCGAGAGGGATCTAGGGGAAAGGTTACAGAAGGGACACGTCGAGAGCCCGCTAGTAGGTAACAGATGGCCGGGGCGGAGCAAGGCCACGCTAACAGGATAAAAGGGGACCCCGAGCAGGAGCTCGGGGCTGTCGTTTGGAGTGGGATCCCCATCGTCGTTGCTGTTGAAGATCGTCGCCATCGCTGCTGTCGTCTCGGGCCTTCGTCGCGGTCGTCTCCACTTGATAATTGCGCTGCTAGGCGTAGTTGGCTGTCTCAGTTTAGCACCGTCAGTGTCAGACGGCTAGCGTTGTGTGTAGGCTTGCAACCAGTGTAGAGTTGCGTATAAGCGAGAGACAGAGAATGTGTAACAGTGTAGGGTGTGTATTGTATAAAGTGTACAAAGTGTGCTCGGTGTTTAATTAAATAATTGCCTCCAAGAAGTTGAGTCTGAAAGTCAGCCACTACATATGTATCAATGTAGAACTTCTTCTGCCAACCGTTGCTAATAATTTAAGGTGCGGGGGAAGGACAACTAAACACAAAAAAAGTTAAATGAATTCCATTCCTTGAGCTTTCCAGAGCAATAGGAGGCGAGTTTATTCACATTGGCAACTGAAATATATCGTGAAATAAACTGTGTTCTGGGGACACAGGAGAGAGGTTAGTGATGTATTGGGATATTTGTGTTCATAACACCATTTGTGATCACGGCCTTGCCCGAGCTGAATGGTATAACTTCATACAAGTCTTCCATATCTGGTAGTGAATGTCAAGGCCAGTTATTCCATTGTCTTTCAAGTCTACGGCCAATTTATTGTTCAGAGAGGGCGGCTATGTGCAGTAGAGGGGCCCAGGTGGTTCTGGAAGAGGTCCAAGTCTCGAGATGGCTACGATCATCCCCACCACCACCGTGCCATTGTAGTGCCCAATGGAAGAATGCTTGGGGTGCTTGAAGACAGTGCAGATATCCCACGAATTAAGCACGGCATTCGTTCTTCAAAACATGCGAGAGTGTAACGAAGTTTTGCTACTCGGACTGCGCTATTCCCAGTCACGTAACACTAAAAGTTAGGAATGCGTTTCAGGCAGTCATTTCAACTCTACTCCGAACCTAAGAATGTACACTACCTATATCACTTTTTAACAATACAAACATAATCATAAATAACAAAAATATGAAAACGATTGAGCAATAACGAATTTAAAAGAAAATTGATTCATCTTTCAGGGAATTCACCAAAAGATCCCGCTGCACGTTAGGATGAGTGGAGAGGCGGCGATGTGGAGGCGTTTCCACTGCACTGCAGGGACACAGTGACGCTGTCGCGGATGGGAAACGATGCAGCCTCCTGAGTGGCTTCTCGTTTTTGATGATCTCGTGGCACGTGGCCGGAGTGAAATTTAAAATTCGCATATCGAAAAGTGCCCATAATTTGTCAATTGCGTTTACGCTAAATTTTGGAAACCGACGGTTGTAGATCGAGAGATACCCGTTCACGTGTGTGCCAAATCTCAGCGAGACCGAGGATGTTAACAGTTCCCTCATGAACGAGGTCACGATTTGAGAAGTGACTTTGAAATGAACAAGATATGGCTGGTGAGGCAGAGTGATTCTGACTTTGGATCCGGTGGGGGCGTCTTGTGATTTCGATGTGAGGAGTGGGTAGGAAGCTCGGGGTATTTCGCCAAGTGGGAAGTTTGTGGCGGGTGTGTGGGTGGTAGAATGGGAGTACTATTTACTAAGCTTTTTTTTTTATTTCACAAGGTAAGGCCCACTGAGCTATATAGCTCTTTTCAGAAGATACCTGGTTACAAATGATAGCCAAATGAATTGGTTTATCATGTGGAAAAGTAAAAGCAGCCAAATACTCGAAACGCATTTTTCTAAATATGGAGATAAAAACCGGAAAAAATCCACGGTACAACTGAGAACACACAAACTCCAAATATACAGCAGACATCAGGGTCGGGATCGAACCCATGCTCTGCTGTATACTAAGCGAGGGAGTTAACATCTCGCCATCACAGCGCCCACGTGCGTGTGCGAGAGCTGGATGAGCATTAAGTGTAGTTGGCATCAGTGTGGCTGTGGGAGCACTGGGTGGTGTTGCCATGTTCGTGTGGAAAGTGATCAAAGCACTGAGGTGTGTTGCCAGGGTTGTACCGGAGGTCATCTCGCTAAATTCTCCAGCTCCGATGACAAGATGTGAAAGTCCTATCTTAGAGCAGAGGGCTTTGACAAATGGAGGGGACTGGACCAACACCACGAGTGTCTAAAAATTGGAGACTGGCCGCCAAGTAGGCTATGGTGATGAATATTGAAGCCAGGTTCAATTTAGCTGTGAACCAGGGATGCAGATTTAGACGATGGGGATGGACAGCAGGATATATGTCATGGAGTAAGTGAATGTTTGCATGTTTAACTTCTTTCGCACCGTACACATCCAACCGTGCTTATCGGAGGGGCGGGGTAAGGACAACACACTAAACACAAAAAGCAGCTCTAAGAAATTAGTTTTCAATGTGCGCGATTTAAAAGTGCGTAGTTCCAGTGGTTTCCTAATATCAGAAGAGTGTTCCAGACGGCTGCAGACGCGCATCTGAAAGCACGCGAAGCCATGACCGTCTTTGTTCGATGGCCAGCCAAATGCCGCTGCTACTGCGAAGATGATTGGAGTTCGCGTGAAAACGCAGTACAAGTGAGACCGTACTGTGACAAGCATTGCACGTGATACCAGCAGTCATAATAATGCAGACAGTATACACAAGATTGACATACATTACACGTGACAAATGTGGATAAACAAGACGTGACACAATCCACCAATCCATACAAAGGAGTCCAAAGAATCAAAACAAAATAAACAAGGCAATCGATACAAACGAGAGGAACGACAGGGCGAACAAATGAGAACTTGAGAATATCCGTTGGACAGAAACGTATATACAATTACTTTATTTAATAACATTGCTACATATACAGTCGACTAATAAAGCAAATTATTTTCAAATGATGGAAAATGCGATTGTAAAATGGGAAAAAAAGTTTACAATTGAATTGGGATGTTGAGAATCATTCTGCTTTAGTAAAAAAAGTTCAAACAATTGTAATAAAGCTCTTGGAGACGACTTCTGGAATCCGTCTTTTATTCACTTAGGGTACAATTACTTCACGCTGCTGATAGGCAACGTGAAGTGGACAGATAGACCGAGAGAGACGCATGGCCACGTGGCAACTCGGAGCCCCGCTCCCGCGTGGCCCCTTCCTCTGTTCGTTCCCGTTCTGATCACGTGTCGTTCCTCTCTACCCCTATTTAATACCCGGGTCACGTGGTATGCTTCAGCCAATCCTCGTTAGCTTGCATCGAATCTTCCAGGCTCCCTTGTCAGCTCCCGGGACCACGCCCCTGACTCATCTCCCCATTGGCTGAGGCCAAAGCCAGCAGAACCAATCTCCCTAGCTGTCACCTCTCCATCACGTCAGGGCCATGCCCCTAGGTTTCCCCACATTGGCTGTAAACCAGGACCGGAAGAGCCAATCACCATGACGAGTTGTGATACGTCATTGAGCCGGATATAGCCTCATATTACACAATTATAAAAAAATGCAACATTAAGAAGAATATTAAGAAGCCTGCTACACACTGGCTGCTTGACGCCATCGCTCCGCTTGCCACGCCGCTCAGTGGGTTTGACTTCCAATGGATAATTTTTCATCGGGAGTGTGAGCGAGCCTGAGAATGGGCTTGCCATTATTCCCAGCCAGATATCAACACTTCCTCTATTAGCCATCATGGCTTCTGGGGCAGCCTCTCCCGAGTGCTTGAATGGCACCGGTCACCACCGAAATTCGAGGTAGCTTACAACAGCAGCACTGGAGAGTGAGATCCGGGGCTATTTAGGGGCCGTCCATAAATGACGTCACGCGATTTTGGACGATTTTTGACCCCCCCCCCCCCCTCGTCACACGGTGTCACAAAAAGTCAGATCCCCCCCCCCTCAACTATGACGTCACAAAGCTCTGCCCCCCCCAAACCATATTTCCATTTTAAAAATCAAACATGCTTCAAATCGCTTTAAACTATTGTCATTGTGGTGCGTATTTAGTGTGGCGCTGCACTGATGTTGTAGGAGTGTTGTTATAACAATTCTATATTTCATAATCAACGTTTTTGGGTTAGATCACGTTATATGTGTCGTAACCCTCCACCACCCGACACGGCCAATCAGCAAAAGTGTCACGTTGACAAAAGACAAATAGTTCACTACTTTAGCCCACCGGTGTGTTGAAGCGTGAAACCACAACATTAACAATTTTTGAGTACGACGTTTCGCTGGTAATTGCATCCAGCATCATCGGGCAATTCGCCAGAATGGTGAGGCGAAACTCTGTCTCCCGTTCTTATATAGAACAGCAGCAGGGTGACGTCATCATTTAACTCATCAGGTGCAACGATTTGAGGCGGAGGGGGGGGTTATTGTAATTATATACTAGATTAGTAATCAGGCAATTGTTACGATGTGAGTTGTAGATTAGTAATCAGTTGTAATGTGTGTTATTGTAATCATATGCTACGTTAGTAATCAGTTAGTTAGTATTTGTTTCCCCTATAAGGAATTGTAATATGTATTATTTAATAATACGCTTCCAGGCCGCACTAAGCCTGTAGCTGTCTGAGCGGTTAAAGTTATTTCTGTTTCTCTCAATTTCAATGGATTCTCTAGTCTTTGCCAGTAGTAATTAGTTTTACACAACACTTCAACGTTATCAAAATCAATTGAGTGTAGTGATGTCACGAGCCGATTATGATAATAAAATTAAAGATTTATTAGAGGAAAGTACCTACATTAAGATTAAACGAGATCCAACTAATACTTTGGAACGTAAGACTACTGCAATCATTGCAAATTCATTAATCCCGAAGAATGAGTAATGCCTAATTAAGCCAAGAGCTTCAAAACCACCGAGACTGTATGGGCTACCAAAGATTCGTAAAATCGGCATCCCATTACGACCCATAGTTAGTACAAGTGGCTCTGCCACATATAAATTAGCAAAATATATCACTAAACAAATACAGCCCTACATCGGTAGGACATCTGAATTCATAAGAAATTCAAAACATTTCGTGAATGTGATCCAAGCTATTAAACTTAACCCTAATGATATGTTGGTGAGCTTTGATGTGATTTCGCTTTTCACTAAGGTTCCAGTGAGTGAGTCGCTTAAATTACTTGATACACTGGTAAAGAATACAGGTTTGCCAAAAGATATTTTGAAACTCGCTGACCATTGTTTAAATAACACTTACTTCTTATGGAGAGGCGATTTCGTTAAACAAAGGGAAGGAGCAACAATGGGCTCTCCTTTATCTCCTGTTATAGCAAATCTGTACATGGAAAACTTTGAAACAAGAGCACTTGCCTCGAGCACATTAAAACCATCCTTTTGGTTTAGATATGTGGATGACACTTTGGTTGCCTGGCCACATGGTAAAGATACACTTAACGATTTTCTAAATCATCTCAATGCACAAAACCCGGCCACCCAGTTAACCATGGAAATAGAGGTGAATGACACACTCCCGTTCCTGGATATTTTACTTGGACACGGCCTAAATGGTAAAATAACACACAGCGTTTACGGAAAGCAATCACACACTGATGCATATCTGAATGCAGATTCGCATCATCACCCAGCTCAGAAATCCTCTCTTATCAAGACGCTCAAACATCGGGCTAAAACAGCGTCAGATGGTGAAAGTCTAGTGAGAGACATTAAACATGTTAAAGAAGCACTAAGACAGAATGGCTACAATAATGCTCAAATTAACAGAGCACTAAATGCCAAATCACGATCGCAAAGCAACACTGCTGAAAGCGATCAGATTGTTAAAACAATTAAATTACCATATATCTCAGAAGTAACTGACAAATTAACCCATGTTTTGCAAAAGCAAAACATTACAGTAAGATTTTGTACAGTACACAAAATTCAAAAACTAGTAATTTGCACTAAAGACGAATTACTTAAATTATCAACAGAAGGAGTATATCGGATTAATTGTTAATGTGGCAGATGCTATATTGGACAGACGGGGCGTAACATCAGTGTAAGAGTAAAAGAACACCAAATAAATATGAAACTATCTCAAACACAACTGTCGGCAGTGGCAGAACATGCTTTTGATAACGTTGAAGTGTTGTGTAAAACTAGTTACTACTGGCAAAGACTAATTAGAGAATTCATTGAAATTGAGAGAAACAGAAATAACTTTAACCGCTCAGACAGCTACAGGCTTAGTGCGGCCTGGAAGCGTATTATTAAATAATACATATTACAATTCCTTATAGGGGAAACAAATACTAACTAACTGATTACTAACGTAGCATATAATTACAATAACACACATTACAACTGATTACTAATCTACAACTCACATGGTAACAATTGCCTGATTACTTATCTAGTATATAATTACAATAACCCCCCCTCCGCCTCAAATCGTTGCACCTAGTTGAGCCTTCCAGCCCATCCGGACCTCAAGCTGCTATCGCCACGGTGATCTCCCGCGAGACTTAACCACCAGCTCCGAGGCCTGCGAGGGCCCTGGCCGTGAGGCTGGGGATGACCGCACTACCAAGAGGCTGGGACAGCTGGAGCGTCGAGATGGAAGTCGCAGCGGACGAGGAGGGGACATTGTGAGAGTCGAGGGCCACGGGTGCCACCCGAGTTGCCGAGAGAGACCGGGCCGACCGAGCCGCCCAGCTAGCGGTCGCAGCAGACGAAAAGGAGGCATGGCGAGCGCCAAGAGCAATGGACGCCACCTGCACTACTGAGGGAGCCCAGGACGACCGAGTTGGCCAGATGGCGATTGCAGGAGGCAAGACGGAGACGCGGAGAGAGCAGAGGGCCACCGACACCACCTGTGGGGCCCGGGGGGGACTGGAGCAACCAGGCTGACCTGCCGGCGGCAGGGGGAGGTGAGAGGGAGGCACGGCGAGGGGTTGAGAGGAGGGTGTCGGAGGCACGGCAGATGGGGCGGGTGGCGGAAATAGAGGGGAGGGCGGGAGCTGATGGGGTGGGCGAGGGGGCCCGAGGAGGAAGAGGTATGGTGCCGAGGGGCAGGGGGTGGGTGCCCCCGAGCGGATGGTGGGAGACGAGGCCAGGGAGATGCCAGCAACCCTGGGGCTGTGGGAGGCCCAGGGGGAAAAGATGGCAGTGGATGCTGGACCGGTGGGGGCTGGGAGGCCCCGGGAACGAGCGGGGTGTGGCGAGGCGGGGCAGGGGCGAGCCCAACACCACCTCACGTCAGACGACATAACTGCGTCAGAGTGGCTATGAAGGACGAGGTGGTGGAGGAGGTGACAATCAACCGGGCGACCTTTGTACGGTCAATAGTGATGGGCTTGTTACAAATAGAGCCAACAGACCTGTACTGCTTGATAGCCCTGCTGGGAGGGAGGGCTTTTGATGTTGGTTTCAACTCAAGCCCCCTGCTACAGAGATTCTTGACCCGCTTCGAGGTGGAGAAGCCGCTGGCATCAATAAAGGTGCAGCTGCTATCGGAGCTGGATACAAAGGTGGTGACTGTCTTCCTATATAATGAAGCTCTACATGACCATGACGTGGAGGTCTGGTTGAGACAGCATTGCTTGGTACTGTCAGGCTGTAAGAAGGTGAAGGATTCGGTGGGGATATAGACAGGGGCTAGACAATGGAGGGTGCGGCTGAAGACAGAGGGGGGGGGGGGCCTGAGACACATCCCGAGCGCCCTGAATATAGGAGGCAGCCGGAGATATGTTGTATATGTGGGACAGCCCAAACTGTGTAGGAGGTGTGGGGGACGTGGACACCTGGCCGCAGCGTGCGAGGCGAGGGTTTGCTATAGATGCAAGGCACTGGACCACGTGGTGGAAGAGTGCAGTGTCCCAGCACAATGTAATCTCTGCGGTAGCAGAAAACATTTATACAGAAACTGTCTGGAATCGTATACCAACAGGGTTAGGATGTATAGGGGGGTGGGGGATGAGGAGGGGGGCGGGACCAGACTGGTGCCGGATAGGGAATTGGAGAGGGAGGAGCAAGGGGAGGTGGCCGAGCAGTGGCCACCGGCGACGGACGGAGCGGGAGAAGGGGAGAGGCCCGCGGAAAGAGAGGAATCGACATCGAGCGAGCAGAAGGGGGGGCTGGCGGGGGGGGGGGAGCGACGGCATGGGCAGCATCTCCGAGACGACCGTGGAAGACTGGGCGGAGGCGGTGGAGGAGGATGAGGAAAAGGGGAATGACAGCAGGAGGAAGGCGGCAGCGAGACATGGGAGGGACCAACCGGAAGGGAAAGGAAGCTACAGAGAGCCCCAAAAAGAGTCGCCCCTTCAGGCAGCACTGAACCCTCTGACTCTTTGCCGGACACGGAGGCCTCGAGGGAGGGGATGGAGGAAATGGTGGGGAGCCGGCGCAGGGGGAAACCCTTGAGAGCAAGGGGCAAGATGACGCTGCGGGAGCTGGCAAACGAAAGCTGTTACGGAGGGTGAGTGGAGAGGGCGGAGTCGGACTGAGACACATCCCGACATGGAATTTACCGTGGTGTCCGTGAATGTGAGAAGTTCGAAGGGAAAGGGGAGGAGAGGAGCGATAATGCAACTGCTGCAGGCTACCAAGAGGGAGGTGGTCTTCCTCCAAGAATATACCTTGGGCCGGGAGGAGCTGTTGGAGGGCTGGGACAGGTACTACTTCTGGTCAGGGGGCAATGAAAACCGATGCACAGGGGTGGTTACCCTCCTAGGCAGGAGGGGTATACAAATAACGGGGTCCCAAGAGGTGATCCCGGGACGTCTCCACTATGTGGACGTATCCTATGGGGATGCGGAACTGAGAATGATAAATGTGTACGCCCCCACGACATGTGCAGGAAGGATGGACATGTGGAATAACATGGCGACCCTGCTGGCCACGAGACAGCAGATCATAATGGGGGGCGATTTTAATTGCCCATTGCACCTGACACTTGTTATCGGTTGCCGCGAGGAGGAAGCTTGACCTATCCTCTTGGAAGCTGAAATAGACCTCCTTTTTGTGTCTGCCAATGTGAGGGTGGAAGGGGCAGATTTGGAACCTTTCCCCCTTTCAGACCACAATTTGGTAAAGGCAAAACTCGGCATTCCAGGCGGCCTGAAAATAGGGAAGGGGTCCTGGAAGATGAATGTGAGCCTGTTGGCAGACGGAAAGGTGGAGGACTTCGTAAAGCGGTACAAAGACTGGACGACCCTCCAGGAATGCTTCACCACAAGGGTTGAGTGGTGGAGTATGGTGAAGGGCAGGATAAAGGCTCTCTTCCAGACATATAGCAGGGGGAGGAGCGTGAAGAGGGAGCTGCAGTTATGGAATGCCAGGATCGAGAAAAAGTACAGATTAATGGAGCTAGTGTTCTGCGTGGGCGAGGACATAGAGAGGTTGAAGGGGAGGCTATCCTCGGTATTAGAGAGGAGAGCCAGGCAGCTGATATACAGGGCAAGGGTCAGGGAAACGGAAGAGGGGGAAAAGTGTACGAGATACTTCTTTAAGAAATGCAAGACAGGAGATAACACAGTTAAGGAATTGGTGAGCCCGATTAGAGGCAGGCAGGTAACGACTGAGGGAATGATAGAGATAGCGAGGGATTACTATCGGGAGTTGTATGGGAGGAAGGGAACAAATAAGGGGATGCGGGAGGCTCTGCTGGGAGAGCTGAGACATGAAGTTAGGAACCCAGAGGGGCTGAAAGAGAGGATCCAGATGGGGGAAGTGGGGGAGGCGGTGAGAAGGCAAAACAGGAACAGGACACCAGGACTGGATGGAATCCCGGCGGAATTCTACATCACATTTTGGGATTTGTTGAAGGAGGATATGCTGCAAATGTGCAGGGAGACGTTGGAGGGTGGCCTGGTACCAGAAGGCATGAGTGAGGGGCTCATCACACTGATGTATAAGGGGAAGGGGGACCGGAGAGATTTGGGAAACTGGAGGCCAGTTACGCTTCTGAACTCAGACTATAAGATCATGGCAAAGATAGCCGCGACACACTTGGGGAGGGTGGTGGGAGAGGTGGTCGAGCCCGACCAAACATGTACAGTGCCAGGACAAAAGATCTCGGACTCACTAGTGCTACTGCGGGAGGAGATCGAGGTGGAGGGAGAGAGAGGGTGCCCCCTGGGGCTCCTAAGTCTGGACCTGGAAAAGGCATTCGATCGGTTCTCACACGAGTACGTCTTTGCAGTGCTAGACAAAATGGGAGTGAGGGGGCCCCTGGAGGAATGGGTGAGATGCATATGCCAAGGACCAGGTTGATGAACGGAGAACTCTCAGAGATGATCTTAGTGGAGTCGGGGGTAAGGCAAGGTTGCCCGATGTCCCCAGTGCTGTTCATAATGGGCATGGAACCTCTCGCACAGGCGATACGGAATAGCCAGGGGATCAGGGGAGTGACAGTCCCAGGGAACAAGGAACAGGGGAAGGTAGTGCTGTACATGGATGACGTGGTCATCCTCTGCAGGGACGTGGCATCGGTATGGGGGGCCGGGGAAGAGATGAGACGATTCGGATGGGCCTCTGGTTTGAAGGTAAATGCCAAGAAAAGTGTGTTGATGGTCTTTGGAGACTCAAGACTGTTCGAGGGGCGGCCACCAGAGCTGGAGATGAGGACAGAAGAGGTCAGGATATTAGGTATAGACTTCTGTCGAGAGAAGTCAGCGGAGAGGAACTGGGGAAAAAAGATAGGACAGGTGAGGGAGCAGCTGCGAAGGTGGGCAGGGAAGAAGCTGTCGATGGAAGGATCATGGTAGTGAGGACGGAGGTGATGCCGACCCTTAATTATCTAGCATATGTGTAATAAAGGACTCCTTCACAAGATGTCGCTCTCCGTTGGTCCTTTATTGGGTTCTTTCCTCGCACCCGCTGGTTCTCGCTCAGACCCTCGCTGTCTCTCTGCCGTGCGCCCCGCGCACGCACCGTGTGGCTCTCGCCACGCCGTGTCCGTCCGGCCCCTCCGTGTGCTCTCTCTACACCCGCTGCTGGCCACACCGCCCTCCGGGTACCGTGCACACTCCGCTGGCTCTCTCTATCTCCGTGCGATCCCGCACGCTCTCCTGGCCTGGCCGCCCACGCGCACGCTGGACCACAGTGCGCGTAGGACCCCCGACCACGTGGCAAATGGCGCCACTTCTCCTTCCACCACCAGCGTGGCTCCCTCCGTGTTTCACTCTCTTCTCCTCCCCGTCCCCTTCAGGCTCTCTCCCTATATCCCCCTCTCTCACGTGACCCAGACTCCACCTTCCCATCTTGCCTCCGCCTCCGCCCCCCATTCACCCCGCTCCCATTGGAGCGAGGTGAGCAGTGGCTCCTCCCACACGCTCCGCCTCTCAATGCCCCGGCGCGTGTGAGCGGCGCGGAGGCCAGAAACCACCCTGTTCTTGCTCGCATTACACGACCCCCCCCCCCTGATGAAAAAGCCAGCCGTCCTCGGCTGCAACAGAACAACAATAATACGAGCAACATATGACACTCAGGCATAAGAAGACAATGGAGATTATAACAATAACAATTAACGAAAGGGAAGGGATTTATAACGCGTGCGAGTCGCCGGCCCGTCCCGCACGGGGGCGCCCCCCCGCACGGACCGTGACCTTGACGGGGTTTTAGGAGCGGCGGGACTGGAACCGCCCACCGCTGTTGGAGGCCCGTCACTCCCAGCGTCCCGTTCCCCAAAGAGGCCCGTCATCAAGCCCTCCCGCAACTGTGCACGCGGTGGGGTTGTAGGGGCAGCGGGGTCAAGTGTCCCTGTCGCCGTGGTAGGCCCACCCGGAGCAGGAATCACCATGTCCGGCAAGATCACAACCGGTCCGTCTACAGGAGGCACGACAGGCGCACTTGCAGGTTGAACAGGCAAAGTCAGTGGTGCGTCGGTCGCGACAGACACCGGCAAGGCAACATTAGGAGATGACGCATCCATCCGCGGGGCCACGTAGGGTTTCAATCGGGACGTATGAACGTACCAGGGCCGCGATCCGAACCGAACACGCGCGGACTGCGGACTAGGAACCTCAATAAGCACCACCGGCCCCTGCCACGGCCTATGCAACTTAGGGGAGGTCCCCACTGGTACCTGCGGGCAGTGCAGCCAGGCCATGTCCCCCACCCGCCAGGGGGACTCACCATGCGAGCGTCGTGCACAACGTTCGTTCCGGGCCTGGGTCTTGGCAGTAGCCAATCGGGCCCCCTCCCGCGCCTCAGCCACGCGACGAACGGTGTCCCGAATATAATTGGGGAGAGGCTTAACAGGACCCTTCACCCCGTGCTCAGTTGCACGTCCACTGGCGGCACATTCTCGCGGCCGTACATCAAAAAGAAAGGCGAGTACCCCGTCGACGCATGTGGCGTCATCCGGTACGTGGAGAGCACCCCAGGGATATGCAAATCCCAATCAGCCTGCTTTTCGCTAACCGTATGACAGAGCATCGTCGATAGGGTCCGATTAAGACGTTCAACCATCCCATCCGTCTGCGGATGGTAGGGAGACGTCCGTACCTTCTTGGTCCCCAGTACAGCGCATACCTCGGCCAATAATTTGGAAGAAAAATTTCGCCCTTGGTCCGTAAGCAACCTTTCCGGTGCCCCTTTGTCCATTACATATCCGAACAGGAACGCCTCCGTGATAGACGCCGCTGACTGATCGGCTAAGGGCCAGGCCATCGGCCAGTGGGAAAGATATTCCACCCCAACCAATAAAAATTTGTTACCCCCAGCGGACGGTGGAAAGGGTCCCAAAATATCCAACGCCACTAATTCGTTAATCCGTGACACCTGTATGGACTGCACTGGTGGAACATATGGGTGTTTAGGCGGTTTCCGTCGGGCACAGTCGGAGCATGCCCGAATGTGTCCGACGACATCAGTTGTCATGCCGTGCCAAAAATAATCCCGCTGTCACGTCAACAAGGTTTTCTGCACTCCCAGATGTAACAACATCTTAGAATGCAGAATCCGAATCAACTCATATCGCAGCGACACCGGCACAACAAGACGCCAGCGATCGTGCAAGCCTTCCCTCCACATCAACAAGCCATCCCGGAGAGCAGCTCCCGGCATCCCATCGGACAGCGGCCCACCGCTCACCTTCGCAGCCCGACCCCCCAAGGCCCCCAGCGAGTCATCAAGTAATTGCTCGCGAACCCATACCGAACGCGGCAAATTCAAAACCCCATCAGCCGGCTCTGGACACGCGGGAGCCTCAGGCACCTCCACAGCGGATATAACTGGCCAAGGTGACAGCGGAACCCGTGTGCACCTATTCGTGCCCGAAGTGCAAGCGCAAGGGGACCCCTGCGGCAATCTAGAAAGTGCGTCTGCGTTCGCGTGATGCGATCCCTTACGGTATTGCATTTCAAATGAAAACTCCTGCAGGGTTTCCAACCATCGTGCCAATTGGCCAGATGGTTGATCAATCCTCAGGGAATATTGCAGAGCAGCATGATCCGTGCGCACAATAAACGTATGGCCGTATAGATACGGCCGGTATTGGTGAAGAAAATGTACTATAGCCAAGAGTTCCCGACGAGTAACGCAGTAGCGGGTCTCCGCTGGAGACAACACGCGGCTTCCGTAAGCCACTACGCGTTCGACGCCGTCCTTAGATTGGGACAGGACGGCCCCAATCCCCGTGTCACTCGCGTCGGTATCCAGGATAAATGGCCGAGTAAAATCTGGATAGTCCAGCGTCGGTGCCGAAGCCAAACGATCGCGTAGGCTCTGAAATGCCGCCTCCTCCGCCGGTCCCCAACTGAACCTCCAGCCCTTCGCCGTAAGGAGGTGTAATGGCCTCGCAGGTACGAACCTGCGGTAATAAGAAGCGAAACCGACGAACCAACGCACGTCCCCCACTGAGGCCGGAGTCGGCCAGTTTCGGACGCACGCCGTCTTCTCCGGGTCCGTGGCCACCCCGTCCGAGCTGAATGTGGCCCAAATAGCGCACGGATCGCTGCAACAGGTGACACTTTTTGGGCTTAAACTTCAATTTAGCGGAACGCATCCTAGCAAACACCGCGCCCAATCTCCGCAGATGTTCCTCAAACGTGCGGCTGAAGACGATATCATCGTCCAAATATATCAGACACGTGTCCCACTGCAGACCGGTCAACACGAGTTCCATTAGTCGCTGGAACATCGCCGGGGCGGCGTTCAAGCCCATGGGGAGACAATAAAATTGAAACAAGCCCTGCGGCGTACGGAAAGCCGTCTTTTCCCTGGAGGACTCGTCCAGGGGAAGTTGCCAAAATCCCGACGAAAGATCGAGAGTAGAATTTTTTTTTGCCCCAGACAAGGCATCGAGGGAATCATCCATACATGGCAGGGGGTACGCGTCCGCAACCAACACTTTATTCAACCTGCGAAAATCGACACAAAACCGCAATTTTCCATCCTTTTTCTTCACAAGGACCACTGGAGCACTCCAAGGACTGTTGGACTGGGAAATAATGTCGGCGGCCAGAATATCCTCCACCGCGCCACGTATATGGTCTCGCTCCGACGGACTCAACCGATGCAGGTTCATCCGAATCGGAGCGGCATCCCCCGTATCAATATGGTGGGAGAGCAAGGAAGTGCGTCCCAAATCGAAGTCGTCCAAACTGAAAATGTTGGAATACTTTCCCAACAGCGTGCGAAGTGCGGACCGTTGGTCCCCAGTTAAGGACGCATTCTCCCGGCACAACTCTGCAATCCAGCGATCATCCTGTGCCGTGGAGGTCGAGACCCCCCCCCTACGAGGCCCCGGCGGCCCCCATCGTCATGGGCCGTGAAAGCAGTCGTAGCATGAGCTAAAACCGTTCCGGCCGGCACACTAACATTATCCGCGGTCCCATTCAACACTTGTAAAAACGGGGGTTGACCCGGGCGAACAATCGTCTGTGCCCCGACCAGCGTCAAGCCCCCCGTTATAGCATTGGATGGCGACAACACACCTGCCGTACCCTCGATTCCCGGCACCGGTTTCCGATACCGCAGCGGAATAATCATTTGCGATCCAGGTGGAACATCAACCGATACCTCGGACAGTGCCTGCACCTGGCGGTCAGGAGCGGACTGGCCCCAGGGTGATGGCAAGAAGGCAATTTTACGGCCCCCCGGTAACTGGATACAATTCTGTTCCACCCTTATCTGAATGGGCATTTTCGCCAGGAAATCAGTTCCCAACAAGCAGGGCACCGCGAGGGACCTTGAAATCAACACCATCCCAGAAACCGAAACACCCCCAACCGCTATGCTGGCGTCCACCTGATCCACAATGCCCATACTTCCTCCATTCGTCGCTATGCACGAGTCGTAAACCGGTCGCACCCACTCCGGTGGAATGGACAGGAGGTGAAATATAACGTCTGAGATAATGGTCGTGGACGCACCCGAGTCCACCAAAATACGCACGTCCACCCCTTGGATGGAACCCGGCACAGTGGACGACCCAGTAGCGGCCGCAACCACCCTCCATGCCAATTTACGCCACTGCGTCAGCGAGCGACGCGGCCCTTCCAGCGCTCCCCCGTTTGTAACATTATCCGGACCGCGCAGCGAAAGTGATGCATGAGGTGACAAGCCTTGCCGGGTGTCTGATGCGTACCGACTTGCCTGTCGTGGGTGGTCTTGACGTGTCGCGTCCTTGGCAGGGGCCTCCTGCTGGAGCGGCGGGCGAGCCCAACACTCCCTGGCGAAGTGCCCCCGACGGCCGCAGCGGAAGCACAACAAGTCGGCCCGTCGTCCGGCGCCCCCCGTCTTGGCGATCTCGCAATGGTGGCCCCGGCCGCAACTCCGCACCCCCTCGAGTAGGCGCCTGAGTCGCTGCTGCCGTCAACTCCGCAGGCCTCCTGTCGTCCCGTACGTACACGGCTTTGGACGGATCCCACCCTGTGGCACCGCCTTCGATCTTGGGGCTCCCCGTCCAGGCTGTCACCTGCTTCCACCGGCGCAGGTTGAATTGCGCGTCCAGGCACTTAGCCGCTGTCCAGGAGGTCAGTTGTTTGTGGCCGCACACAGGCATGGGGATGCCCAAATCCCTGGACAACTCCAACATTTTGTCTAAAATTAAAGGCTCCAGCAAGTGCCGTCTTGGAATTGGCCATAGCCAATTCCAAGACGGCACCCCGGTAAGCCACAGGAGATTCCTCCGGAGCCCGTTGCCGCTGAATAAACCTGCGATGTGCGTCGTCCGGGGGCTCATAAGCCTTTGCCATCTCTTCAAATACAGCCTTCAGCGTAGTCTTCTTCGCAGCTTTAATGGAGCGGAAAAACCTGACCGATTCGTCATCCAGGAGCGTCGGCAGGACTTCCTGAGCTTCCGCATCCGTCCATTTTGCAGAGCGAACTGCCGCCTCAAAGCGGCAGGCGAACGCACTCCAATCCCCGCCAATCGAGAATTCCTTGAGCGTCGTCAGACGATGGCTGCGGGTTCCCGAGTCGCCGTAATCCGCTGACGGTGTTCCATGTGGTGGCGACACGATGGCGTCTTCCCGTGGTGACAAGATGGCGGCTTCCCGCGGTGACAAGATGGCGGCTTCCCGCGGTGGCGGCAACAAGATGGCGGCTTCCCGCGGTGGCGGCAACAAGATGGCGGCTTCCCGCGCTTCGTCTCCGGCCCCGCCCAAGATGGCGGCGTCCTGCCGCGTGGCGGAGAGGGCGGGAAGCGTCGCGCGGGCCCCAATGGCGGATGGCTCCGCAGCGCTCGACAGCTCCCCGCTCGGGCGATCCGGCCTCGCCGTCATCGTCACCAGGGCACATAGTTGCATCAGCATGGCCCGCAGTAAATCGAGTTGAGCCGTCACGTGTCGCCAGCCCTCCTCAGCGCCCGTCGAAGTAGACGGCCCCGCCGCACCGATGATTTCTTGCACACTCGGCGTGTCGCCCGTCCACACTTCGCCTCCTCCTTCCATCCTCGGGAACGCCGCTGCTGCTGGAAGATCGTCTTCGTCGTCCGAGGATGGAGCAGGTACGTTCTTCTTTTTAAGATGCTTAGACATCTTGGTTCACTTCTGACACCAGTGTAATAAAGGACTCCTTCACAAGATGTCGCTCTCCGTTGGTCCTTTATTGGGTTCTTTCCTCGCACCCACTGGTCCTCGCTCAGACCCTCGCCGTCTCTCTGCCGTGCGCTGCGCGCACGCTCCGTGTGTCTCTCGCTACGCCGTGTCCGTCCGGCCCCTCCGTGTGCTCTTTCTACACCCGCTGCTGGCCACACCGCCCTTCGGGTACTCCGCATACTCCGCTGGCTCTCTCTATCTCCGTGCGATCCCGCACGCTCTCCTGGCCTGGCCGCCCACGCGCACGCTAGACCAGTGCGCGTAGGACCCCCGACCACGTGGCAAATTGCGCCACTTCTCCTTCCACCGCCAGCGTGGCTCCCTCCGTGTTTCACTCTCTTCTCCTCCCCGTCCCCTTCCGGCTCTCTTCCTATATCCCCCTCTCTCACGTGACCCAGACTCCACCTTCCCATCTTGCCTCCGCCTCCGCCCCCCCGTTCACCCCGCTCCCATTGGAGCGAGGTGAGCAGTGGCTCCTCCCACACGCTCCGCCTCTCAATACCCCGGCGCGTGTAAGCGGCGCGGAGGCCAGCAACCACCCTGTTCTTGCTCGCATTACATATGTATACCCACCAGGCAAGGGGGAGATAAGGAGCCTGTCAGCATTATTCAGGTTCATCTGGGGGGGGGGGGGGGGGGAAGATGGATAGAAAAAAGAGGGTAGCGATGTGCAAATGTGTAAAGAACGGGTGGAGGGGGGCCCCAGATGTGGCACGGGTCCTGCTCTCAACCTTTGTGTGCAACTCTCTGAGACTGTTCTACTCCGAAGCACCCCGGGGGAAGGCAGCCTGCTACTTGAGGTACCGTCTGGAGTGGTTAATGAGGGGGCTCAGGATGTCCCAGCTGACGAGGGGCACGCCTCTGGCCTGGCCACAGGGATGGCTGCATACGGTGGTGGGGGATTAAAGGAGTATGGCTTGCACCAGGAAAGGGGCCCATGGACCCCCAAGAAAGTGATGGCAAAAGTGAATAAAGGGGAGGCCTGCGAGGTGGCAGGGGTAAAGAGAGCAGTATACCGGCAACTATGGAGACTTGTCATGGTTGGCGGTGCGGGATAGGCTAGAGACAAGGAGCTTCATGTTCGCCCGCCAATTAGCAAACTCCCCCAAATGCCCGAGAGGTTGCGGCAAGGATGAGGATGAGTTACTACCCGGCGTAGGTGACTGAGCAGGACATTATGTGGGGTGCCTTGAGGGGGGTGGGTGAGGGAGACAGAGACCGGGCGTGAGCCGTAATAGGTGCGACGAAGGAGGCTTTGTGGGGGCGCGCAGAAAGGAGCTGGACGGGTCCCCTATGCTGCCTGTGGGGGTATGTCAATGGGCGAGGTTGCTGGAAAGGGTGATGGAAGTGGACCAGGCAAGGTTGGGACACAGGGCCGCGGGGGTAGGGAGGGCCCATGGGTATGGGGAAGGGACGGTGAGGGGTGGCCGTGCGTATTTAACTGGCCTACTGAGGTGTGCAGGCGAGGAACGCCCGGACACGGGGGGGGAGGCCGATGCGAAGGAGCGTTGCGAGGGTGAATGGTGGTGGCGACGGTGGGGAAGGGGGGCGCGGGGCGGTGGGCGTTGCGGTGGCTGGCCTTTGTTGTATTGTAGGTGGAGGCGCCCGCGGATGGGATGAAAATTGGAAGGGGCCTGTCGAGACGCCCGGGATGGAATGTTACTCCAAGTGTTGCTTTCTTTGGGTTTCTTTGTTATTTCCGCTGAGAAGTTAATAAAAACTTTTAAATCGCAATTACCAGCGAAACGTCGTACTCAAAAATGTTAAATGTTGTGGTTTCATGCTTCAACACACCGGCGGGCGAAAGTAGTGAACTATGTCTTTTGTCAACGTGACACTTTTTTGCTGATTGGCCGTGTCGGGTGGTGGAGGGTTACGGCACATTTATAAATAACACGATCTAACCCAAAAACGTTATGAATATTGGTCGCGAAAGCCTACGTGTTAAATTCTATATTTATTTAAAGTTGCGCATTTTTATGTGACGTCACATTTCTCAACGCCCCCGTCGTCACAAAAGTCTGACCCCCCCCCCCCCCCAGGTGCGTGACGTCATTTATGGACGGCCCCTTAGTGCAGGAAGGCTGATTGGTGCTCATGGGTTGCCCAGAAGTTGGGAGGGCGCATCAATCCTTGCTCACACAAAACGCATTTTAACACCATTAAAAAGAAAATTTCAGCACTGCACCTATTACCATAACAGAGCAGCACGGTGATTTGGCGTAAGGGAACTCCAAAAGAAATACGACTCTTAATGAGACCGTGGAATCTCTAGGGATGTGTATCTGAAGACCATATGGAGGGGGGGGCTCCCAGAGAATGGATTAGGGTCACGATGACTGGGATGGCTGAGCCAGCTTGATGACGACGTGGGTCACGTGAAGGATGGGAGGAGGTACAACAGCTTCTGCAAGTCAGGCGCCGGCTACGAAAGTAGCAAGAGGCACGGACGTTATGCCTCGAGAACAGGCACGTTATCACTGGGTTCACACAGCATTTTCTACATGTAAAATGGTATAGTTTACACGTATAAGACTAAAATATATCAATAACAACGACAAATTAAGCTACAACATAATTTCAGTTATACGCCACTGTACGGTTTACTTATTAACGTAAAAAAACAGTATTAATTGTATATTAAACACCACCATTTCAGTAACTGTGGTCTTGTTAGCAATATGCAAGAGTTTATTATTCACCTTTTGTTCCGGGTACAGTGTGGATCTGTAATTTAATGCATCCTTTGAGAAAGCGCATGGGCTCTCAGCCAATACAAAGAATTCATACTCTTAGTTCTTTCGGTAAAGTCACGTAGGTAAAAAATTAATTCTAGCTTGCATCTTGAATTCTAGCTTGCATCTTGGAATCCCTGCCTCACTTGATGCAGCAAATCTGGCTGTGACGGTCCCACCTGATGACGGAGACTTGTGTTGCCAATGAAACGTCGTGATTTTATTAATTTTAATTTAATTTTTTACCTACGTGACTTTACCGAAAGAACTAAGAGTATGAATCCTTGCAGTCATGAAAGCTTCAAATCTAGAATACCCTCTACGAGGAGGAATTCCACCTATCTGTTAGACTTTTTAACAGACGAGACAAGAAGTCACAGCATCTCGAGACGCTGGCCTTCCTCAAGAGATGCCGCAGAAACAAGGTAATACCCATTGCTCTCAACGCCTACGAGCACCTCGTGCTCTTTTAGCCCCGCCCCCCCCTCCCGATACATTCCATTCATTGGCTACCACATTCTGATAAGCTCCCCCCCTCTCCTCCCCCTTAACTTGTATTTAAGAGCTTGCATCTTGGAATCCCTGCCTCACTTGATGCAGAAAATCTGGCTGTGACGGTCCCACCTGATGACGGAGACTTGTGTTGCCTCCGAAACGTCGTGATTTTATTATTTTATTTTTATTAATTTTAATTTAATTTTTTACCTACGTGACTTTACCGAAAGAACTAAGAGTATGAATCCTTGCAGTCACGAAAGCTTCAAATCTAGAATTAATACAAAGAATACCAACCGGCATATTATTACTCTATGGTGTGGGTGGTGAAATGTTAACTACCTCGCCTGGTACACAGGGGGTCGATACCGACACTGACGCCTGGATATTGGAGTTTGCGTGTTCTTCCCGTGGTCAAGTGGATTTTTCTCCGGGTCCTGTTTTTCCCTCCACAATTAGAATCCACATCACGTGTTTAGGGTATTTGGCTGTAATACATTTCCACTTGATAATCCACTTTGTTGAGCTATCGTTTGTGGCGAGGTCGCTTCTGCAAAAGCGCTACATAGCTCAGTGGGCCTTACCTCCTAAAATAAAATATAGTTTAAACTGTATAGATGCACATTTAAAGTGCTCAAGTCATGCTAAAATGATGTAGGAGCTGACAGGATACGGCTTCACTCACTTACGTCACGTCTGGTATCTGAAGACGTTAACATTGCTTTAATGAATATAAATAAACAGCACAACCTTAACAAAAACACTGGCTCACAGATTTCACTTAAATTAGGGTAGGTGTCTTAACCCGTCTCATGTTTCATTACGGAGAGAAGACAAACATTTGATTTTGCGTAAAAAATATACAAGATGTAAAAACAGTTGCATAAACACAATCTGAACCGTGCCGTGCCTACCCTGAATTTATGCAACTTGAGTGGATAACATCTGCCACATCCTATAGAAGGGTAAATGTGCCACATCATTAATTCACAAAATTCATTTGTACCAATCCTTACAAAAACACACTTACCACCGTGCTTTACACAAAAGCTGTTCGTCATACTTTAAATCATTTTTGCAAGCCTCAATTTTACAACGACAGAGGTCAAGTTACACGAGGAATGTAATAAAATGAACCATTTACAATTGAGCAACTTGGGTTACGCTGTGTCCAGGGCCGCACTCAAATTTTGTTCAGAGAACACTTTCAGGCTGGCTCAGGGAGGAGAGATTACCGGCGTACGGCACTACCACAACAATACAAGGTTTGCTTTTCGGTAATAATCCTAGATTACTGTCCCCTTTTTTTCCTATTCTCCCTTAAACAACTTTCTAAAAATTAGGACAAAATAAGTGGATGTGGCTTGCCAACATAATTTCCGGAAGTGTTACAAACAAATCTGGCTACAATCAGTCACAGGCTGTGTCCATTTCTGAGCCTCTTGAATATACATCAACAATGCAGTGTATATTTGTCAACAGCTTTAGGAATTGACTCTCCTCCCCAAGCGTTATGGTTGATCTGCAGGAGGAAGTGAGAAAACAACACGTCAGCAAGAAGCACCACAATGTGCGTTTGAACTCAATTTAAACTTCGTTCACAGTTCAGCAGCGTGCTCTATTAGGGAAACCTAATCACGACAACGTGCTTAAGTGGTCAGTGCCATTGTCAACGATGTAAAAAATACGGATGTTCCTTACAACACGAGTCAAGCACGGTAGGCATCATTTTAAGATAGTTTACAGTGTAAGATTCGTGTAGTTCAAATCATATTATTCCTAATGATGTGAATGTGTGTATGTTGAACTGCTTTTGCACCATACGTAGTCAACTGTGCTAATCGGAGGTGCGAAAAAAGTTGATTAGTTTATGTGGATGAGTCTCATAATATCGTAGGTGTTTAGACTGTCGTCCCTTCCTCCATACCTCCGATTACCATGGTTGGCTACGTACAGTGCGAAAGAAGTTCGACATAAATTTCGATTTAAAGCTTTCGTGACTGCAGGGATTCATCTTCTTGGTTCTTTCGGTAAAGTCACGTAGAAGGGAAATAATCAAAATAAAACATAATAAAATAATTTTCACGACGTTTCGGCCACAACGCAAGCAGCCGTCCTCAGGTGAAGAATGAAACACCACCAAGCTTGGAGCGTATATTTAAGCTGGGTTGGAGGGGGAAGAAGAGCGCCTTGACAAAATAATTTGCATATCAAGAGGAATTTAGCATATTTATGGAAAATGCGTAGGAGGTGGGCGGGGAGGTTTCAAAGTCATATTATGGCCGTGCATTATGCAGGATTAGCAGCATCAAAGGGAGGGGATGGGGGTAGCATTAACAAAGGGAAGGAATGTTAATAGTATGTAGCTGCAGTTACTAAACAACCACGTAAAAAACTAAAGTATAAACTACATAGTATCATCAGTATACTAAATATACTCCCCAATAAGCTGAGCTACTAACAGTAAGTAATACATTACAATTCTATGTCGCAAAAAATATAATATGCTTCCAGCTAAACTTTTTTCTCTTACATCACACGGGTCTACCCCGTACTATATACTACCATAGACAAACCCAACATTAAATTATATACTGTATTACTATACACCATTCTATACCTTCGACTATAATATTACCCTAAGTATTATTCTACCCACCCTACTGTATACAACACTGCTGTATATTCACTATACAATTACGATACTGTATATTACCTT
>JAAXLI020001229.1:217040-237748 GCA_014621495.2 Entosphenus tridentatus | reverse complement strand
TGATGTACCAGGCTGAACATACAAGTCAAAATTGGCTATGATGTTCCCATCCTACCACCTTCCGATGTGAGTTGTGCTTTACGGCCATTTCAAACTTGCGCTTTCACAGGGTTCACACTAACACAGTCACTTCGCACGCCGACCCCTTGGTTGCGGCTCCGCGATCAACTAATTAACAAGCTAATCTCTCATTAACATGCTAATTTTCACCTGGCAGCCCTTTGATTGGTGGAAAACCAACCACCGTCGGGTTGGCTGCCCACCACTTACATTAACATTGGCTGCTGACATTTGGGCTATGCCCATTTCAAACCCTTATAAACAGTTTGCCTTGGAAGCTAACCCCCGTTTTCCTGAAGACGACTGCTTCTGTTGCTTATTTTCTTTGAACCCATCTAAGTGATTTTACCGTAAGACCCAAGAATATGAATTTCTGCAGTCACGAAAGCTTTAAGTCAATACAAGCACCTGTTCCTAATGATTCATGAAGGAGATTCTCAGGACAAGTCAGATCCGGTGTGAGATTCCTTCACGTTTAATGCAGAGTTCTGAGGGATTATTTCCATTCAGGGAGATAATGTTTATTGAAATGGATGACAGTATAATGGCTATTTAGAGATTTGTTGCACAGACTTCATCTCTGTCATGAACCCATTCCGATGACGTACGTGTAGGTCAACGGTTTTTCTGACGATTCCATTCTGATTATATAATTGGAAATGGAATCGAAAGAAGGCCACGCGAGAGGGCGTGGGGCACAGTTTGGCTCCAGCTATCGTAGAGTATGGTGGTCGTGTCACGAGGGTTCTCCCTGGTGAGTAATAACGTCTTTACAAAACAACGGTGCTACCACGCCTCTAAATAAAATTCATGCTGAATACGCTCGCACGTTCCAAGATTCAGCGGTGAACGTGATACCCACCCACTCTACAACTTGCAGTACGTCTTGGAACGGGAAAGGGTTAATGATAAATTTGCAGACTAACCGCCACGAATTAATAAGCTATTTCAGATACAAAAGCAATTTTTGTTTATTTACATCACTGCTGTGCTTAGATTTCCATCTATTAATTCACGGTAGCCTTACCTTGCTCTTTTCATCCTCATTATTGGCAATACCGAGCTTGGAATCTTCAGTACCTTCAAATGCAACAACAGTCAATTGAAAATGTGTAGTTGAAAACCTACCAAAGATAAAGTATCTAGATCATGGCAAAACATAAGCAAACAAAATGGTCCAAAATCTAAGACACTGCAAACAGCAAGCATTCAACACACATAGGAGTTTCAAATACAGATTAACTATTTGAAATCCATAAAAATACATATGAATGTTGAACTTCTTTCGCATCGTACGTAGCCAACCATGTTAATCGGAGGTGCGGTGTATGTATGTGTAGTGAGTCCAACTTAGTCGCAGACGTTGTCTTGGGGGCAACACGTTTTATTAAACTCTTAGCACAACATACTCCAAGCTATTAACACAACACACTCTCGGGTGGTAACCACCCAACTAACCACGCTACGGCAGAACTAGACACGGTTCCACGATCCCGGTCCGGACCACAAGCTGGGTCCCGGACAGCGTGGCTGGAGGCTTCTTCAAGCTTGACGTGGATCTCCTGCCTCTCCAACAGTAAGAACCCCGAGCCCCTCTCAGGGACCCCCTTATACCGGGCCGGGCTGGGGCTGGTTCCGCCTCTCGCCCCGCCCACCTTCTCGATCTCTCTCGCCTTTGCCCGAAGGCTCTCGAGAGTTCTTCCCGGACCACGTGACCACCCATTGGCCCCCTCCACCGGTGGCCCCCCTCCAGTATCATCCGGTCACATGTCTCCAGGTCAGCCAGAGTATCATGCCCCCAACGTAACCCTAGCTGGCTGAAATAAGTTCAACATACATATATAGATACACTGCACCTCCGTTTAGCATGATTGGCTACGTATGGTGCGAAAGAAGTTCAACATACATGTTTACATTCACCGCACCTCCGATTAGAACGGTTGGCTATGTACAGTGCGAAAGAAGTTAAACATACACACACACGAATGAAGGGCGTACAGGTCGTGGGGAGTTGTTTGACCATATTTCGCCATGCTGGTCATTGCAGGCCAGTTCCAATACCACTCACCACCGGTTGCAGCCATGGCCGGGGTATGAACTCAGGCCACCGTGTTCGTCACACGGCACAGTTACCGTCATGCCACCAGTTTTCCCTTTTATGACGCAGGATGTAAATGTATTGCTTTGGTGACAAATTAAGTCAAATTGTAAATAACAATGGCTTTATTGTTCAGAAAGGGCAGGAGGACGAGCAACTTTCTGGAAAAATACTTCTGCATTGAAGTGGAATAATACAATTACTGTTACCCACATCTATAATAAAGGTTTTTTTGGGTTATATTGCATAAATATAAATGTGTCATTAACATGCCACCACCCAACATACCCATTTAGTAAGCTTTATCACGTAAACAAAACGTGCCCATTAGTTAATGCTTCAGCACACCGATGTTGAGAGTAAACCCACAACATATAAATTATTTCAGGCTTCCCAGTGTTTTCATGGGGTAATACGCTTTTTCTTTAAACACATTACTCCACTCTTCCCTTCCACTCACAGCAGAAGAGACGCGTCTTGTATATGTATACTATGATGATCTTACTGGTTTTGTGCTGCTGCTGCTCCTGTTTGAGTATGATCTCCTCTTTCTTATCATCCACTCTTGCAAGATCAGGAGGTAGCAGGACTCTTCTGTGCGAGAACTCCTCTAAACACACACGTACACACAAACAAGAAGTCTACATTTTATCCTGGTCAGTGCGGTGATAATGAGCACCGATCAATGCCTAATGCGTTCATGGAAGAACATCACTCCGTCGTTCTTAATCACTGTCATTGCCTTTATGACCAGGTGAGATGAAACGTCTCATTTTGAGGGGAGGCCTGGGGTAAAAATACCATTACAAAAAGACAAAGATCCCATGTATAGCCTTAACAGACTGTTTGGGGCAAGTGCTGTTAGTGACCACCTATGAAGGCCAGCAAGAAACATGAGGGGGTGAGTGGCCAACACCACGCCCGGCCGCCTTTGTCTTCCCAGTGACGATGTTTACACATCTCACTAGGTACTCATTTGAGCCAGAGTCGACCTAGGGGAGGCCCAGGACCGGTTCATTTAATTGTCACTGGTGTTGGCCGTGAGCAGAAATCGAACTCGGGTCGCCGAGTTCGTAGCGCAGCGTAGCGCTAACCGCTACACCACCGCTCCCCACACGCGGGAGGGTGGGTGGCAAAATTTAGCACCAGCTATCAGAGTGCGGTCGTGTCGCTAGTTTTATTCGTTGAATACATATATGTCATACTATACACATATAGAAATATACATTGATTAAATATTAATTACATTTCCATAGTTCATAGGCCTTTGTGTCTCGAGAGACAATTCTTTTGTGCCTTACGAGGTCAGCTGTAGGTTTTGCAGCGCCTAGAATGACTTAGTAGGCCAATCCTTGAGTGGCAATCCTTGCCACAGCAATTGCAAGTGAATGCGGTGGCAGCTCCAAAGGTGTTTGTTGCTTTTTGTTTACGTCGCTCCCTCTTGGTCTGCCAAGCAGTGTATCTTTTCTCATCGCCTCTCCTTAGGCCAGTTTTTACAGCCTGCTGCCAGTTGAGTCGGTCGCCGGCAGTTTTCTCCCAGTCATTTGGGTTGATGTCGCAGCTCCTCATGTCCCATTTACAGACATCTTTGAAGCGCAGGACTGGGCGACCAGTGACCCGTGTGCCTGATGCCAGTTCGCCGTACAAGACATCCTTGGGTATTCTGTCATCCTGCATGCGGCGCACGTGTCCAAGCCATCTCAGGCGCGTATGACTGAGTAGAGAGTAGATGCTGGGAATGTTGGCCAGGTTGAGGACTGAGGTGTTGGGAACGTGATCTTGCCATCTGATACCGAAGATGCGCCTGAGACATCGGAGGTGGAATGTGTTTAGTCGATGTTCTTGATGGGCGTATGTTGTCCAGGACTCAGACACATAGAGGAGGGTGCTAAGGATGCAGGCCCGATACACCTGTACTTTGGTGTTGAGCCTTAGAGATTTGTTACACTCTTTTGGTCAACCTGAACATAGCTGTGGACGCCTTCCCAATGTGCTTGTCAATCTCTGTGACAAGCGACAAATTGCAGGTGATGGTGGAACCTAAGTAGGTAAAGTCCTGAACGACTTCCAGGGTGTAGCTGCCAATGTTTATGAAAGGGGTGTCTCTGACATCCTGGCCCATGACATTGGTCTGTTTCAGACTGATTGTCAGGCCAAAGTTGTTGCAGGCATTGGCAAGGTGGTCGATGAGTGTCTGCAGACCTTGTTCTGTGTGAGCTGTCAGTGCGGCATCATCAGCGAATAGGGGTTCTCTGAAGAGGACTTTGCAGACTTTGGTTTTGGATCTGAGACGGCCAAGATTGAAGAGTTTGCAATCAGATCTTGTATGGAGAAAGACTCCCTCTTATGCTGTCCCAAAGGCATGTGTGAGCATAAGTGAGAAAAAGATGGCAAACAGTGTTGAGGCGAGCACACACCCCTGCTTTACACCGCTGAGTATGGGAAATTCTTCTGAGGTGGTGCCGCTGTGCTGTATTGTTCCTTTCATGTTGTCATGGAAAGAGGAGATGACTGCCAGCAGCTTCGGAGGGCAGCCGATCACTTTGAGGAGTTTAAAGAGGCCTCCTCTACTGATGAGGTCAAAGGCTTTTTAAGATCAATGAATGCCAAGTACAGGGGCATTCTCTGTTCTCGGCATTTCTCCTGTAGCTGACGCAAGGAAAAGAGCATGTCAATTGTGGACTTTCCTGCTCTGAAGCCACACTGAGCCTCAGGATACGCCCTCTCAGCTAGTATCTGTAACCTGCTGAGGACCACAAGGGCAAAGGTTTTCCCCACGATGCTCAGCAGGGAGATGCCACGGTAGTTAATGCAGTTCCCACGGTCACCCTTGTTTTTATATAGGGTGATGATGTTGGAGTCTCTAATGTCTTGAGGCATTGCTCCTTCTTCCCAGCACTGGCAGATACGTTTATGGAGTTTTGTGAGGACGGCGGGTTTCGCACATTTCAGTACCTCAGGTGTGATGCCGTCCTGTCCCGGGGACTTGTCGCTGGCTAGTGAGTCGATGGCGTTGTCCAGTTCCTTCAAGGTTGGAACATTGTCTAGTTCGTGTATTGTTGGTAAGGGCTTTACAGCAGCAAGGGCAGCTTCTTACACACCGTTGTCTCGTGAGTATAGCTCTGAGTAGTGTTCTACCCATCTGGCCATTTGCTCTTGTTTATCAGTGATGATGGCCCCTGTGCTGGATTTAAGGGGGGCAGTCCCCCTGATGTTTGGACCAAAGGCTGTCTTGATGCCTTCATACATGGCACGGATATTGCCAGTGTCAGAGGCGAGTTGGATCCTACTGCTGAGGTTCACCCAGTAGTTGTTGGCGCAGCATCTGGCGGTCGTTTGAGCTGCACTGAGGGCAGCTTTCAGAGCCCTTAATGATTCTGTACTTGGGACCTCCTTGTACTTCAGGAGCGCCATGCGTTTGGCTTGGAGGATGGGTTCCAATATAGCCAGGTGTTCCTCAAACCAGTCTGTATTCCGCCTTGTCTGCTTACCGAAGGTATTGATGGCTGCATTGAAGATGGCGTCTCTGATGTATGTCCACTTTGTCTCCACGCTTCCATCTGGTGTGTCGTGTAGGGACTGATCAAGGCTGTGTTGGAATGATTGAGTGAGTTCTGGGAGGGAGGTCTTGGCAGAGTTGATGCGTAGGTAGCGCTTTCGTTTGAGGCGGTGTACCTTTTTTGGGCCTAGTCTGACCTTGCTGGATACCAGCGAGTGATCGGTGTCACAGACTGCACTGTGGTAGCTGCGTGTGATGATTACTGAGTTGAGGAGGGCTCATCGGGTGATGACGAGGTCCAGTTGGTGCCAATTAAGAGACCTTGGATGTCTCTATGATACTTTATGGCATGGTTTAGTGAGAAAGAATCAGTTTGTGATACAGAGATTGTGGTATGAACAAAGCTCCAGTAGTCTTTGGCCACTGGCATTCATCTTTCCAATGCCGTAATAGCCAAGGCATGCGGGCCACGCGTTGTGGTCAGCCCCAACCCTTGTATTGAAGTCTCCCAACAGAAACATGTGCTCAGAGCTGGGGATTTTGCTAATAATATTGTGAAGTTCTTCAGAAGCAGTGAGCAGTCTCATGAGAAGAATTCGCTTGGAGCCTGAAGTCGGTGGTTCTATCATGCCAAGGAGTGTGTTTTTGACGGCGAACCCAACACACGTGCCATTATGTGCGAGACACTCACCCAGGGCAGCCTTGGCCGCTGCGGAGGCCACGCGTGGGTCCACAACAGAAGCCAGAAACGCCACCGTGCTCATGATAGGATTCCCTGAGCGGCTGAATGGAACCGGCTGATAGGCCAGTGGACCCATGGATGCTTCGGACTCCTGTTGGAATGGAGGCATCATCATCACCACCACCTGGACAACAACACTAATGTGGCAGCTGTTCAACGGAAAAGCATCGCACTCGATATTGCTTCGGTAAACTTAAGTGTACACTGTGGTGGGGAGTTATTTATGCAGCAGTCCTTTTCCCCAACCTTACTTCACTGTAGTATGTACGCATGTATGTATGTTGAACTTCTTTCGTACCATACATAGCCAACCGTGCTAATTGGAGGTGTGGGAGAATGACAATAAACTCTACACAAAAAACAGTTCTAAAGAAATTAGTTTTCAATCTAGATGATTTAAAAGTGCATAGCTCCAGTGGCTTCCTAATATGGAAAGAAAGAGCATTCCAGACTGCTGCAAAAGCGCATCTGAAAGCGCACGATGTGGTGATTGTCTTTGTCTGATGGCTCGCCAAAAGTAGCTGTGAGGATGATCAAAGTTTGCGTGATGTCAAACAACCAGAATGACTGACACTGCGTGGGCAGACCTTCAGTGGATTGACAAGCGGCTGTATATTAATCATTATTGTTAACGTGTTCGACAATCCTTCTTCAGAGTAGAGGGCGGAAAGACTGACTTGTACAACTGACAGACTTAGCCCAACTGACGTGCTTTCAAAATGTTACATGAAGACTACAGAACTGCTCACGGGCAATGGGATGACTGCACGCCCTGGGAGTAGAGGAATGATGTTTTTTTCGTTTTTTTTTACATCCTGGAAAACTTTCACTCAGCTCAAACCGTGTGTATGTTTTGACCTCGGTGAAATTGGAAATTACATTTAAACCACTCATATTTTTTGAGACACCTCAATGTAAAAAATATAAGTGATCTCCAATTATAAGTTCATTAATCTTTCTGCTCTCTCAACTCTGACACATTCGCCATTTAGAATCAAAGTGCATTTAAGAGTATTTGTCTGCTATAAACTTCCACATAAGCTACTTTATTGAGCTATCATTTGTGGCCAGGTTGCTTCTGAAAAAGAGCTTTTTAGCTCAGTGGGCCTGACCTGGTAAAATAAAAAATTGTTTAGTTTAGTAATACAGAATGTGTTTTTTTTCCATCATGAGACTGTGAATCATGCATTGAATTAGTTTTTATTTTATATCATCTAAGATACTCTAGTTCTTTCGGTAAAGTCACGTAGGTAGAAAAATAAAAAAAATAAAAATGTATACCTATGTGACTTTACCGAAAAAACTAAAGAGGATGGATTCCTGCAGTCACGAAAGCTTCAAATCAAGATCATCTAAGATGTCAACCCTAGATCTGAACAACATAATATTGCGTGATTGCTGGACCAAGTTCTTTGACAAGAGCATTGGGCCCGGAACCGCTCATCTGCACGACGAATAAAAACTTTGCCACCCAGCAGAGTTGGTGAAGCTCTCAAGGGGGCATGCAGGGGACTTGCCTCCAGGTAGGGGTCTTCGATGGGTAGCCGCAGGAAGTGAAGGATGCACTCATCTTGAGTGCGGCTGCCCACGTGCTCCGACACTTTGTTCCAGTCATCCGTGTACAGGTCCAGTGCCTTGGTCCAAGAAAAGCATTCACTTAAATTTAAAGTACTTGCCACACAATGGGGATCGTGGTCTTACAATGTTGTAATATGATGACAGTACAGTTTATATGTACACAGCGTACAAATGTGATAGCATATCAAGGAACTGTATAAAAATAGGGGGATTTTATGCATCAAATGGACGGAGAGATAAGTATGATTTTGGAAGGGGGGAGATCCTGGCAAAGTTTGCTCCCATCCTACCACCTTCCGATGTTAGTTATGCTTTATGCCCATTTCAAACTTGCGCTTTCACAGTCACTTCGCGCGCCGACCCCTTGTGGTTGCAGGCTCTGCGATCTTCCATTAACATTGTTAGGAGGGGGACATTTTCACACAAAACGCTGACGTAAATTCTTCTAAATGTCATCTACCCCCCCCCACCCCAATGCTTGCAGTTACTGCTATAGAGTCCCCTACATATTATTTTGTTTTATTTGCTATTTTGTGCAGCTTTCGATTGATTCAATAGCGCTGCGCTGGACCGTACCAACTCTTACGCGTTCGGTGGGGGGACGGCTTTTACCAAGTCGGTCGGGGTGAGGGGGACATTTTCACATAAAATACTGAGGTTAATTCTTCAAAATGTCATGTACCCCTACTCTTTGGTTCTTTCGGAAAAGTCACGTAGGTACCCTGCTATAGAGTCCCTACATTAATATTATATAGTGCTTCGATAGTAATTATTGTAGCGCGGGTGGTGGGAGTGGCCCAGCCCACACCCTGCCAGGGAGTCACCTCGGCCGGCTGCACAATCTAGGCGAGGCCGCGGGTTCTGCACGGGACTAGGCCTCACCACGGTAATGTTAAGTACAATTTTATTGCTTCTTTCGCTAAACTCATGTACATAGAAAAATGATATTAAAATAATTGGTTTGGAAATATAATAATCATATTGTTTGTGTGCAGACAACTTTTTTTTATTGCTTCTTTCGCTAATCTCACGGAGATAGAAACCTATTATTTAATTCATCTTGTAAATAATATTTTTTTTTGCGTGCAGACAAATATTAATTAATTATCTTGCTTCTTTTGCTAAACGCATGTACATAAAAACATATCATTTACAGAACCTTGGAAAAATGTACGTAATATTGTTTGTGCACAAAAATATTATTTCATTTTCTAAAATTCGCTAAACTTACATACATTCAAACCAATGTTTTAAATAATCACCTTGCATTTATACGAATAATTATGTTTGTGTGCAGACAACTCATTTTTCACAATTTACTTGCTTTTTTTGTGTGCCAATGTCCTTGTGTCCGTGTGAGTCCATTTGCTTGTCAGCGACGGTCGCTTTGTGTGTGTGCGAGAGTCTATGCGTGCGTCGATCTTTGTGTGTGTCGATGTGTATGTGTAAGTCCAAGTGTGTGCGTAAGTCCAAGTGTGTGCGTAAGTCCATGTGTGTGCGAGTCAATGTGTGTCAGTCGATGTGTCTGTCAGTCGATGTGTATGTGAGTTCATGTGTGTGAGTGTCAGAATCGATGTGTTTGTGTGTGCGAGTCCATGTGTCCATGTAAGTCGATGTTTATGTGCTTGTAAGTTCGATGTGTGCGTGTGAGTCGATGTGTGTGTCAGTCTGAGTATGTGTGTGTGAGTCTGTGTGTGTAAGTCGATGTGTGTATGTGTGTAAAGTCGCTGTGTTTGTGTGTGTGGGTCGATGTCTGTAAGTGTGTGTAAGTCGATGTGCGTGTCTGTCTTTTTGACCCGGACAACGCCGGGTACTTCCCGCTCGTTAGCTAGTATTACAATAAAAATGTGTGGCGACATTCAAGTTTTGGAGATTACGGCATCACAAAAGGCATACCTCCAAATCCTATGAAAAAAATACTATATCCATGGCTCTTCCATAAACTGTATACAAATAGGCCCAGGAGCAAATATGCTGACTAGGTTGTTCAGTTGTTTATTAGGGTGCCGCAGTGGCGAGATGTTAACTCCCTTGCCTGGCATGCGGGAGGTCATGGGTTTGATCACAACCCTGAAGCCTGTATATTTGGAGTTTGCGTGTCTCTCTCCACCTGGTCTCGTGGATTTTTCTTCGGGTCCTCCAGTTTTCACGTCCACATTTAGAATCAACATCACGCATTTATATTATTTGGCTACTGCAAAACATTTCCATATGATAAGCCACTTCCTTGAGCAGTCATTTCTGGCCAGGTCGCTTCTGAGAAAAAGGAGCCTTAACTGGATATATATTTATTATACTCTGTAATAAAGTTTCCTAGACCACATTTCATTGGATACACTCCCTTGTCATGTATGCTAAAGCAGCCAAACTCACACGGATAGTGGAGGCTGCAAGTCCCTTTTGGAACTCCACCCCCAGGAACTCCAAAATATGGGGCACGGGGAATTTTCTGAGATTAATTTCCCATTTCAAATAGAAAACTAAGACACCACTCCTCCACCACCCACTGGTGCTAAATTGATATTAAAAGGTCGCAAGATTAGCTGCAGCTAGCAATATCTCACATGACTTAGGAGACAGGCCTGGTTTCATGGAACGTTTCTGCTCAAGATTCACGAAGCAAGCTTGAAGAGGGAAATGTCTGTACAGCAAGTCCTCGTTAAACGCGCTAGTAGATGCATTCTGAAAAAAGTGCCGCGTTAAGTGTAAAAAATGTTTCGCCATGAATAATGTAATAATAATACAGTTTGGTGACATACGATGTACGCACCTCCAATTAGCACAGTTGGCTACGTACTGTGGAAAATAAATTCAACGTACATGTAAGATGGCGGGACAAATAAATGAGGGTACGTCAACACGTTGCTGTATCATTCCGCTCAACCACACAGCTCAAGAAAGTACCGTATTTTCTCGCATACAACCCGCGGGGTATACCACTTTTTACAAACAAAACAAGACCCTGCAGGGTATATGGAGGTGTGGGCTATCCCAGAAATATTTTACACTTGTGACATGTCATAACTCGTTTAATGTTTTCATGGTAGGACTATCCACTATGCAACACTTACCTTTGACTAAAGCACAGCTGAATAAACCACTCAAAACTAAAATTGCACATGTTATCACGTTTTAAATTATTCGAATTATTTGTACAATGAAACGACAATGATTGAAGTGGGTGAACTTTGTTTACCGTAATACTTTCTGTGGCTCTAGGGGCGTCTACCAGACGCGGAATCATAATTGCCGAGTCCCTTAGGCCGCTGCTATTAGCTGAGCACTATACAGTCGCGACCATGAGCTTTGTTTCAAACTTCCAATGGCTTTGTTGCCAGGAGGCAATGGCGTTACCGTAGTGCCGCTATTGTCTGCGCAGTGCGCAATATACCAGTGCTAAAACTGTACAGGGGTAACTACTGGTCCAGTAGCTGTAATATGATGAGGTCGAATGCTGGTAAGCCTAACAGTATGCTTACTTACGGTACTTATCTATCAGTTATGTGTTAATTATTTATTGGATATTTACTTGTTACTTATTTACTGTTTTAAGTTCACTCGTTTCCAGTTAGTTTGTTTTCTTTGTGCACGTTATGATTTTAATTGTAACAATTGATAGTGGAATGTATTACAAATGTAAACTTTGTATTAATATTATGGAATTAAGTTGCGGTAACGACGTTCAAGATATGAATGCATGCGGGATATATGGAGGTGCGGGCTATCTGAAATTTTGATTTGAAGCTTTCGTGACTGCAGGAATCCATACTCTGGTTCTTTCGGTAAGTCACGTAGGTAGAAAAAAAATCACGTTTCGATAGCAACACAAGCCATCGTCTTCAGGTGAAAATCGCGACAGCCATGAGCAGCACGATGTCTGGCAGCAGACATCAGTGCTGCTCGCAGCAGACATCGTGGCTGTCACGATTTTCTCCTGAAGACGATGGCTTGTGTTGCTATCGAAACGTCGTGATTTATTGTTTTATTTCTACCTAAGTAACTTACCGAAAGAACCAAAGAGTATCTGAAATTAGTTTTACACAAAACGCTATTTTTGCAGGGTATATGCATCTGCAGGTTAAATGCGTATGCGGGCTATATGCGGGAAAATACAGTAGTAGGTCGTCGACCGCTCAGAAACCGCTTTACAATGGGGGTGCATGTTCCGCATTGTAACGGTACGTGTTCTGCAGAAAAAGCAAATCTCTGCACCGTTTCCTCAAAGAGCCGACGGGGTAGGGGCACCGCGGTGGGGAGATATTAACCATCTCGCCTGGTCCTTCGGTTTTTCCCCCAACATTTAGAATCAACAAGCGTTTAGAATATTGGCTGTTATACATTTCCACAGGATAAGCCACTTTGTTGAGCTATTATTTGGGATAGCCAAGTTGCTTCTGAAAAAAAATATATAGCTCATTGGGCCCTACCTGGTAAAATAAATAGTTTTTTTAGAGACCACTCGTAGGGATCAAGAAAATGTCGACCGAGCCAACCCAACCCAATCCCATTACAACCCAATCCCATCTCATCCCCCTTCCAACCCATTCCAACACAACAACCCATTCCAATCCATCCAATCTGAACCCAACCAAAACCCAACCCCATCCCAACCCAAACCGCCTTGCAGTTCACAAGCTTTGCGAGGTGACTGCTTGAACAGGCTCGGAAGCTGACAACAGAAAAGCGAGTCCCCGCCACAAGGTGACGCTACCTCGGGAAAGTCCTGACAGCTTACAGCCACCACCCCAGGGCCTGGAGAACTATCCAAATTGTCTGGTGCTCGAGCCAGTTTACAGCGTACTGCCGTTCCACAGTACTCATCTTTACGATGGACAGACAGAACTTAATCTTTCTTGCCATACTAATCCTCTTGATTTGACAGTCAATATCCCACCCCACGGATATTCTTCAACTACACTTCAGTGCAGGAGATGCCTTAGGACAAGGTTCCACATACACCCTCGCCAAAGGGACCTCCTCTCCCAGTGATCCGCGGTGTCTCAGAACTACGAGGTTCCGATTGAGGTGCACGTGCCCTGGTGGTCGCATGAAAGAAGCCTCTTCAAAGGCTGCCCCTTGGGGTTTCGTTGATTCGTCATTCATCGTCTCCACTGATGCCTCAAATCTTGATCTGCAGCCCATGGTGATAATCGCCTGTGTGAGGTCACCTGTGGTTAATGACACGTATAATTGTGCACTCTGCTAATGGCAACGTGAAGCCAGGTGCGTTTTTTTTACTTTAAGTAAATGCAATGGTGACCAGGGATAGGACCCCGAGCCCCACGTGCACTGTAGCGTATGGGGCCACACCTCCAATTTAGATTTGAGCGTATTCCGTGCTGAGAGATTGAGCTGCGGTGTTGCGACGTGGAGAGTGTGCATCTGGTCGCTATTGCAGATATGCAATATCCCTTCAGAAGAACACTTTGCAAGAAAGTTTTGTCGTTTCACAAACCCCTTGGGCTCGGCTGTTGTGGAGTCACCCACTTCTCCGGGAGGACAGAACATCGTCGTCGCCAAACATTATTTTTATTGTTGTCTATTTAGCCGGCCTGTCCGCCTCGCTAGGATCCACAGGAGGAGAGGGACAGGGCAGACCGGCTGCAGTGGCAAGATGGAATTTTACAGGGAGGAACAATGTTCCACACTGCCCACCAGGGATTATTTAGCTGTCTGTCGCGCATAAATAAATATATAATACACACAGCTCTTTGATTGGTGGAGACCTTACAAACAGCTCTTTGATTGGTGGAGACCTACTGCCGGGTACGGAGAGGGGAGGTGCCTAAGGGAGGAGGGTCAGGGGAGGGGCCTAAGGAAGGGGGGAGTCAGGTAAACAGCTCTTTGATTGGTGGAAACCTACTGCCGGGTACGGAGAGGGGAGGTGTCTAAGGGAGGAGGGTCAGGGGAGGGGCCTGAGGGGGGAGGGGTTCAGGGGAGGGGCCTGAGGGGGGGGTCAGCGGAGGGGCCTGAGGGAGGGGGGGTCAGGGGAGGGGCCTGAAGATAGGGGGGGGGGTGGTCAGGGGAGGGGCCTAAGGGAAAGGGGGTCAGGGGAGGGGCCTAAGGGGGGAGGGGCCTAAGGGAGGGGGGGGCGATAGTTAAGGGGGCTGTCTGCCTGGCTACCTAAAGTCAAGTTATCTTTTATACATACAGGTAGGAACAACAGGTTCCACACTGCCCACCAGGGATTATTTGTCTGTCTGTCGTGCACAAATGCGCTGTCCAACCAAGTTCCTACCTGCCCACTCCGAAGGAACGTGTTTAACAGTCCATTTCTCTTTGCCTCATTTCTTCTCGTCAAGGCTCTGGGACTATGCCTCGCAAAAAAACTAGCAAGTCGCCAGCGGCCACCGCGTTGGAGAAGTCTAAATGTGCCTCCAAAATGGGACCACAAGCAGTGCGAACACTGACAAAGAACTTCCAGCCGGACATAAATACAACTACGAAATTAAAGCGCATTTCTAAAACGAATATCCTTTTGAGAAATGCAAACGATGATGTCCTGTCGCGGTGACGGCCGGTTCTGGTTCGCGCGTGTGCACTGGCGGGGTTGGTCATGTGGTGTGCTTGCGCTAACATATTCAAATTTAGAGTAAACTATAAAAACATCTAGATTTGTATGTTTTAATCATTTGCCTACAAAATGTACATACATGTTGGACTTCTTTTTCACCTTATGTAGCCAACCGTGTTAATCGGTGTGGGGGAAGGAAAACAAACTAAACATGAAAAGCAGATCTAAAGAAATGAAAAATGTTTAATCACTTAATTGTTTATTTGCTGTATGAGGACAAACTGGGGCGACCAGTGTGCTGAGTGGTCACTGGCGAATTGCTCAGTCACCCCTCTCCCAAAGTTCGTAATTCATTAAACATTTATTGATTTTCGATGCGTCTAGTGACCAGGTCTAGCTTAGTGCAATGCGTTGCCATCTGTAATAGGTCGCCATCAGTTTCGTAAGTAATAACTTTCCTTGCACAACTTGTCAGAGATCAATGAGGTCATGTGTAACATTTACAAGGGGTGAGCTGGACACCCAAATAGTAGATTTTTTTGCTCAGTGTGGTTGCAGATACATTTATAATACGTGAGCTTTGGGCTAAGACACCGGAGCACACAATGTCAGTGCATTTTTTTTTCATCACTGCAGCAATGCGCACAATGGTTCACGAGGGCCTCACTGGAATGACAATGCAAGGCGTGCGTGTGGTGCTGGCTGGGTTGGGTGGGTGGGGGCTGCAGAGAATGAGGACTCTGGTTTATATTCACGCCTCTGGCTGAGGACTCGGCAGCTCAAGCGTGCGAGCGGCCAGACAGAGAGAAAAACCAAACTAGGTCACCATCACGTTTGTGAAAAAATCCGGCTTGTCTCGCAGGCCCTCGGGGTTATTAACTTGCACATGGATGCGATTGTTATTCAAACATAAGCGGCGTGCGTGATGGATTACTGCACTTATACAAATGAAGGGGGCATTTCCCTGACCTATATTTTAGATTTATGCACAAAGATAACATTGTAACCTGGATTTTTTAATTCAGTATTTTTTTTGTCGTTCAACCAAACTGCATATATTTTTTGACAGTAAATAATACATTAGTGCATTAAATATAAATTAACTTGCAGATGCAGACCTGGGCTCAATTATGATTGCCAATTTCGGCTAACAATGCTGCCACTGTAATTATAATCGATCCTAGGTATGATTTTTCATGTAAAAGCAAATCAGCTTATAATTGTATTTATGTTCGCACAATAAAACTGTGCACGTAGAACCAGCTGCTTCGTAATAGGTGTGGGAGTGGCGTAAGTGAATCGTCTGCAACATGCATGCTAAAGATCCAACGACATTTACTCAGTGGTAGGCCACTGTTATTTCTAATATCCTAATTTGAACTGTTATTATTTCTATTTAGCTCTTTCAAAATAATACAGCAAAATGGTTGTCACAACTTCCTGCTTCGCAAATGCTGTTTCAGAGAAACGTTTGTGCATACAAAAAGACAACGATCCCCCACCGAGCCCGGATAATGGTGGTGGCTCGAGCTTTTATCAACCACCCGCTGTTGATGCCAACAAGACGCGGCACAGCCACCGACCGCCAAGCTGATTTTAACTATGTACGTGTGTGCGAATGTTGAGTTTATTTCGCACCATACGTAGCCAACCATGCTAATGGGAGGTGCAAAATACAATTTTGTACAAGGAACACATTTTCTGGCCGGGTAATGTTTTGATAAAACTAGACCAGGTTTAGATACAAATTGCCAATGAAAAGGAATTCAACTTAGGAATTTAGGATTGTTTCAGTCTGCTTAACGCACCACCACTCCATGTGCACAAAGGAGACAAAAACACACCACTTACCACTGCCCACATTGTGCACGCGACAGAACCTAATGTATAGTGTAGTACGAGATTTTTTTTTTTACAACCCTTCGGCAAAGGTTTCCTATTAGAGTAGCCACTGCAGCTGGGCCAAGCGTGTTAGCTTGGTTTGGAATGGAAACAGGAAAAAATAATGTATGCTATTTATTTTTAATACCCAACAAACACGCAGCAGAGGTAGGCTTTGTCTACGTTGTCTAACTCACGCGGGACTGGTTGCAAGCTTTCATGCTTTTCTGTCACTTTATACGAATAGTCAGCCACACCTCAATCCCTGGGAAGCCACCAAAAAGGATAAATGTCACGATTCACCTCCCGCACCGTTTGATGAAATGCCACAATTTTCGTCATAAATTAATGAGTAGATTATTTTCCGTCTTGTTTTCACCGACTCGTTTTCACCGACTCATCTGTAGTGTCAGTTTTGTATGTGCTGTGTCATCTACTGTAGCCCGCACCTCTGGTTGGATACGTACGGTCTGAAAGAAGTTCAACATAGGCACATACATCTCATATTCTCTCCTTTACACCATCTGCTTTAAGCTGCCTCATTTTTGCCATATCACCTGCACTGCAAGGTCTACACTGCCTCATTTGTTCTCTCGTATATCACGGTCACCATCAGTAGTGCCCGCACTGTCTGTTACCTTGTTCTGTCCCTCATGTACTGCCTCTATTCTGTCTCATTCCAACAATAAGCGCAATAATTTGCAGAAAATATGCAGGAACCGTGTAAACAATTAATTTTTGCATGCAAAATTCGATCCAAGCAGCATAAGCATAAGAAATTCATGTAATCGACAAATACATTCAATGTCTGGGGTGCCACAGTGGTGAGATATTAACTCCCTCGCCTGGTGTGCAGGAGGTTGTAGTTTCAATTCCGACCCTGACGCCTGCTGTATATTTGGAGTTTGCATGTTCTCCCCGTGGTCGCGTGGATTTTTTTTCCGGGTCCTCTGGTTTTTCCCTCCACATATATAAACATGCGTTTTGAGTATTTGGATGCTATATATTTTCATATGATGATAAGCCACTTCGCTGAGCTATCATTTGTGGCCGGGTCGCTTCTGAGAAAGAAAAAAAAAAGCTAAATTGCTCAGTGGGGCTTACCTGGTAATATAACAAAGTATTTTTTTTATTAGTGTATCAAGCCAATTTACAATCTAAATGAATTGCCACTTACCTCCAGCAAAAGCAATGTCTCATGGTCCAGCCACTCGCGGGATGCACTTGCTGCGGCCTTGCTCTGCGGACACAATACATTTACATCATGGGACATTTTTTCCCAATATCAAAGTATTAAAAACAAGAATAAGTTTTACCCTTTCTGGCAAGAAAACAGGAGGTATGTTAAGATGTTCAAACAGCAAATAGATACATTATTGCAAGGAATCAAGTCTGCATTAACCACACATATTTGTGGTGAACATGCAAACAAACATGCTCTGATAATATTGATATTGTCTTTGCAATGTCTAGTGTAGGCCAATAAATGCATCTGGTGTCTGTTATAATTCTGACAAGTAGTTGTAAGCGCAAAAGCGTTTGCATGTTTGCAAAGTGGTTTTTGCTCTGGTTTTTGGTAAACCTCCTATACATTTATCCAGATTTCAATTGGGCGAGTAGATAATAGCAACACAAACGTTTTACTGGACACTGTATACTATGCATCGTCTCCAAGGTACCTCACTTTGAGTCGGTGCTACCAGACTCACTTCACTAGTAACTATCCTAAACATAAAAAATATATGTGTTAAATGTCCTGGCATGCACTGTCCGTTGTGAAAGATTGACACGTGTTGAACTCGTGCCGCCAGCGTCCCAAATTGGTTTGGAGGTAGCAAAATACCTTAGCAGAGACGTTCTTCTTGGAGTATATGTCTGTGCGCAGCCCAAAACTCTGCACTTCTGCTGGCTTATCCCGTCCCCGGTCCACCAAGGTCAGCATGACCTGCGAGGCAGGGCCCTGCAAAAGCACACCTTTTTAGAGGGCCATCTCCATCCATTGTCAAGCCCGAGTACACTGCTCCTCGTGTATATATATACGTATGTACGTCTTTATTTTGAACTTCCTTCATACGTATGTAGCCAACCGTGCTAATCGGAGGTGCTGGGGAAGGACAACAAGCTATGGGTCTCTGTGTGAGTCTATAGAAATGTGTATGGGTCTCTGGGTAACGACATAAATGGGCCGTTGTATGGCGACAGTGGGTGTGCTATACACAAAAGCTCACTAGAGGGCAGATTCTGGATGTCACGGAGGTCGGGTCAGGACATGACAGTCTGGGTGAACCCGCGAGAGCACGTGACCGAACGAGGGGGCACGGGGGACCCCAGAAGGGGGTGAGCGGGCCACGTGATGTGGACCCAGACTCTTCGCGAAGGATCGAGAAGGGGGCGTGACCAGGGGCGGTGCCCGGTCACGCCACAGGAAATAAGCCGAGCCCCCGAGAGGGAGCGTGGCTGTTCAACAACGTGTTTAAACTGAAGAAGTCGTCTTCTTCGAGCCTCGCTCTTCAGTCTCCGTAACACGACGACATGACGGTGTATCGGCTGTTCTGGTTCAACCATATAGGGATTCCGTTCAAGTGGTTAGGTAGTTAGAAACGATGGCCACCACCTTACATAGTTAACCTGTAATGTACATAGTCGCTCAGAATGTACATAGTTAACCTTGGAACGTTGAATAGTGTTGGTTGTGTTAGGGAATAAAACATACTCTTTGGTTCTTTCGGTGAAGTCATGTGAGTAGAAAATAAAATAAATCACAACGTTTCGATTGCAACACAATCATCATCAGGTGGGAAAACCACAGCAAGAAAATGTTTTTGCTGAAGTGGGAGAGAGATGCTGTGGTAAGAGGTTATAAAGGTAAGAAAGGGGGAAGGGCAAGGGGGGAGAGAGAGGGGGGTGTGGGGTAGGGGAGCGCTGCGTGAGCGCGAGGAGAGGGGACGCGAGGCTGGGGGAGGGGGGGAAGTGGGAGGGGCTAGAATTGAGAGGCCGAGAGCTGGGGATGTGGGGAGGAAGTTAACTCGGAAAACACGTTCCTTCGGAGTGGGCAGGTAGGAACTTGGTTGGACAGCGCATTCGTGCACGACAGACAGACAAATAATCCCTGGTGGGCAGTGTGGAACCTGTTGTTCCTACCTGTATGTACCAGGTCCCTGTGGGGTGGGCTGGTAGGAACAAACAAATGAATGGCTATAATAAAATGAAATGGCAAAAAATGGGCGCCAATAAGTGGACGGAAACGTAGACGTAGTGGAACATAGGAAACAATAAAGTAGTAGTAACCGTTGTGGAAAAAATACTAGTATTGCAAAGTATGTACCTACGTGAGTGCAGCTTGGAGCAGACATAGTGAGTAGTAACAATCTGCACGATATGCAGATTGTTACTACCCCTGCTGCGGAGGCCCCGCCCAGCCCCGCGTAGCCCCGCCCAATACACCCCTAGCGGGGGAGAGATTCCCAGGCCTGGCTCTAGGCTGGAGACCCACCGACGACGGAGAGGTAGGGAGTGTATTTTAATGTTAAAGCTTAAAATTTAAATGTTTCTATTTAAAAACATGAGGGAATGTAACATTGTTAAACATTAACTCCCTTTCACACACGCGGGGATACGATACGAAGGGAGAGTTAGAGGCCTAGTTCTAGGCTTTAGGCCTAGCTGTAGGCTTTAGGCTGCTGTGAGTTAATTTTTAATTTAAATGTTTTAATTATTTATGTAAAAGCTTAAAATTTAAATGTTTCTATTTAAAAACATGAGGGAATGTAACAGTGTTAAACATTAACTCCCTTTCACACACGTGGGGGTACGATACGAAGGGAGAGTTAGAGGCCTAGTTCTAGGCTTTAGGCCTAGCTGTAGGCTTTAGGCCGCTGTGAGTTAATTTGTAATTTAAATGCTTTAATTATTTATGTAAAAGCTTGAAATTTATTAAAAAAATAAGGGAATGTAACATTGTTAAACATTAACTCCCTTGCACACACGCGGGGGTACTATACGAAAGGAGAGTTTGAGGCGTTGTTCGAGGCTTTAGGCCTAGCTGTAGGCTTTAGGCCGCTGCGAGTTAATTTTTAATTTAAAAGTTTTAATTAAAAGCTATCTGAGGGAATTCTAAGGGAATGGTATACACTTGTTTCGACAGGAAAGCCGAAAGCGTCACTGAGTGTAAAGGTTTTTGTAGGGTCATGCCAAGTGTTTGCAGTAGGGGGCGATGTTGGTACACGGACGGACGGACGGACGATATCATCTATTGTAGGCTGGTCCACTTCGTTCCTACCAGTATAAAAGATAACTTGACTTTAGGTAGCCAGGCAGACAGCCCCCTTAACTATCG
>JAAXLI020001229.1:185423-207667 GCA_014621495.2 Entosphenus tridentatus | reverse complement strand
GCTTAAATATACGCTCCAAGCGTGGTGTTGTTTCATTCAGACGCTGTATCCCCGACAGACCTGGTCTTCACCTGAGGACAGCTGCTTGCGTTGTGGCCGAAACGTCGTGAGAATTATTTAATGTTTTATTTTTATTATTTTATTATTTCCATTCTACGTGACTTTACCGAAAGAACCAAGAAGATGGAGGTACATGTTTAACCGTCGTGGTGGCGGCGTATTACGCCCGACAATTACCCACCACACGTCTATGGGGAGAGCCTTTGGGCTGAATGAGTCTACAATTAGAACCATAAAAAAGTGATGTTTCGATTAGGGCTCATGTTGCTGGTGGTGCCACTGTGCCTGCCTCTGTGCCTGCCCACTCATCTGTTATATTGATTACCTGGAGGAAGAGGGGGAGGGTAGGCTGAGCACCTCCTCCTTCTAACCACCCCTCCCCCGACATCTCATTGCCATCATCATCGTTAATATTAAATGTATATAAAGTTAATGTAAAGTTTATTTATGTTTTATTATGTTGTTGTGTAATGTACTCTATTTTATTTGTTGTTTAGTTAATAAATCGGCAAACTTAGTTAAGCTATGGCGAGTCTTACCGCGGCCGTGGTTCCCATGACCCCCTTTTATCCATAGGCCCCTGGTACTTTACCAACCGCGGATTTGCCTACTGCGGCCTTTTACAGGAACCTAACCCCTGCAGTTGGCGAGGGATTATTGTATAGGCTATTGTGTGCTGGCGTCATGGTGCAAATTTGCCACAAAAAAAATACACACAAATTCCAAAATTGGAATCTACTCGTATGAAGCAATAACCACTCCTGGGCTGGGAAAACACATCAGGAAGCTCCTGAAAAAGTCATGAGACTCAGTGAGGCTCTCCTGGGTAGACATCAAGTGTAATGAATAAAATACTAATAATCATCATGGAGGATAATAAAATGTATGATGTGCATCAAGTTAATTATCTTCTTTGAAAGACAGAGGGTGTTCTGCCTCACGGCAGGTGTTTTGCTCCACGGCAGGAGTGGGGGGGGGGGTATACAGGAATTTCCTGTTTTGAGGTTGAGTTTGGTCACGTGACCAGGAAGTTACGATTTGACAGTCTTTCAGCCTGGCGTCCGCCATTACACGGAGTTCAAGATGGTGGCACAAATCGCGTCCCAGTGAAGTCAGCTGTAACTGTACATTGTGGGACTTTAAGAAGCATTGTCTGTAAGTTCGTTTATGTTCTTATAATACTGGGAATGCTGTTATAATGTTAGAATGACCGTTATAATGCTGTAAATGCCTTTATAATGCTGTTCAATTGTTATGATAAATACAAGGCCTAGTTAACAACGAAGCCTGCAGCTTGCCTTATTGTGATTGTTACTTGTAATTGAATAAGTAGAGTCAAACTTGCACCCAAGTAAATATATTGCGATCTTGAGAGCAAGGATGACGAAATGTATCATCCACAGCTCAGTATTATATGCAGTACTGTACATTTGGAGGGCAGTGTTATGATTAAACGATGTGCCTTTATTTAACACAGTAGCTTGTTCTCTTGTATAGCTATGCAGTACTAATGTAGGTGCCTGGTCCATCCAGGCACCTATGATATTACCAAGTATTAATATATGCTGTATTTGTGCTGTGTTTTTTCATCAGTTTTACCTCGTTCAATTCAATAAATTACGTTTGGAGTTGGATGTTCACCCTGGCTTTGAAGGTTTATTGGATGCGAGGTTATCTACTTGGATAGCGGTGCAACGCAGCGCATAGCGAGGCCGAGATAGAGAAAAAACAAGTGGGTGGACCATTCCAGACTGGTCCCAACAGTGGAGATTGGATTTCCTTTTGCATGGAGATCCATGAGGCCAAGATGAAGTGTTTTCCTAGTTCATTAATAACAAAGATAAAGAGCTCCCGAAAATCCTGAACAGACTGTTGGGGCATGTGCTGTTAGCGAGTAGCACCTATGAAGGCCGGCACGGCACACGAGGGGGGTGGGTGGCCAACACCACGCCTGGCCACCTTTGTCTCCCCAGTGGCAATGTTTGCACACTGCACCAGGTCCTCATTTGAAGCTGAGTCGACCGAGGGGAGGCCCAGAACTCGTTCAGATAATTGTAACTGGTGTTGGCCGTGAGCTGGAATCGAACTCTGGTCACCGGGTTCGTAGTGCAGGTGCACTAACCGCTACACTACCACTCCCTACAAACTAAGTTGCACCTGTGGTGGCTGTTACATTGGGGAAACGAAACGACATATCTCGGACCGTGTTCGCGAACACAAGGCAGATCTGAAACACGGCAGAACCAATACCTCTGCCGTGACTGACCATTGTTATAACGCTGTGGGCTCGCATGATATTGTTTTTTCCGAGACCAAGGTACTCTGCAAACCTTCGGGCTACTATCAAAGGTTTGTTCATGAAGCCATCCAGATATATAAACAGACATAACTTCAACCGAGAAGATGGATACAAATTGAGCAATCATTGGAAGGATGTTATTAACCAGGTAAAACCCTAACTGCTTTGTAATGGTTGTTGTCTATCATATTTTTTCGAGTTAACTCCCCCCCCCCCGCATCCCCAGCTCTCGGCCTCCCACTCCCAACCCCGCCCACTTCCCCCTCCCCGACTCACATCCTTCTTGCGTCAGAGGTCGCAATCGGGTACCCGATACCCGTACCCTACCCGATACCCGGCTACCCGTTTGCGATCCTGGTGCGGCCGGGTACGGGTACGGGTACGGGTAGGCCATGAGTCACTGGTGAGTAACCGTTTGTCACTCATTTCCCAACGTCTTGACTCTTCTCACAATTCAAGTTCCTAGAATCAACCCACCCACGCCTGCAACATGGCTTTATCTCAGAGGTCGCAATCGGGTACCCATACCCGTACCCTATCCGATACCCGGCCAGGTACGGGTTGCCAGGTATCGGGTAGGGTACGTGTACCCGTTTGCGACCCTGGTGCGGCGGGGTACGGGTAAGGAATCAAAACCCGTTTGCGACCTCTGCCTCGCGTACAAGCAGTGCTCTCCCTCCCCCTACCCCACACCCCTCCCTCTCCCCCCTTGCTCCTCCCCCTTTCTTACCTATACCAGGTCCCTGTGGGGTGGGCTGGTAGGAACAAACAAATGAATGGCTATAATAAAATGAAATGGCAAAAAATGGGCGCCAATAAGTGGACGGAAACGTAGACGTAGTGGAAGATAGGAAACAATAAAGTAGTAGTAACCGTTGTGGAAAAAATACTAGTATTTCAAAGTATGTACCTACGTGAGTGCAGCTTGGAGCAGACATAGTGAGTAGTAACAATCTGCACGATATGCAGATTGTTACTACCCCTGCCGCGGTAGCCCCGCCCAATACACCCCTAGCAGGGGAGAAATTGCCAGGCCTGGCTCTAGGCTGGAGACCCGCCGACGACGGGGAGGTAGGGAGTGTATTTTAATGTAAAAGCTTAAAATTTAAATGTTTCTATTTAAAAACATGAGGGAATGTAACAGTGTTAAACATTAACTCCCTTTCACACACGCGGGGGTACGATACGAAGGGAGAGTGTGAGGCCTAGTTCTAGGCTTGAGGCCTAGTTCTAGGCTTTAGGCCTAGCTGTAGGCTTTAGGCCGCTGTGAGTTAATTTTTAATTTAAATGCTTTAATTATTTATGTAAAAGCTTTAAATGTATTAAAAACATTACGGAATGTAACATTGTTAAACATTAACTCCCTTGCACACACGCGGGGGTACGATACGAAGGGAGAGTTTGAGGCGTTGTTCGAGGCTTTAGGCCTAGCTGTAGGCTTTAGGCCGCTGCTAGTAAATTTTTAACTTAAAAGTTTTAATTAAAAGCTATCTGTGGGAATTATAAGGGAATGTTATACACTTGTTTCGACAGGAAAGCCGAAAGCGTCACTGAGTGTAAAGGTTTTTGTAGGGTCATGCCAAGTGTTTGCAGTAGGGGGCGATGTTGATACACGGACGGACGGACGATATAATCTATTGTTGGCTGGTCCACTTCGTTCCTACCAGTATAACCTCTCCTCACAGCAACTCTCTTCCCACTTCAGCAAAAAAAAATAGCTGTGGTTTTCCCACCTGATGATTGCTTGTGTTGAAATCGAAATGTCGCGATTTAATTTATTTTATACCTACGTGACTTTACCTAAAGAACCAAAGAGAAGTAATACATACGTACATTTACATACAGTGGTACCTCGGTATACGTCGTTAATTCGTTCCAGAAGGTAGGACTTATACAGAAAATTACGTATACCAAACGATTTTTTCCTATAAGAAATAAAGGGTAAGTAAATAATCCATTCCAGAGGAAAATAAATTATATTTTATATGGCATATTATACATTAATGGGGTTGTATAAAATTTATACACTAATTACTAAAATGCATACAGAAGCCACGTGACCGCGCTGCTGCTGCCAGCTGCGCTGGTCACGTGGCGTGCCTCAATCCCCCACGTCGCGTGCCTCGACCCGGGGCTCCACCCTCCATGGGGCAACCCCCCACGCCCCCCGCCCGTCTCCCCCACGTCCCACGCCCCTCTCCCCTAGGCCTCGGCAAGGTAAGGTAAAAGTTAAAAGGTAAAAACAACGAGCCTACCTTTACCCTACCTTTTACCTTACCACAATACAATCACTCTACCCTTACCTTTTACCCTTTAGCAGGTAAGGTACAAGGTAAAAGGTAAAAAGCAACGAGCTTACCTTTACCCTACCTTTTACCCTTACCCCATACAAATTACCCGATTACAGGGTAATTAATAGGGAACTACTACACATGAACAAGGTTTATAACGTTAAATGCTAGGTAGAGCGCTTTATACATATAGAATACTCTCGATTATTCCAATTTTACAAGCTTTCATTTAACTCACTCTGTTGTCGTTTTTGTTGTTGTATCCTCAAATATTGAAACTCAATTTTTACCCACTTCCTAATGTGGTATCGACTGCAAACTTGTTATACTTAGGTCATACTGATGACAATACTATATTCTATCATAAAAAATCTATATATTTTTAAACATTCTTTTTTATTTGTTATGTTTCGGCTTGGGTCTAATTGTCCCCGCTCAACTAACGTTGGCTGTAAATCACCACGGTCCCTTACGTTGTGGCAAGCCTCGGGGCCACTTCCTGGAGTCGTGGAGTTCTGTCATTACTTGTACATTTCATAAAAGCGTGTTTTTTTTTAAATCCAGTTTGTTTTAATATTACTTATTAAATGTAGGCCACGGACTGCACGACGGAGCTTTTAGCGGTAAACAAGGTACCCTATTTACCGGGTAATACTTTGCGCTACCTTTACCCTACCGGGTAATTCTTCCGAGCTACCTTTACCCTACCCTTTACCTTACCCCTTGGCATGTCGACATCTTTACCCTTTACCTTTACCCTTTTACCCGGTAAAAAGGGTAAATTACCTTACCTTGCCGAGGCCTACTCTCCCCCACGTCCCATGCCCCATCTCTACCCCACATCCCCCGCCCCTCTCTGCCCCACGTCCCCCGCCCCTCTCCCCCACGCCGCCCGGCCCCTCTCACTTTGTTTCAGTCGTGAGCGGGGCATACGCGGGTATTGTACGCGGTGACTCATCCCGACCCATATAAGTTCTAACAAACGCGGCGTATCCCAAGCAAGAAATCGTATCCCAAGACATTTTTTTCTCGAAAAAACACGACGTATACCAAATTCGACGTATTCCAAAGCAGTCGTATATCGAGGTACCACTGTACATTTAAATGTCTCGGTAAACACTCACATTTCTGCAGTTTTTGATTTTGTCTTGCTGTTGAAAAACTCCGGTAGTGCTCGCCTTTCAATTGCGTGAATGCTGGAAAATAAGAAAATAATCATTACATATTATTTTGGTGGTATGGTGGTACAGTGGTTACACTTGTCTCACGACCAGAAGCCCCTGGGTCTGATTCCTGACTCGGGTGCCTTTGTGTGGAGTTTGTTTTCCCCTGTTCTGCATGGGAATTTCTCCTGGTTCCCCAGTTTACTCCCGTAACTTGACAACATCACTGTTATTGACCCAACATCCCAATTCAGAAAAATAACGCACCAACACTGATTTACATTGCATTTAGTAACGCAATACACAAGTCCCTCGGTTAACAGTGACATCGGTTAATGGTTTTTCGGTTCACGTTTCGCCTCTCACAGACCCCATGGTTTCAACTAACATTAACATTGTGACTAATGGTATGTTTATGTTATGCACGCGGGCGCCAATTTTTATCAATCCGAGGGCTCGTAAGTGGGGCTGAGCCACGCCCTCAGCCAATCAGCGATGCCCATTTATGAGCATTTGAACCTCGACTGGCTTTATTTACATTACGTTTTCTGTTTTGGGTAGTGGAAAAACAGCTCTCTTGCAGACTCGGAGATTTCATCTTATAAGTAAATTCGATTCACAGTTATTCTGGTTAACAGTAGTTTTCGTGGAATGGGTGAAAAACGTTAACAGAGGGACTACTGTATACACTAAAATCTTGCGCAGCGCATGTTTTTTAATCGCGAATTTGACCGTTCACGCCAAATTTATCGAGGTTTAGTTTGCCGATCTCGCCCCACGTGGCTCGATCATATCGCGGTTGAACGTGAGATTCCTGTACAGCACACATCGTAAAGTAGTACTGTACAGGTACTCTTAACTGCACTACTCGTGATGATGCGGCCGCGGAAGAATACACACAGTGCCGTCTCCGTCTCTGTTGCGTCTCCGTCTCTGTCTTCGTCTCGTCTTCCACGCAGCCCACTGCGGGTCGCAGGCCACGCGGTGTTTCCAGTGGCCAGTGAGGAGGCGGCGGTGAGGTTAGGCCGCCTGCGATTATTCTTAACTACATTACTTTTTTTCCATTATTTACATTTACTGTAAAGCTGAAAAAATAATTAACTGTAGAAATTATAAATAATATTTTAAGGTAAAAGATACTTCTCGTTTCATGTGTAGAGTAACATGAAACCAAAGGAGGGGGTGGGTGTCAGATTACGAACTGGGAACCAGTTTGCAGATAGCAGATTTGCCGATTGCGGCTATTTTCAAGAACGTAACCCCCACTATGGGCAAGGGTTTGGTAGATATAAAAAAAATCGAGTTTTTAGTCACTAATCCTAGAAAACTGAGTTTTCATTGCAGTAATTAGTCTCTTGGTTAACAGGGACATCGGTTAACAGTTTTTTGGTCAATGTTTCACCTCCAATAGGACCCCATGGTTTGGACTAACATTAAAATGTTCATGAACTGGACGTTTACGTTATGCATGCGGGCGCCAATTTCGGCCAATCCGAGCGCTCGTAAGTGGGGCTGAGCCATGCCCTCAGCCAAACAGCGATTCCCATTTATGAGCATTGAGACCTCGACTGGCTTTGTATACATTACATTTTCTCTTTTGGATGAATGCTTTTAACATGTAATTCCTGTTATCAATCAACAGATATGTTGGTTAACAGTAGCTTTGGTGGAATGGATACAAAATTTTAACCGAGGGATTACTCTATATCTCATTTCAGAATTCTCATGTCTGTGTATATAAACACCTTAGAATTCTGAAATGTGCATTGACGTGTATTTATGAACACACACGTGTTTAATGGTAGCGATATGTACACATGCGCGTTGTTGGATGGCAGCATACCTGTTGTATTCAAACCAAGAGGTGTAGCTGGGAATGATGATGTGATGTGTCTGCTGCTCCGCTGCACCGTCTTCACCCAGCTCAAGCCTCATTGCTGGGCCCATTTCATCATCCTCCTAAAACAATCACGCACATCTCAGTATTATTTGTATGGCGGTGACTAAAAGAATCAGCGTGGTTGGCTTACGTATGGTGCGAAAGAAGTTCAATGTGCGTATATACAGAGTACACAAACCGATACTGGTAAGAGTACAGAGGATCCTGTCATGGTTTGGGCTGCGTCACTCACAGACCACAGGGCCTTTCCAGCAGCGTCCTTCTGGGGCCAGTGGAAGGGACGAGGAAGAGAGTAGGGCCAAGGTTATTTTGCTCGTTTACTCGGGAAACCGCAAACGAGTCTGGAGACACTTTTTAAGCAGGATCCTGCCAAATAATGTTCAAATATATTTTCAGCATTGGGATGTTTTGGTCGTATCCTTGATTCTTTCGGTAAAGTCACGTAGATAGGTTCAAATACAATAACAAAAAATAACAAAAGACTACGACGTTTCGATCGCAACGCAAGCGGTCATCTTCAGGAAAAGGGGGGTTAGCTTCCAAGGGAAACTGTTTATAAGGGTTTGAAATTGGCGTAGCCCAAATGTCAGCAGCCAATTATAAGGTAAGTGTTCGGCAGCGAGCCCGGCGGTGGTTCGTTTTCCACCAATCAAAGGGCTGCCAGGTGAAAATTAGCATGTTAAAGAGAGATTAGCATGTTAATGGGAGATCGCAGTGCCGCAACCAAGGGGTCGGCGCGAAGTGACTGTGAAGAAAGCGCAAGTTTGAAATGGGCATAAAGCACAACTAACATCGGAAGGTGGTAGGATGGGAACAAAACTATTTCTGACCGTCATCACCTAGCCAGTAAACTGGAACACGTACACCAAGCCTTCAAGATCAATGGATATTCAGACTACACAATTCGAAAAGCTATCACCCCAACCGTTGGGAAAGAACCATCTGAGGACCCAATCAAAGCCATCACCTTGCCATACATAGCAGGGGTCACCAAAAAGATTTCCAAAATAATGAGCAAACACAAGATCCAGGTTCGATTTAACACAGTACATAAATTTCTTTTTAAAGCTTTCGTGACTGCAGGGATTCATATTCTTTGTTCTTTCAGTAAAGTCACGTAGAAGGGAAATAATAAAAATATTAAACAATAAAAATGATCACGACGTTTCGACTGCAACACAAGCAATCGTCATCAGGTGTGAAATCCACAGCAAGAAATTTTGAAAAAAGTGGTGGTTTTTCCTAACTTCAGCACCGCGAACAGCAATTTGGCAGTTGGCCAGATGGACGAGTCCATCTACAGTGAGGGAAAAAAGTATTTGATCCCCTGCTGATTTTGTACGTTTGCCCACTGACAGAAATGATCAGTCTATAATTTTAATGGTAGGTGTATTTGGACAGTGAGAGACAGAATAACAACAACAAAATCCAGAAAAATGCATGTCAAAAATGTTATAAATTGATGTGTATTTTAATGAGGGAAATAAGTATTTGACCCCCTCTCAATCAAAAAGATTTCTGGCTTCCAGGTGTCTTTTATACAGGTAACGAGCTGAGATTAGGAGCACACTCTTAAAGGGAGTGCTCCTAATCTCAGCTTGTTACCTGTATAAGAGACACCTGTTCACAGAAGCAATCAATCAATCAGACTCCAAACTCTCCACCATGGCCAAGACCAAAGAGCTCTCCAAGGATGTCAGGGACTAGATTGTAGACCTACACAAGGCTGGAATGGGCTAAAAGACCATCGCCAAACAGCTTGGTGAGAAGGTGACAACAGTTGGTGCGATTATTCGCAAATGGAAGAAACACAAAAGAACTGTCAATCTCCCCCGGCCTGGGGCTCCATGCAAGATCTCACCTCGTGGAGTTGCAATGATCATGAGAACGGTGAGGAATCAGCCCAGAACTACACGGGAGGATCTTGTCAATTATTTCAAGGCAGCTGGGACCATAGTCACCAAGAAAACAGTTGGTAACACACTACGCCGTGAAGGACTGAAATCCTGCAGCGCCTGCAAGGTCCCCCTGCTCAAGAAAGCACATATACATGCCCGTCTGAAGTTTGCCAATGAACATCTGAATGATTCAGAGGACAACTGGGTGAAAGTGTTGTGGTCAGATGAGACCAAAATGAGCTCTTTGGCATCAACTCAACTCGCCGTGTTTGGAGGAGGAGGAATGCTGCCTATGACCCCAAGAAAACCATCTCCACCATCAAACATGGAGGTGGAAACATTATGCTTTGGGGGTGTTTTTCTAAGGGGACAGGACAACTTCACCGCATCAAAGGGACGATGGACGGGGCCATCGTCCCTTTGATGTACCGTCAAATCTTGGGAGAGAACCTCCTTCCCTCAGCCAGGGCATTGAAAATGGGTCGTGGATGGGTATTCCAGCATGACAATGACCCAAAACACACGGCCAAGGCAACAAAGGAGTGGCTCAAGAAGAAGCACATTAAGGTCCTGGAGTGGCCTAGCCAGTCTCCAGATCTTAATCCCATAGAAAATCTGTGAAGGGAGCTGAAGGTTCGAGTTGCCAAACGTCAGCCTCGAAACCTTAATTACTTGGAGAAGATCTGCACAGAGGAGTGGGACAAAATCCCTCCTGAGATGTGTGCAAAACTGGTGGCCAACTACAAGAAACGTCTGACCTCTGTGATTGCCAACAAGGGTTTTGCCACCAAGTACTAAGTAGTGTTTTGCAGGGGATCAAATACTTATTTCCCTCGTTAAAATGCAGATCAATTTATAACATTTTTGACATGCGTTTTTCTGGATTTTGTTGTTGTTATTCTGTCTCTCACTGTTTAAATAAACCTACCATTAAAATTATAGACTGATCATTTCTTTGTCAGTGGGCAAATGTACAAAATCAGCAGGGGATCAAATACTTTTTTCCCTCGCTGTATGTTCGGGAAAAGAGGGGGGAGAAGAACATGGAATGCAGTCTGAAAGTCACCGTAAACGTGAACACAATCAATTAAGACCCGAAATGGTTTATCAAATCCTTCCAATGATTGCTAAACCAGAATCCATCTTCTCGGTTGAAATTGTCTCTGCGTTTGTATATGTGGATAGCCTCATGAACGAATCTCTCATGGTAGCCAGATGGCTTGCAGAGAACCTCTGTCTTGGACATGTCAATGTCATGTGAGCCCACTGAATTATAATAGTGATCTGCCACAGCCGAGGTCTTGGTCCTACCGTATTTTAGGTCTGCTTTGTGCTCACGGATGCTGTCAGAGACATGTCGTTTGGTTTCTCCAATGTAACTACTACCACAGAGGCAACTCAGTTTGTAGACGGCAGGGTACTGTATGTCTAGAATCACATATTTTACAGACGGAACCAGATCACGTTTTAAGTAATGTGTTGAATCGGACCTGGATCTTGTGTTTATTCAAGATTTTGGAGATCTTTTTTGTGATCCCCACAATGTAGGGTAAGGTGATGGTTTTGAATGGCTCCTCAAGAGGGTCCTTCTTCATGGTTGGAGTGATGGCTTTGCGGATTGTGTAGTTGGAGTAACAATTAGCCTTAAGAGCTTGGTGTACGTGCTTGAGTTCACTGGCAATGTGTTCCTGGTCAGAGATGCATTGGGCTCCATGGTGCAAAGTGATCTGATCCCATCTGTGATGGATGTGATCCCTGACATGCAATACCCCGGCGTCTACAAATTTGAAATACTGTAGGACCAATACCCCGGCCGTGGCTGATTATTGTTTTAATGCGGTGGGCTCACGTGAAATTGATTTCTCTAAGATGAAGGTACTTTGCAAGCCCACTGGCTATCAACAAGGATTCGTTCATAAAGCCATCCAGATATATAAACACAGACACAATCATTGGAAAGATGTTATCGACCAGTTTAAGTCATAATTGGCTATGATGTTCCCATCCTACCACCTTCCGATGTTAGTTGTGCTTTACGCCCATTTCAAACTTGCGCTTTCACAGTCACTTCGCGCACCGACCCCTTGGTTGCGGCGCTGCGATCTTCCATTCACATGCTAATCTCTACTCTTTGCAGAGAGATTAGCATTGATTTGAAGCTTTCGTGACTGCAGGAATCCATACTCTTTAGTTCTTTTGGTAAAGTCACGTAGGTATAAAATAAAATCCGTCATCAGGTGAGAAAGCTTTCCCACCTGATGACGGACACTTGTGTTGCGCCCGAAACGTCGTGATTTATTTTATTTTATACCTACGTGACTTTACCGAAAGAACCAAAGAGTATGGATTCCTGCAGTCAAGAAAGCTTCAAATCAATGCTAATCTCTCTTTAACATGCTAATTTTCACCTGGCAGCCCTTTGATTGGTGGAAAACGAACCATCGCCAGGCTCGCTGCCGAACACTTACATTATCATGCTGACATTTGGGCTACGCCAATTTCAAACCCTTATAAATAGTTTCCCTTGGAAGCTAACCCCCGTTTTTCCTGAAGACGACCGCATGCATTGCGATCGTAACGTCGTAGTTTTTTGTTATTTTTTATTACTTTCTTTGACCCTATCTACGTGACTTTACCGAAAGACCCAAGAATATGAATTCCTGCAGTCACGAAAGCTTTAAGTCATGTTTTGGTCTATAGCAGTTACAGTGTATGGGGGGGGGGGGTTATTTGCTATGGGAAGAAACTGAAGGACCTTGAGGAAATAAATATAGAACAGGGGGAGAACATAGAAATTCCACAAGGTGACAAAGGTGGGGATTGAACTCAGTCTCTTCTTGGTGTTACCCACTGCGCCACCCGAAGCATAAAACTAAACTGTGATCCAGTGGGTGTTTGGTGTTATGAAAGACAACCCGATTGTATCGCTTCAAGTGATAAAATACAGCTGTGGAACAGTCACAGAATGTGAAGCTTCACATTCAACCAAGATTTGTACATGAACGGCTACACAGTGACAGCAGCAGCAGGCAGCAGCCAGCAGCCAGCAAGCAGCAGCCAGCAGCAGCAGCAGGAGCCAGCAGCAGCAGCCAGCAGCAGCAGCCAGCAGCCAGCAGCAGCAGGAGCCAGCAGCAGCAGCAGCAGCAGGAGCCAGCAGCCAGCAGCCAGCAGCAGCAGCAGCCAGCAGCAGCAGCAGGAGCCAGCAGCCAGCAGCAGCAGCAGGAGCCAGCAGCAGCCAGCAGCAGCCAGCAGAAGCCAGCAGCAGCAGCCAGCAGAAGCCAGCAGAAGCCAGCAGCAGCAGCCAGCAGAAGCCAGCAGCAGCAGCAGGAGCCAGCAGCAGCCAGCAGCCAGCAGCAGCAGCCAGCAGCAGCCAGCAGCAGCCAGCAGCAGGAGCCAGCAGCAGCAGCCAGCAGCAGCAGCCAGCAGCAGCAGCAGCCAGCAGCCAGCAGCCAGCAGCCAGCAGCAGCAGCAGCCAACAGCAGGAGCCAGCAGCAGCAGCAGCCAGCAGCCAGCAGCAGCTAGCAGCAGCATCCAGCAGCAGCAGCAGCCAGCAGCAGCCAGCAGCAGCCAGCAGCAGCAGCCAGCATTAGCAGCCAGCAGCAGCAGCCAGCAGCAGCCACAGCAAGTAGCAGCAGCAGCCAGCAGCAGGAGCCAGCAGCAGCAGCAGCCAGCAGCAGCAGCCAGCAGCAGGTAGCAGCAGCAGCCAGAAGCCAGCAGCAGTAGCAGCCAGCAGCAGCAGCAGCCAGAAGCCAGCAGCAGCCAGCAGCAGCAGCAGCCAGCAGCCAGCAGCCAGCAGCAGCAGCCAGCAGCAGCAGCAGCAGCCAGCAGCAGCCAGCAGCAGCAGCCAGCAGCAGCATCCAGCAGCAGCAGCCAGCAGCAGCCAGCAGCAGCAGCCAGCAGCAGCAGCCAGCAGCCAGCAGCCAGCAGCAGCAGCCAGCAGCAGCAGCCAGCAGCAGCCAGCAGCCAGCAGCAGCAGCCAGCAGCAGCCAGCAGCAGCCAGCAGCAGCCAGCAGCAGCAGCAGCCAGCAGCCAGCAGCAGCAGCCAGCAGCAGCATCCAGCAGCAGCAGCAGCAGCCAGCAGCAGCCAGCAGCAGCAGCCAGCAGCAGCAGCCAGCAGCCAGCAGCCAGCAGCAGCAGCCAGCAGCAGCAGCCAGCAGCAGCAGCCAGCAGCAGCCAGCAGCAGCAGCCAGCAGCAGCAGCAGCAGCCAGCAGCAGCCAGCAGCAGCAGCCAGCAGCAGCCAGCATTAGCAGCCAGCATTAGCAGCCAGCAGCAGCAGCAGCCAGCAGCAGCAGCAGCAGCCAGCAGCAGCAGCAGCCAGCAGCAGCAGCAGCCAGCAGCAGCAGCAGGCAGCAGCCAGCAGCAGCAGCCAGCAGCAGCAGCCAGCAGCAGCAGCCAGCAGCAGCCAGCAGCAGCAGCCAGCAGCAGCAGCAGCAGCCAGCAGCAGCCAGCAGCAGCAGCCAGCAGCAGCCAGCAGCCAGTAGCAGCAGCAGCCAGCAGCAGCAGCCAGTAGCAGCAGCAGCAGCAGCCAGTAGCAGCCAGCAGCAGCCAGCAGTAGCCAGCAGTAGCCAGCAGCAGCCAGCAGCAGCCAGCAGCAGCAGCCAGTAGCAGCAGCAGCCAGTAGCAGCAGCCAGCAGCAGCAGCCAGCAGCAGCCAGCAGCAGCCAGCAGCAGCCAGCAGCAGCAGCCAGCAGCAGCAGCAGCCAGTAGCAGCAGCAGCCAGTAGCAGCAGCCAGCAGCAGCAGCAGCAGCCAGCAGCAGCAGACAACAGCAGTCAGCAGTCAGCAGCAGCAGATCTGATGAGTGTGGCCCCAGCACATCCACTGTCCTCCACAACTTCCTAACAGTTTTGTTTTATTAAATTACCACTTGGAAACAATATTGAACTGGCGTGGGATGTGACTCGGGTCAGTGACCGATGTACCACACGTACTCTATGAAATTCTTGAACCAAGGAGCCGCCGAGAACCGGTTGTGTGGTGTGACGGGCGTGAGCTTCCAGATCTTATCCACCCATTGGAAGAGACCAATATCCAAATGAGCCAACAACACCATCTGAAACTCTCCAAATCCATTCCATGTGTGGAAGAAGTCAAAATCTAATGGCTGGACTGCTGCTTCTGATATACTTGATTTATTTATTGCTTATTTAAGGAGTGCCACAGTTGTGTGATGTTATCTTCCTCGTCTGGTATTCAGGAGATTGTGGGTTCGATCCCGACCCTGACACCTATATATTTGGAGTTTGCATGTCCACCCAGGTGGTCCCATAGGTTGAGGGGTTATTCCCTCTATCGCAGCTAACAGGGGCAAAGATGGCGCGAGGAGTTTCACCAGTCCTGGCCTATCACCGAGTAACCGTTAACGTAAAAATGTCTATTAAAATCTGAGAGTCATACTCTGTGAAAGTTCCTTGTCACGTGTCTCTGATATGAGTCTACCGAGTCACTAGACCCACTTTTTTCAACGCAGGTTTATTTTTTTCAATTAAAAAAACAAATTATGCAAACAACACTGCGAGTAAAAGTACCAACTTAGTCAAGAGCGTAACAGAGAGTTAGTAGCATATCTGACCTTGGCTCCAAGATCAGTATTTTCATCTTCTTGTTCATCTGTTGAAGTAAAAAAAAACATGCAATAAATTTTCAAGTAATTCTCACTTACTTATTTATCCAGTCGCAGAACTCTTTTTCAGGAGGCCCCTGCTTCATCGTGTTTATATTTTGAAGATGTAAGTGTTTATTATACAAGTGGGAGGGAACCGGAGCACCTGCAGAAAACCCACGCGCACGCGTAAGGGGGCAACGCTCTATCCCCGTACAGATGGAAGCAGATGGTGATTAGCCCACACTTGCTACTCTGCCTGGCAAGCCAGGGTACGGCACCTCGACGCCCACAGGAAGGGAGTTTCAATATGTTTGTGCGGTGATCCACCAACCCTCGCTGTTGCTTCCAGAGTGCTGGATTACACAGGCTGGGCATTTGGGAAGCACCAACATGTGCAATATACTCAATAAAAATGATTAAATAACATGATTTAAAGGGAATATACATTGACAGCGGTAGACGAGGGCAAACAAATAACTCGGTCCATTTGGCTTTTACACAGACAGCGTCGCTGATGAATGTGGTGGGTTTTTTGTGCAATTTACTACTTTTGAGTTTATAAAGTATAGACAATTATCAGCAGCTGCACTGTCAAGCCATTGACTTTATTCACACTGGCTCCGTGATGAATGCCGACCCGGGGGTTCTCAAACAACAGAAACACGCTTTGGCAACTTGAGGCTGGCATAAAATGGCAACAATATTTGTACAAATGTTTTTTTAATCTGATGATCCTCGCTGTTTTGTGTTAAAGATACTCACCTAAATCTGTCATGACACCGCCTTTAATAGGAGCCACTTCTGTGTCTTTCTTTGTATAAACTGCAAAGTAAAACAACGACACCTTAATCACTGCAAACGTTTAGAAAGCTCTTTAAAAACTAAGGCACGTGAAATTACATTCCAAATTTCAAGCATGCTTTCCAAGCAATATACAAAGTTTGGCCTTGAAGGCATCAGGAAGACTCGACATTGTATTAACTTTGTATGCAATACCTTACACAGTCATTGGTATTGCAAGTCAAATTGTTGACCCAGCATTTTGAGATGGCCTGTGTATGAACAATGCACACTGCAGCTGAAATGTTTTTAAAAGATTTAACAATATAAAGAAAGTTATTTGATTGGAAAGAGGTTGGGTTGACAAAGAAACAAGACAAATTGCGGATGGAGAAAGAGTTGACTCAGCAGTTGAAGCGGTGACTTCACGGGGGAATAAATGTTGCAGATGCAATGATTGACAAAACGTGAAACAAAAAAGGATGAATAATTAATTGGCTTAAGTAAAACCAGTTTTAATTTACGAATGGATATCAAATTTTGGAGACATAAGTGAATGGAACACTCATGGGATGAGTGCAGGAAAGCTTAGATTGAGATTATAAGAAAATACTGCAGTGTGCATTAACCACAAAAATACACGCAGTCTGCTTCATAGTGGACGTTAAAGATCGCATGTCAACAATCCCAACAGCTGCCATTGTGTGCCAGCATCATGGTCCAAATTTGGCAAATTGAAAAAGATTACCCATAAATTACTCAAATCGGATTTTATATATATAGCAATCAACATCACCTACTACGAAACCTTGGCAGCAATCGCCTGAAAAAGGTCATGAGACTCGAGAGAGGTTTTCTGGGTAAGTACAGTAGAACCTCTGGTCACGACCATAATTCGTTCCACAACTTTGGTCGCAACTCGATTTGGTCGTGACCCATTGGATTGTATGTAAATACGATGAATCCGTTCCAGACTCCTACAAACTGTATATAAGTATTGTTTTTTAAAGATTTTTAAGCACAAAAATAGTGAATTATGCCATAGAATTCACAGTGTAATAGTAAACTAAATGTAAAAACATTGAATAATACTGAGAAAACCTTGAACAACATTGCCACGTCAAATTTAGAATCGTTCAAAAGATGATTGTTTCGTCTGCTACATCAGTCGGTCGATTCTGAGAGAGAGAGAATATTCGTATGAGCAATTCATGTTTCTATTGAAAGTAAGTTAACACTAGCAACAGTTTTTTCCACCTCTTCCAGCACTTGAGGCCTCTGCTTGGTTAACATTGTAACTCCCCTTGCAACATTAACTGCTTTAATAGCCTCTTTCTGCTTCAAAATAGTCGAAACCGTAGACCTTGATTTCTTGTACTCTGCAGCAAGATCGGTAACACGCACACCACGCTCATACTTTTCAATAATTTCCTTCTTCACTTCGATTTCAATTTTCTTTAAAACCTTCTCACCAACATTACCACTCTTCACTTGATTAGAGGCCATGGATAATTGCAAAATTAATGTAAAAATACACAAAATACTGCACAGAGTTCACAGCGAATGAGCGCACGTCTGACCGAGACCGATTACTAAGCGTGACTGAGCAAGCGGCCACATGTGGGTCGTTGTTGTTTGTAAACAAACAACAGGAAATTTGGTGCTTACAAAAAACATGGCGCGGAAGGGGAAATCGGCCGCGGCCGTGTTTGATCGCCACCCAAGTATGTGTTCGTGACCAGATTAAAAAAATTTGTGAATTTTTTGGTCGGAACCCGATTTGTTCGAGGTCAGAAGCGTTCGTGACCAGAGGTTCTACTGTAACTGTTAAGGATAGCGAAATCTCTCATGATTTCTTTGCTCATCTACCCAAAAAAGCCTCCTCGAGTCCTGCAAATTTTTCACAAACCGGGGGCGATATTGCTACATATAACCCCAATTAAAGAATTTGCAGGTATGTATGTACGTATTTTGAACTTCTTTCACACCGTACATAGACAAACATGCTAATCGGAGGAGCGGGGGTAGGACAACAAACTAACACACAAAAATCAGTTTTTAAGAAATTAGATTTCATTAAAAAAAATTCAGCATTGAGAGGACACCGGATAACCTGGGAGGAAACCCATGCCGAACAGGGGGAGAACAATACACAAACTCCACACAGATAGGTGCCGAAGTCGGGCATCTTGTTTTGATGCATAATCAAAATTACCACTGCACCCTTACGCTCAGATGTGCACACAGACGGCGAGCAATGGGGCACCCACCATTCTTGGGCAGCTGAACCTCGGTCATGTTGGGCACGTGTAGAGGCTCCTCCATGTCCTTCGTAAGGTCGTCCTCCTCTTCCTCCTCGTCCTTGCGCCCATGCCTCTTTCCTAACGGCTCACCCATCGTATGCCTCCTGTGGGACCCAGTGTGTCAGGGGTCGGGTGCAAACCGCACTCTCAACGCTTAGTTTTGTATCCTGGGAGCGGGAATGAGATTGGATTGGCCGTCTGCTTCACAGTGGATGTTAAAAGTTCTATGACGTCATTCGAAAGTGTAGGCCATTGTCGGCCAGCATCACGATCCACATTTTTCTAAATGTATAACTCGATTGGGATTACTCTCTTAGTCATGAAATCTTCGAATCTAGTTCGATTGGGATTGCATATAGCAGTGGCATGATGGTAACTACCTCGCCTGTTATATTCTGACCCTAACGCCTGTATACGTGGAGTTTGCATGTTCTTCCCATAGTCGCGTACATTTTTTCTCCGGGTCCTCCGGTTTTTCCCTCCACATTTAGAAACATGCATTTAGATTGTTTAGATTAATTGGCTGCTATAAATTTACACGTGATAAGCCACTTCGTTGAGCTATCATTTGTGGCCAGGTCGCTTCTGAAAAAGAAGATAATAGCTCAGTCGGCTTTACCTGATAAAATAAAAATTTGTTTCGTTAAATTTTTTTTGTGATTTGTTTACCTTTCCTCGACTTTGCACTCCTACTGTGTTTTTTTTACTGTTTGTTGTTGTTGTAAAATTCTGAACCAGTGCCCCTACTGGACATGTCAAAAAGAGCTTTGTAGCTCATCAGATTTCTCCAGTATAAATATTCTGATTCTGATATTGCCCTGTACTGCAAAACTACTGCAGACCGTCTGTGAAACTTAGCGCCTTTGTGACAGCCTTGCACGATAAGAATGGCATGAATACCAAATGTACTAAATTACTCTTGTTATTAAGTCTGCATGTATAGCTAACCCTTGCAGCTATGTAAGGGGTGCCAGGGTGGCAAGATGTTAGCTACCTCGCCTGGTATACAGGAGGTTGTGGGTTTGATCCCAACTCTGAAGCCTGTATATTTGGAGTTTGCATGTTTACCCCGTGGTCGCGTGTATTTTTCTCTGGGTCCCCTAATTCGACGCTACACGTTGAGAGTATTTGGCTGCAATACATTTCCACACGGAGATCAGCCACTTTGTTGAGCTTTAATTTGTTATGGCCGGGTCACTTCTCAAAAATAAGCTAATAACTCAGTGGGCTTTAGCTCCTGAAATAAAAACATTGTTTATAGTTTTCCAAATAGGTAATAGTTTGGGGTGCGTGTGACTTGCCTCTTCTTGGAATTTGGCTTTTTTCTGGGCTCTGTGGGCGAGGGGGAGTGCCTCCGCCTCCGAGACAAACCCTTTTCCTTCTTCTCTTTCTTTTCTGTGTCGGGAACGGCTGTGGTCTGCAATCGTACAGAGGTGGGCATATATTTACTCAAGACACGTATACACGAGCAGACACGCAGACGGACAGACGCAAATGTATAATTGTATACAGGCGGTCTCTGGTTTATGACGGTCCGGTTTAAAACGCTTGTATTACGGCACCATGGATAGATTTACGATGTGAGAACTTTATTTACGACACATCTTCCGACGTGACTCAGAACGCATTTGAACAGTCAGTCTGGTTTCCGATGTGACTTGGCATGGAGCTTCAGTTATTCTTAAGTGTTTTTGTGGAATTTTACCGATTGAATAAGCCCTCTAAAATATGATTGATAAAAGGAAAAAACAAATCAGCAAATTATGTTTCTACTGTTTGTACCGTCTATGGGAAAATAGGGTCCGATTTATGACGACGTGGTTCTTGGGAACGCATCGTGACGTCGTAAAAGCGGGGACCACCTGTATAAGTATAATCATATGAAATAAATACATTTGGACATAGTTTGACTCGTGTGTAATGGCCTATACTTGGATGGCTTAGGCAGGACATCAAGGGGATGATGGTTGGTGGGAAAAAATACACAAAGCAGCAGAGTGGTACATGCTAGGAATTGCAAACTGAGAGACAGGAAGAGGAACATGTGGACTTCCTAAGGACATCATAGCGACTGTTCAGGAAAGTACCCTTAGGCAGGACATTGAGGGTTGATGCCCAATGGGCAAATCTGTGATGGAGTGGCAGCCAAAAGAAGGAAAGGTCTGAGAGGCCAACCACCATACTCACCCAAAGTGGGCGAGTGTGGTGCTTGCCCTCTCAACATCTCTCGCTCCTGAATGGGTTAACCTCATTGCAGCGATATGCTCAGTCAGGAACGAGTTAAATTGTGGCATCGGCGGTCATCATCCAACAGTGGATAAAACAACATGGACAATGATGACAAAGTTAAATTGTCAGTAACATCATTTCAATAACTTCCATTGCAGAGTCGAGTAAACGCTCATTATGAGCAGAAGGAAACAGAAACATTGAATCTATGAGCTATGCATTCCCCAACACCTTACAGGTAGGTAAAAGCCATGACCAAAATATTGTTTACTATTCAATTCACAATCAGTATTGCGCAGTCTGGCGGACAAAACCTGGTATTGCACGATGGGTAAACAGTGAAAGTAGGCCTCGGCAAGGTAAGGTAATTTACACTTTTTACCGGGTAAAAGGGTAAAGATGTCGACATGCCAAGGGGTAAGGTAAAGGGTAGGGTAAAGGTAGCCTGGAAGAATTACCCGGTAGGGTAAAGATAGTGTAAAGTATTACCCGGTAAATACGGTACCTTGTTTACCGCTAAAAGCTCCATCGCGCAGTCCGTGGCCTACATTTAATAAGTAATATTAAAACAAACTTGATAAAAACACGCTTTTATGAAATGTACGAGTAATGACAGAACTCCACGACTCCAGGAAGTGGCCCCGAAGCTTGACATAACGTAAGGGACCGTGGTGATTTACAGCCAACGTCAGTTGAGCGTGGACAATTAGACCCAAGCCGAAACATAACAAATAAAAAAAGATTGTTTAAAAATATATAGATTTTTTATGATAGAATATAGTATTGTCATCTGTATGACCTAAGTATACCAAGTTTGCAGTCGATACCACATTAGGAAGTGGGTAAAAATTGAGTTTCAAGATTTGAGGATACAACAACAATAACGACAGCAACGACAACAACAACAGACAGAGTGAGTTAAAAGAAAGCTTGTAACATTGGAATAATCGAGAGTATTTTATATGATTAAAGCGCTCTACCTAGCATTTACCGTTATAAACCTTGTTCATGTGCAGTTGTTCCCTAGTAATTACCCTGTAATCGGGTAATTTGTATGGGGTAAGTGTAAAAGATAGGGTAAATATTCTTAGGTTTTTTCGGTAAAGTCACGTAGGTAAAAAATTTTCATTAATAAAAGTAAAATTAAATAAAAATCACGACGTTTCGGAGGCAACACAAGCTTCCGTCTTCAGGTAGAACCGTCACAGCACGCTTGCTGTATCAAGTAAATGAGAGATTCCAAAAGATACTACCCCGTATATATATTTACATTTACTTGATACAGCAAGTGTGCTGTGACGGTTCCACCTGAAGACGGAAGCTTGTGTTGCCTCTGAAACGTCGTGATTTTTATTTTATTTTACTTTTATTAATTTTAATTTTTTACCTACGTGACTTTACCGAAAAAACCTAAGAATATGAATCCTTGCAGTCACGAAAGCTTCAAATCTAGAATTAAGTTAGGGTAAAGGTAAGCTCGTTGCTTTTTACCTTTAACCTTGTACCTTACCTGCTAAAGGGTAAAAGGTAAGGGTAGAGTGATTGTATTGTGGTAAGGTAAAAGGTAAGGTAAAGGTAGGCTCGTTGTTTTTACCTTTTAACTTTTACCTTACCTTGCCGAGGCCTAAGTGAAAGGGTATTTCGATTTAAAGCTTTCGTGACTGCAGGAATTCATCTTCTTGGTTTTTTCGGTAAAGTCACGTAGAAGGGGAGTAAT
>JAAXLI020001229.1:151267-170423 GCA_014621495.2 Entosphenus tridentatus | reverse complement strand
ACAAGTAGTACTAATCGCATATCTGCATTTCCCATAAATATGCTAAATTCCTCTTGATATGCAAATTATTTTGTCAAGGCGCACTTCGCCCCCTCCATCCCAGCTTAAATAGTCACTCCAAGCCTGGGGCGTGTCATTCAGACTGTCTCCTCGACAGACCTGTTCTCCACCTGAGGACGGCTGCTTGCGTTGTGGCCGAAACGTCGTGAGAATTATTTTATTATGTTTTATTTTTATTATTTTATTATTTCCATTCTACGTGACTTTACCGAAAGAACCAAGAAGATGAACACCTTTCCCAGTCCACAGACACCATCAGTGCGCAGATTTGTATGATGAGAGAAGGTAACTCGCCAAATCCAATTCACGTATATATTTCCTTAAAAATGCACAATGTAAATGAGATAACAAACGAGGCTGCTGCCCATACTTAAGAGCACAGGGATTTCACGTTGATTTTGCTTTCCAGAGCTCTAGAAGCACATTTAATAATGAGATCATGAGATAATTAAATGTGGTGGTGGTGGCAAGGCTCAGCGGTAGCGCGCTCACCGCTCTAGGCACAGGTTTGCTTCAGGCAGGCTGCCCGGGTTTATACTCTGTGGGTGTACTCAGCATAAAGTACGTGACATCTACTTCGGTGTGGATAATAAAGATCCTTGTGATGTCGTTTGAAAGAGTCGGCCACTGTGTACTGAACGTCACAGTCAAATTTTGCCAAATTCGGTAAATTCCTCGCAAATCACTTAAACTACTATTTTTTCTTTTATCAGGTAAGGCCCCCTGAGCTATATAGCTCAACGAAGTGGCTTATCACGTGGAAATGTATAGCAGCCAAATACTCTAAACACATGTTTCTAAATGTGGAAGGAAAAACTGGAGGATCTGGAAAAAAATCCACGCAACCACGATGAGAGAAATGCAACTTAAAATATGCAGGTGACAGGGTCGGAATAAAACTCAAGACCTCCTGTATACTATGCGAGGAAGTTAACATCTCCTAGCTAGTTTAAAACGTAGTCTTTCGTGACCAATATTATCCATAAAAGGTTTGTGGGTTAGATCGCATGAATATAAATGTATCACTTAACCTGCCACCACCTGACACAGCCAATTAGTAAGGTTTGTCACGTAAATAAAACATGCAAATTCGTTACTAGTTCAGCACATTGAACTAGTACTTGTGTAATCAGATAGTGACATCGACTGGTTGGTAAAGGGTAGCACGGGTACAGGCACCATTATAAACATTATCCAATCCCCAAGGGAGAGGTGAAGGGCAGGGCTGGCCGAGAAACTCCGAGAACCGGCTAGAAAGTTCCATGCGAGGGCGTGGCCGGAGGCAGAGCCTAGCCGCGCCTGCAAGAATATAAGCGGAGGCGAAGGAGGACTCGAGGTCGGTGTGAAGTCTTGGGTCCGGACTGCGCCGCTGCTCGCAGTCATCTCTCTCCGTCGTTCGGCCACATGGCGGATCTCCGGCAAAGCTCCACCGCCCTCCCCGGCACGCCGTCAGCCAGCGGCGAGACCGGGAGCGGATGGGCGGAACCAGCCATGTGATCAACCGTGTGTGTAGTCTGTACAACGTAACATCTAAGTGTGTACCTGGAGAGGACGCCGATAACATGGGCCTGTGCCATGCCATACGTGGAATAAAGAAGAGTACCCCTCTACAAGACGTGTCGTGGAAGTCGCACATTACACTTGTATTGTAAATGTTGTGAGTTTACTCTTCAACACACCGGTGTGATGAACTAGTAACTAATTGGCATGTTTTGTTGACATGGCGGGTTTAACGACACATTTATATTTATGCGATCTAACCCAAAGAAACCTCTATTGTTGATTTCTCTGCCTTGTGCCAACATGCTCAAGTAGTGCCACATATTTCTGGCACCAATCTCTCATGTCATCGTCATCCCATTCTCTGTGCTCTTCCTCTCTTTCAGGTTCCTTCAATTTCTCCAAACAATACGCTTTTAATTTTCCTGTTGTCGTCCATCCTACATATGTGTCTAAATAGTGCCAGTTTCCTTCTCAGACCCTCTTCAATGTGCAACCTTTTTCTTACATCTACATTAGTCACTCTTTGGGTCCAGCTTAGATGCAGCAGTATCCTTCTGTAGAAATATATTTCCAATGCCAACATCTTATCTCTTTCAGTCTTTTTTCATGTCCAATTTTCACAGGCATACAAAGCTGTACTAAACACGCATGTTCTGAAGATGTTCAATTTGGTCTTGTAGCTGACTTTCTTGCTGTTCCAGATGGTATTGAATCCTGCCATTACTCATTTTGCCTTTGTAAATTCTCGCTGTTATGTCATTTATGCAGTCGTTGTCCCATGTCAGTTGACTTCCCAAGTATACAAATGTCCTGAGAATAACAAGCGTAATAAAATGTAAAAAAAAAACAGACCTGTCAGCCATGTAGCCCCAGTGTAGCAGCACTTGCTTGTCCTTCCTCTGAATGGGACGAACCCAATCTTCTGTAAGACAGCGATCAGGATTCCACGTTTAGCCAACAAAGGACATGGTGACAGAGAAACAAATATAGTCAAACTTGTAATCATTTCCACCAGCAATTCTCATGCTCCAGGCCTTGTAACTCCCCCCCCCCCCACGATGCACTGTTTCAGATTCAACGATCATTTTCATTCAATTTAAAATGATGATGTTGGTGCACGAGTGATAGGGTTGATCACGGAACGCTGCTGCACTGCAGGGGGTCATGAGTGCCGGAGGTCAAGAACCATTGATCTCTTGTTTACCAAGGGGTTGTGTTCTTGCAAAATGGCGCGTAACTCAAAATCGCGTAAATGAAACGTAATTTTCCCATAAGAAATAAAGAAAAGGGTTGGGGTTAGCGAGAGCATGCTATCAAACCTAATTCTTACGTCTACATATTTCCCTGGTTACAACGCACATATTATATATTTCTTATACTACCATACATGTATTAAGTATAGTAACGGCCTATTTTTAATCAGAAAATAGATATTTTTTATAAGTAAAACAAAAAGATGTTTGACACATAGTGAGATGCTTGAGTATGGCGTACTGAGGCTGGTGGAGGGGAGGGGAGGAGTACAGTGGTGGGGTTACTGGAGAGAGAGAGGGGAGGGGGTCGTCATCATCGTATGATGACGATGGTGGAGATGATGGCACGTTAGAATGTGTGCGCCGGACAAAGTTCACGTGGACAAGATCTTCAAAATGGCGTGCGAGGAGGAGATGCTGATGCTGCCCCTACTTGTGGTTGCCGTACTGCTGCACCTCAGGCATCGCAACTGAACTTTGTTGGCCGACTGACGATTATCTCGCAGCGCGTTCTGTACACCATGCCCAAAGCGCTGGAGCTCGCTATTTAAATAATAGTGCACGCATAACAAAAATATTTGCGTAAATGTATCTAACGCGCCATTTAAAAATCATGTTACGTAAACACCCATAAAACGCGAGGCGACTGTACCAGGCGAGGTAGTTAACATCATGCGACCGTGGCACCCTCAATCAGTCAATCAGAATCACTTGAGTCTCAACGGTTTTTCAGGAGGATCCTACCAAGTTTTTACAGTAGGAGACGATGCTGCTGCTGCGTGTAATCCCAATCCGGTAATTTCCAATGTAATTTAGCAGTTTCGATTTAAAGCTTTCGTGACTGCAGGGATTCATCTTCTTGGTTCTTTCGGTAAAGTCACGTAGAAGGAAATAATAAAATAATAAAAATAAAACATAATAAAATAATTCTCACGACGTTTCGGCCACAACGCAAGCAGCCGTCTTCAGGTGGAGAACAGGTCTGTCAAGGAGACAGAGTCTGAATGGAACGCCCCAGGCTTGGAGCGACTATTTATGTTGGGATGGAGGGGCGAAGAGCGTCTTGACAAAATAATTTGCATATCAAGAGGAATTTAGCATATTTATGGGAAATGCAGACATGCGATTAGTACTACTTGTGAAATGCGTAGGGGGTCTGGCGAGGGGTTTAAAGTCACTATGCCCATGCATTATGCAGGATTAGCAGCATCAAAGGGAGGAAGTGAGGTCAGAATTAATAAAGGGAAGGAATGTTAATAATATGGCGCAATGGGAGACTAGGAGGCTTGCAGTGGAGCAAAGAATCCATTCCTTGCGGAGAATACAAGATATATAGTCAATGTCAGTGAGTGGACCGCGGTCTGAAAGTCACCATAAACGTGAACACAATCAGTTAAGATCCGAAATGGTTTATTACGTCCTTCCAATGATTGCTGAGCCAGAAACCATCTTCTCGGTTGAAATTGTCTCTGTGTTTGTATATGTGGATCGCCTCATGGACGAATCTCTCATGGTAGCCAGATGGCTTGCAGAAAACCTCTGTCTTGGAGAAGTCAATATCATGTGAGCCCACTGAATTGTAACAGTGATCTGCCACGGCTGAGGTGTTTGTCCTACCGTGTTTCAAATCTGCTTTATGTTCACGGATGCGGTCCGAGACATGCCGTTTGGTTTCTCCAATGTAACTGCTACCACAGAGGCAACTTAGTTTGTAAACGCCAGGGTACTGTATGTCTGGAACTACGTCTTTTACAGACAGGACCAGATCACGGATTTTGTGTACTGTGTTGAATCGGACCTGGATCTTGTGTTTTACCAGGATTTTGGAGATCTTTTTTTTTTGTGACCCCAGCAATGTAGGGTAAGGTGATGGTCTTGAAAGGCTCCTCAACAGGATCCTTCTTGATGGTTGGAGTGATGGCTTTGCGGATTGTGTAGTCGGAGTAACCATTAGCCTTAAGAAATCGCTGCAACCCTCAAAAACGCTAAGATGCCAGCTAGCAACATCAGCAAAGATGGCTGGGTGTATGGAATTGATGTGGTCAAGGAATTTGTCTAGAGCAGGTTCATCAAGGACTAGATACTGGGGTACCCCCCCTGGTGAGACACTGCTTAACCAACACATACTTCACCTGGAATGTAACTTTCTACAAACAAACTGAGGGCACCCCAATGGGCTCCCCCCTATCTCCGGTTGTAGCCAACGTTTTCATGGAGAAATTTGAGACTGACGCCATCCAGACTGCCACTCTACGCCCGACCTTATGGAAGAGGTACGTAGATGACACTTTTGTCATCTGGCCACACGGCCGGCCTGCTCTAGACCAATTCCTCGACCACATCAATTCCATACACCCAGCCATCAGATTCACCATGGAAGTCGAAAAAGATGGCAAGCTACCCTTTTTGGATGTCCTAATTAAAAGGAGACCTGATGGTTGAATGAGCCACTCTGTCTAAAGGAAAGCCACCCATACGGATGCTTACCTAAAACCGGATTCCCACCACCATCCTTCCCAGAAGAATTCCCTCATCAAGACTCTATACCATAGAGCCCAATGCATCTCCGACCAGGAACACATTGCCAGTGAACTTAAACACGTACGCCAAGCTCTTAAGGCTAATGGTTACTCTGACTACACAATCCGCAAAGCCATCACTCCAACCATCAAGAAGGATCCTGTTGAGGAGCCTTTCAAGACCATCACCTTACCCTACATTGCTGGGGTCACAAAAAAGATCTCCAAAATCCTGGTAAAACACAAGATCCAGGTCCGATTCAACACAGTACACAAAATCCGTGATCTGGTCCCGTCTGTAAAAGACGTAGTTCCAGACATACAGTACCCTGGCGTTTACAAACTAAGTTGCCTCTGTGGTAGCAGTTACATTGGAGAAACCAAACGGCATGTCTCGGACCGCATCCGTGAACATAAAGCAGATTTGAAACACGGTAGGACAAACACCTCAGCCGTGGCAGATCACTGTTACAATTCAGTGGGCTCACATGATATTGACTTCTCCAAGACAGAGGTTCTCTGCAAGCCATCTGGCTACCATGAAAGATTCGTCCATGAGGCGATCCACATATACAAACACAGAGACAATTTCAACCGAGAAGATGGTTTCTGGCTCAGCAATAATTGGAAGGACGTAATAAACCATTTCGGATCTTAACTGATTGTATTAAGCATATTAGTTGCAGCGGCGCCATATCATTAACATTCCTTCCCTTTATTAATTCTGACCTCACTTCCTCCCTTTGATGCTGCTAATCCTGCATAATGCATGGGCATAGTGACTTTAAACCCCTCGCCAGACCCCTATGCATTTCACAAGTAGTACTAATCGCATGTCTGCATTTCCCATAAATATGCTAAATTCCTCTTGATATGCAAATTATTTTGTCAAGACGCTCTTCGCCCCTCCATCCCAACATAAATAGTCGCTCCAAGCCTAGGGCGTTCCATTCAGACTCTGTCTCCTTGACAGACCTGTTCTCCACCTGAAGACGACTGCTTGCGTTGTGGCCGAAACGTCGTGAGAATTATTTTATTATGTTTTATTTTTATTATTTTATTATTTCCTTCTACGTGACTTTACCGAAAGAACCAAGAAGATAATTTCGCAGTATTGGTATATTGGTCAATAACAGTTACACTGTACAGCATTTTTTTGCCATGGCCATGGGAGGAAAGATGAGAGCCCGGAAGAAACCCACACAGAACAGGGGGAGAACAAAGACTGCACACAGAAAGGCACCCGAGTTAGGAATCAATGCAAGGCCTTCTTGCCCGTGATACGCGAGTGTTACCACTGCGCCACCCTGTTGCGCCCTCGGAAAAAAACCTGTCTTTTTTATTAACCGTTAGTTCATGAACAAGAAGATAACAGCTCAGAGGGGTTTCTTTGTACATGTACCACAATGCGACTTCAATTAATCTCTTTAAGCCTTAATGCTCTGAATCATTGCTACACGGCACCATGCAGCTGAGGTCTCACCCTCTGCAGGAGGAGCTGGTGGCGCAGGATACACAACGTGAGTTGCAAAGCCTTTATCCTCTGTGGTTGTAGCCTGTGGAGAGATAGTTAAATCGGTACATACATTACCACACTTGGCTGATACTGCATCATATGACGATCCATATACAGGGACTCCTCTACTTACCAATGAGTTAGGTTCCAGAGATCTGTTCGTAAGTCGATTTGTACGTAAGTCCAACTTTACTCCTGTCGATTGCAAACATGTTGTACGGCGTGTACCGACATCTATTGCACCGTGGTTAAACTTACTACTCTCTATCTGATCAGGCAAATGGACATAGGGACAGGTTTGTTCATATCTTTGAAAGTTTGTATCCTGAAAGTTCATAAGTAGAGGAGTCCCTGTACAGGCATACCCCGGTTTACACCCAGGATGTGTTCCTGAAAACCAGAATGCAAATCGAAAGTACTTGAATCAAAGCATTTTTGGTGGATTGTAATGTGGTACAGTCCCGAAACAGAAGATGCTCAGTCACCAAATTGCGCATCTATACTGTACAACCATCAGTGTGAAAAGTAAGTGTATATTATTGATATATAACCTTGCTTATTACACTGTACGCATTATTATTAGTTGTTTATCCTATAAAAATAGTTTACACGTGTATAAAAATAGTCTCCATGAATACGGTATGTGGGGGGCAAATATTCGTAGAGTACAAGGGAAAGAAAATGTAGCCAGTCAGGGATGCTGACGCTTGAATGTTTGCCGTGGAACGTAAACAATGTTGGGTCTTCATGGTAAAGTTAGTAAATGTCAAACACGCTATGGCGAGGTACCAAGGTACATAAAGCTGGATTGGGTATCAGTAAGTTGAGTACCTTGTAGTGAAAGTACATAAAGTGGGAGGGCGTAAATCGGGGTGTTACTGTTCATAAAATCCCACCGTGTTTGTTACCTTGTGGATTGATCATGACTGATGATATACCATATATATATTTTAGAACTAAGAAATGTCTAAATGTACTCCTATCCCAGGTGTCTCATTTAAACCAGGTATTGTTAAAAAATAAAAAAGCCGTATTTCTTTTCAAGAAAATAAAAAAAAGTGTTGAGAGTGCAGATTTATACCCAGCTGCACTGGCTATAAACATTCATATTACCTGGTGTTTGCGTGCAATGTCTTTCAGCTTGGCAGTCAGCTTGGGATCAAGATCTGGCTGTAGAAATATTATTGGTCTGGAAATGAGTCCATTCTATTGAATGGGGAGGAAAGAAATATGACATGAGCAAGGATAATTAAAACCTTGATGGCTATCATCATCATTATCATCATTACCACATATTTTGCAAATACAGTAAACCCTTATTATTTGCGGGTTTTATAATGGCGTGTTTGTGTATTAGCAACAATTTTATTCCTGCACAATTTTTTATTCACGGGGTTGTGTTTTAAATACAGGCGGTTCCCGCTTTTATAATATTACAATGCATTCCTGGAAACCCCGTCGTCGTAAATTAGATCGTCATGAATAGGATTCTGTTTTCCCAAATTCAGTAGAAACATAACTTGCCGATGTATCTTTCCTTTTATCGGCCATATTTAACAGGGTTTAAGAGGTAAATATCCACAAAAACACTTGAGAATAACAAAAGCTCCACACCAAGTCACATTGGAAACCAGACTGACTCTGTTCAAATGCATTCGGAGTCGTGTTGGAAGACGCACCGCACCGTATGTAGCCAACCGTGCTAATTGGAGGTACAGTGTATGTATGTTGAACTTCTTTCGCACCGTACATAAACAACCATGCTAATCGGGGGTGCGAAAGTCACCTGCACGATGCTCTCCCTCTCAGTCTGTCGTTGCCTGCTGCACTGTTTACACGCCGAGTGCTTCCCTCTACACTTCCTTTAGAATAATCTACTACTCCGTTACAGAATGATCTACTCCTCTGTTACCGTTAACCATGACCAGAAAGCGAAAAGGAAGTGACATTATGAAAGTCAAGTGTAAATAAAAACGTATGATATGCATTTATTTATTCACAAGTTCATGAAGCCTCTCTTCGCGAGGAAAAAGTTTTCAATAAAAATAAAAATTAACCTGATATGATGTTTGAAAAAATCTACGATCAGACACTAACAATGACTCCAAAAATGACGACTTCATTAAACTTCTTATATATAAAGATATACCCATCGGAAACTGCTCAATTTAAAGATTCCATTCTTTTTTACTAGAAATAACAAAACATAATTAACTTAACACTCTATGAGGGGAAGCTCCTATATTTTACCGTTGTCAAATTATTCAGATTTGATCATAAAATGCGTTTTTTTTCATTCACGACCGCTTTAATCCAAAATATATAAAAAACAATAAAATATAGAACAATGGTTCTTGCTTTTATTTCATTTTGTGTTTAACGCTCTATCAAAAGAAAAAAAACCCGCATTCTTATATTTTGAATGGTTTCTGAATGACACGTACAAACTTAAAATTAAAACAAATCTCAGATTTTTTTACTTTTCCTGTTGTTTGTGTCCTAAAAGTTACCTATGCACCAAATGTCAGCTTTCTACCTTGTCGGGAAGTACCCTAGAGGTCGAGACGTAGATATATACATACATACAGATTCATGTCTTTATTTATATAGATTCATATTTGCACTTTTAAAAAATGCGTATGTACATCATTATTAAAGGCACATAATACTCTACAAAATATATATTGACTTATATATACAGTGTATATGTTTATATATAGTGTATATGTTATCTCCATATATATAAAAGGCAAAGTTGTGAATATGTGTGTCTGTTCAAAATGTTTAGCGTACTTCCCGACATGCAACAAACTGGAAATTTGCCATGTGGGTACTTTCCAGACTGTACACCATGCAAAAATTATAAAAATACACTTTTCCTTTTTTTTGGGGGGGGGTGCTCAATAATGCATATCTTTTTTGCACGGCAAGTGAGCTGTGATGTGAAATCTGCCACGTGACCCGCGCACGTGGAAGCATAACGCATTGTAGTGTAGCGGTTAGCGCACTGCGCTACGAACCCGGTGACCCGAGTTCGATTCCCGCTCACGGCCACCACCGGTGATGATAATTTTAACCGCTCCTGGGCCTCCCCTAGGTCGACTCGGCCTCAAACGAGTAACTGCTGTGGTGTGTTAACATTGCCACTGGGGAGACAAAGGCGGCCGGGCGTGCTGCTGTCACTCACCCCCTCGTGTGCCGTGCCGGCCTTCATAGGTGCTCGCTAACAGCACTTACCCCTACAGTCTGTTAAAGCTATATGGGGGATCTTTGTCTTTGGAGCGGTAGTGTAGTGGTTAGCACACTGCGCAATGAACCTGGCGACCTGAGTTCGATTTCCGCTCACGGCCACCACCAGTGACGATTATTTGAACCGGTCCTGGGCCTCCCTTAAGTCGACTCAGCCTCAAACGAGTAACTGTTGTGGTGTGAACATCGCCACTTGGGAAACAAAGGTGTGGTTAATCCAAGTCCCGGGCGAAGCTGGGTCGTACAGCTAATGTGTTAATATATGCGAATATTAAGGGTTCACTGTCATATGTTTGCTTGTGATGAACTCAGTGGAAATATTACAGAGATCATGAGACGTTTATATTTAAAAAAATTGAGCTACAGATGATATTCAGTCTTAGAATCATGGAAATGGCACCAACATAGGTAATACTCTTTGGCTGTTTCGGTACAGTCACGTAGGTATAAAATAAAATAAATAAACATTTTTTACGTGACTTTACCGAAAGAACCAAAGTGTATGGATTCCTGCAGTCACGAAAGCTTCAAATCAGCATAGGTAATGCAAAATATTTCAATATTTCAATCCTTAATGTGTTTAAACCAGACATGATCAAATATACCAATTAAACATTATTTTGCAAATACCGGCAATTAAGCTTTCAAGAAGTCATGCATAGGCATGTATTCTGTAATCCTTTTCAAAGTGTTTGTCATCGGAAGTATTAATCAAAGACAATGTTGCCTTCAGAGATGCTCGATGAGGTGACATCACACAGCACATGACATGTGATGTCTTGACTATAAATCACACATGAGGTAGTTGGCAGGGGAGACATGTGCATTACGTGGGACCCCGTGGAATGATGTCACAGGCAATGACATCATGGGGGAATGTGTCATGTCATTGTCTGAGCCGAACAGCCTAAATCATTATCAATTATTTTTATTGCAAAGTTTTTGGAAAACCTTTGATAAATTTGACGAGTATTCTATCTAACAGCAATTCAAGTTCATATTAAAATTGTACTTATATTGGACTATCTTTCGAGTTATCGTGACCCCCCCCCTCCCAGCTACAGACTGACAGAAAGACAGACACACAGAGCTAATTCAATAATATACAATTTTAGTTGGAAAACGTTTAGAAATGCATTATAGTAATATCTCAAAATGCTAATATTTGATATACGAGGTTTCAGTATGAGGAACTTTGGATTCATTACCATGATAATCGTGGTAAAAATTCAAGATAAATAATGAACGCACTAAAATGAATAAATAAATAATAAACATATCCACATATGGTATTAAATAAATAACTATAAAATTTAAATAAGACAAGTTTTTTGAGCTTTGAGTATGCGCACGATGCGTCATATAATCTTTGTTTACATTTGACTCGGCCAATGAGCGCGCAGCAACGCACTGTGTACAGAGCTATGATGGTGTGTGGTGGGCAATGCAATCTGACAACTCCACCGAAAACTACATCGGCGAGTGTGAACATATGTTACAGAACAGTACACTATGTTTCTTTTGTTTATGTCAGTTATTAATTTTAATACTGTACAGTATAAAATAGAATATTTTCGATATAGTTTATGTTCACAATATGAATAGGTTATGACGTTCTTATGGTATGAAATGGCAAGTTATGAACACTGGGAACGCATCCTGATAGCACTAATGTTATTAGTTGTTCAACATAAAAAGGTTCGAGATACGGATGAAGCTCCAGGAATGACGCATCTACTTCTTATATCGAGGTATTACTGTACACAGTGTAAAGAGATTGTTCACACAACTTTGCGAGCAAATTTACCTGTAGCAGAGCCTTCTCGACTGAGACCAACAGCTCCGTGTTGCTGTCAACTCTTGACGGGCTCTGGAAGTCAAACCGCCGCCTGTGCAGCGAAATGCACGGCCGCAGAAAACAAACCAAAGTCAAACGGTAAAGCTCGCCAAGTTTCCCCCCCCCCACATCTCGTTGCTGCAAATCTCGCTCTGATTTGTGCACCTAGGGAAGGCAGGCCTTACCAGCTTTGCTCCTCCTTAAACTTGAACACTGAAGAGAGAATGTGACAGAGCCCACCTCCGGGTTTGAAATCCAAAAAACATTTCATCTGCACAAAGAGAGCAAATGCACTGGTTAGGGAACAACTTCCACACGATATATTTTTTAAGCAGATGGCATAAAGAGCATTAAAGCAAGGAACCAGACATGATATGGTACTAAATTTAAACTCTGGAATCGGTATTCCAACAGTGAAAATAAGGCTCTCATTTGTCAAACTATGATGATTTGTGCATATTCACTTATCAGCAAATATAAAAACCTCATATAACATGTTATCTTATAGTTATTCAATTCACATTGGTGAATATTAACTGCAAATTCGAATGTTGTGGAAGAGTTAGAAATTTTAAGTTCAATGTAAATTTGGTTAAATCTAAGGTTGTAAAAATACAAAACATAAAATGTTGACTTAAAGCTTTTGTGACTGCAGGAATTCATATTCTTGGGTCTTTCGGTAAAGTCATGTAGATAGGTTCAAAGAAAATAACAAAAAACTACGTTTCGATCGCAACACAAGCGGTCGTCTTCAGGAAAAGTCAACCGCTTGTGTTGCGATCGAAACGTCGTATTTTTTTTGTTATTTAAAAAAAATTGAACCTATCTACGTGACTTTACCGAAAGACCCAAGAATATACAAAACATTTTCAAATGTTTATATTTGAGGCTGTTTTCACTGAAAGGGTACGGTTAGCCTAACCTTATAGATAGATTTTAAGATTGGGAAAAAGGTCTCAAAAGAGGAGTTGGTATTGACAATTTTTTCAACTTTGCTGGTTGGGATTAGTTGAGCATATTCAATGTCTATGGCCTCAAATAATTATCCCTTTGATAGTCAAAACAAATTATCGTTGAGACCTTTGCCAGGTTCATCACCCATTACATGTTTAAGTATTGTGCTAAACACTTGAATATATATTCTTGGTTCTTTCGGTAAAGTCACGTAAATAGAAAACAAAAAATCAAAAACTTAAATATGTGATTTCAGTCATCAGTTGGCAGAAAAGTAGGCAAAGCCCTGGCAGTCAGAATATTGTTTTAGAATGTTCAGATGAAGTACAAAGTGGACCACTCATTAGCACAGCATGACCATAGTCCTGTCCAGCGGCAGTAAGAATGACCTCTGAAACGGCTGTGGAAGTAGCTAACATGATACTGACATGGAACAATGTTGGTGCTAGAGAGTGTGTATTTACATGAACAGTACAAGAGGGGAAATATTTTAAAATTAACACAATGTAAATAAAAGGATATGGACCTTGCTAGGATACATCGTTATCATGGACAATAGATGGACAACATAAGTGAGGTTAATGCAGCTGAGCGAGGCAACCGCACTATGAATGGCTAAAGTGAATACGGAGCAATGACATAAAGGAGCAGGAGGCGTAAACTGAATGCGGCTGCACATAACTGCAGATAAACTAAACTAACTAAACGTTTTATTTTACCAGGTAAGGCCCGCTGAGCTATATAGATATTTTTCAGAAGCGACTTGGCCACAAATGATAGTCTAATGAAGTGGCTTATCTGATGGAAATTTATAGCAGTCTAAATGGCATGGTGATTTTAAATGTGGAGGAAAAAACTGGAGGTCCAGGAGAAAAATACACACGACCATGGGGAGAACATGCAAACTTCAATTTAACACGTAGACTTTAGCGACCAATATCATCCATAAGAGGTTTTTTTTGGGATTAGATCTCGTAAATATATAAATGTGTTGTTAAAACCCGTCACCACCCGACACAGCCAACGAGTAAGGGTTGTCACGTAAACAGAACATGCCAATTCGTCACTAGTACCATTGGCACGGCTATTTTAATACATACAATAGACAAGAAGGACACGATCAAAGGGCTCACATAATGCACATGCATAATGTACGTTGACTCATGAATCCCCCTCCCCCCAAGAACGCAGAAATGTGGTCACCACTTCTATGCCTCTATATAAGGAACGAAACAGACTTCTCCACAAACCTGGCTGTCACCTGATGAAACTAGTTGTAATTACTGGCGAAATGTCACTCAGATTGTAAATGTTGTGGCTTGGCTCTCCAACACACCGGTGTGCTGTACTAGTGACGAATTGGCATGTTATGTTTATGTGACAACCCTTATTAGTTGGCTGTGTCGGGTGGTGGCGGGTTTAAACGACACATTTATATTCGTAATATAGGTTTTTGGGTCAGATCGCGTTATTTATAAATATGTCGTAACCCTCCACCGTCCGACACGGCCAAACAGTAAAAAATGTGTCACGTTTTCAAAGGACAAAATAATTCACTTCTTTAGCCCACCGGTGTGCTGAAGAGAGGATCAACAGCATTTTAAATTTGAGTACGACGTTTCGCTGATAATTACAATCAGCTTCATCGGGCAAGAATGGTGAAGCTCTCCTGTTGCTTCCGTTCTTAAATAGAGCAGCCTCAGGGTGACGTCATCATTTAAATCAATTCAATCTGGTGCAGTGATTCGAGGCAAGGAGGGGGGGGGGTATTGTAATTATATAGATTTGTAATCATTCAATTGTTATTCATTGGTATTTGTTTCCCTTATAAGGAATTGTAATTGTATTTATTTGATAATACGCTTCCAGGCGCACTAAGCCTGTAGCTGTCAGAGCGATTAAAGTTATTTCTGTTTCTCTCAATTTCAATGGATTCTCTAATTAGTCTTGGCCAGTAATAATTCGTTTTACACAACACTTCAACGTTATCAACATCAATTGAGTGTCCTTGTTGACAAGCATGCTCTGCCACTGCCGACAGTTGTGTTTGAGATAATTTAATGTTTATTTGGTGTTCTTTTAGTCTTACACTGATGTTGCGTCCCGTCTGTCCAATATAGCATCTGCCACGTAAACAATTAATCCGATATACACCTTCTGTTGATAATTTGGGCAATTCGTCTCTAGTGCCAGATACCAGTTTTTGAATTTTATGCACTGTACCAAATCTTACTTTAATGTTTTGCTTTTGCAAAACCCGGGCTAATTTGTCAGTTACTCCTGAGATGTATGGAATTTTGATTGTTTGAACAATCTTATCGCTTTCAGCAGTGTGGCTTTGCGTTCGTGATTTGGCCTTCAGTGCTCTGTTAATTTGAGCATTATTGTAGCCATTCTGTCTTAGTGCTTCTTTAACATGTTTCATCTCTCTCACTAGACTCTCACCATCTGACACTGTTTTTGCCCGATGTATGAGTGTTTTGATAAGAGACGATTTCTGAGCTGGGCGATGATGTGAATCTGCATTCAGATAGGCATCAGTGTGTGTTTGCTTTCGGTAAACGCTGTGTGTTATTTTGCCATTAAGACCATGTCCCAGCAAAATATCTAGCTAAAGAAGTGAATTATTTTGTCCTTTGAAAACGTGACACATTTTTTACTGTTTGGCCGTGTCGGGTGGTGGAGGGTTACGACACATTTATAAATAACGCGATCTGACCCAAAAACCTATATTATGAATAATATTGGTCGCAAAAGCCTACGTGTTAAATTGACACATTTATATATTTGTAATAAAGGACTCTTAGGCGATGTAGGTCTCCGTCTGTCCGATTAGCACTATTGTAGCCAATAGTGCAAATCGGATGTGCAGTGAGAAGGACAACAATTATTGAGGAACGTATGTCTGAAGTGATTTATTTGAGACTGTGAAATCTAATGTGGTGCTTAAAAAGTGAGAGGTGAAGGAACCAAAATGTCAAACAACACCACAGAATGAGCTGACACACCGCTTATTCTGTGGTAGTCCTCGGGTCGACGCCAAGTCCAATATATGACCCCAAATATGGATGGGGGACTTAACATATTGAGTGAAACTGAAGAACGTATGCACGTTTAACTTCTTTCGCACCCTTTGGTTCTTTCGGTAAAGTCACGTAGGTAGAAAAAATAATAAATCACGACAATTCGACCACAATGCAAGCAATCGTCATCAGGCGCCTGATGACGATTCCTGCAGTCACGAAAGCTTCAAATCAAGATTTTTTCACACCGTACGTAGCCAAAGAACATCTTTGTGAGTCTACGTGAAGATTGAAATCACCCATGAGCAGTAATCTATCGGAGGCAGGTGCGCTATGTGCTATGGTGGCGACTGTGTGTAGGAGGGTGCCACTGCAGACCGGAATGCGCGTGGGCAAGGGGCCACCCGGAACGCCGGCCACCTCCTCTTGAAAGGTGAGCAGCTGTCCCACGAGGCTGGCCAGGGCCCGGCTGGAGGGTGGCTCTCCCTGCACATGCTGAGGAATTCAAAGGGGAGCCGCGTAAACAACAACGACAATGACCGTCATTCGCCGCTAAGTGTCTGTGACGTCACCGTGGTGCTTGTGCCAGGCTATGTGCCCTTTAAGGCAGCGTGAAGTGTCGAAACCTTGCTGCCACGAGGTCACGGGACAGACAAAGGTACCATGGGTTAACTGACTGAGATGACTGGCAGAAGTATACATATGTATGTTGAACTTCTTTTGCACCTTACGTAGCCAACCGTGCTCATGGGAAGTGCGTGAACCCACACAAATAGGCAGACACCAGTCCACACACAGACACCAGCATGCACGCACAAAACACAAAAAAGACTTATATTACACCCTTAACAGACTGTTAGGGCAAGTGCTGTTAGAGAGCACCTATGAAGGCCGGCATGGCACACGAGTAGGTGAATGGCCAGCACCACACACGACCATCTTTGTCTCCCCAGTGGCAATGTTTACACATCGCACCAGGCACTTACTTATGCTGAGTGTCTGCTGTTGCTGTGTCCTGTACAGCGCTTTGAGATCATTGATAAGCGCTATATAAATGGAATTATTAATTAATTCTCGCTAATAGCGCTTGTCCCAACAGCCCATACAGGCTACACGGGGGATCTTTGTAATATGTAGTTAGGACTTAAGGCTGGTCCAACCCACCATTACAATGCCAGGGAAATGTACGCAATCCCCTTGCGGATATCCCGTAGAGATTCGGAAATGGGACAAATCTTGGCCTACCCAATTTATAGAATTGCACGATCCGTTCAGTAATTTGGCCTCAGTTTTTTGTTACCCAATTCAATCGTCGTATTCAAGTCAGTGTCGACTGCTATACAACGTTTAATTTGAGCTTGTGATTTCAATGAGTGATGCATTAAGTTCACAGCAACCTGCGACGGAGTGGATTATATTGTGAGTATAAGACAATGAGTCAAGAATAAAGCGAGGAAATAATATTGGAGACAATCTAGCCAAGGTTGCACAATACAAAAGTTATCTGTGATGGTATCAGACAAGCTACTTTTAACTTATGACATATACTGTATAGACCTATCAGTTTGAAAGCTACAAATCCAAACTTGCATATTAGAGTTGGACTCCAACTGATGGTTACTTGGAAAGTAGTGAGCAATGCCACGCACCTACGATTAGCACGGTTGGCTACGTACGGTGCGAAAAAAGTTCAACATACACACAAACACGACCAAGTGCTTCACAAGGGATTGAAACATAGATTATCCACTATTTTCAAATAATCAATTCCAAACATGAGTCACATACGTTAACATGTCACCTGTAGATCGTGCTCAATTGAATCCGTACTAAGATCACTGAGAAAGTACAAAGTCCAAATGGAGAAGCTAAATCGCTGATAATGGATTCCATCACTGTGCAAAGTAACCACGGCACGTAGCAATACAATAGTTACTCATACAAGATTAATCATCCGTTTTGGGACTGGTTGAACCTGAGCTACTTTCAAAGTTGTTGATTCAATGTGGGTATTAACGCAACGAGAGATTGAAGCGACTCAAAATATCCGGTTACTGTTTATACGTCAATTAACGGAGTTGAATATTCCCAAGGTTTTAATGGGAGGGAATGAGACAAATTACGGCCTGGGTTGCTTGCTGCTTTGAACTCATTGAGGACCTCGGTAAATAGAGTTGCGAGGTCAATGAACTGCACTACTTTCAATGGGAAGTTGCGCTTGGGGAGGAAAATCAACTAAGGTGCCGGTCCGTTATGCACCAGCCGCGGGGCTGTCGAGTGACACCGGATTGAGCATCATTTAAATACTTCTCTCATCCTTTTTGTTTGACCTCACTAATCGTCTCTCGTCTCATTCTCTCTCACAATCTCCTTTCATCCTCTCACTCCTCAGCATTAAAAAGATTCCCCGTACGACTGTTGGAGAAAGTGCTGTTGGCGAGCACCTATGAAGGCCGACACGGCACACGAGGGGGTGAGTGGCCAGCATCACGCCCGGCCGCCTTTGTCCCCCTAGTGCCGATGTTAATAACACCGCACCAGGTACTCACTTGAGGCTCAGCCGACCGACGAGAACCGCAGAACCGGTTCAGATAATCGGTGTTGTTGGCCGCGAGCGGGAATCGAACTTGGGTCGTCAGGTTCCGAGCGCAGCGCGCTAAGCGCATTACCACCGCTCCCTTACACACCTCCCTCATCATCTCATAGCGCCTCGCTCATCTCCATCATCCATCGTCTACACCAACACCATCTAATCCCACTCATCGCGTCGCCAATCTCCCCCGAATTGCTATCGCCGACGGAGCGGGGGGCCCGGGTGAAGTGAGGGAAGAGAAGACATCGCCGTGCCGCCACCGCCCCCGCGAGGTGGCTTACCTTGCGGGTCGCCTTGAGCACCCAAACGCGCACGGGCTCCAGCTGGACCACGGTGGCCGGAAGCTCGAAGGAGCGCGACACGGGGAGCGCCGCCGCATCCCTTCGCCGCGCGGACATTGTCGCTTGGCCGTCGGCGCTCCTCCGCCGAGCTCCAAGTTGCCCCGATGGGGCGACCGTGCACTGCCCCGATGGGGCGACCGTGCACCGCCCGCGCTGCGTGAGCCGGCGGCGGCCAACTTGCCAAAGGGGGTGGTGCGGCTGCAGCTGTACGGCAGGGCTAACGTCATCAGAGCGCGCGCCTCTCCCCCCCCCCCCCGTTGCCCTCTAGGTAGGCCGCCATTCCTCTAGCAAGATGGCGTCTCGAAGCC
>JAAXLI020001229.1:70153-91267 GCA_014621495.2 Entosphenus tridentatus | reverse complement strand
AGGTGTCAGTTTTGTACCAGTTAAAAGGGTAAAAACCTACTATTATAACTTTAACTAACCCAAAAACCTCTTATGGATGATATTGGTCGCGAAAGTCTATGTATTAAACTGATTCACGTGACCACAGCGAAAACATGCAAACTCAAAATATACAGTCGTCAAGCTTGAGATTGAATCCGCAACTTCCTGTATACCAGGTGTGGTCGTTAACATCCGGCGACCATGGCACCCCAATGTAACTGGTAGTGGCCAAACATCCCAATGCCGAAATTTACATGAAAATTACTCGATTGAGATGGTACAGGATCCTCCTGATTTCCTCAACAAAATCTCATCACGGTGGAGCGTGTTAATGGTTGCAGGCCTAGTGCAGGGATTGTTGTTGTTGATGGTTGCTGCTGCTGCTGTGTGTGTGTGTCCTGGATGCTCTGCAGCTGGGCGGGGGCACAGCCCAAGCTGCTGAGCCTCCCGGAGCTGTGCCACAGCCTGGCCGAGTGCTGGGAGAGCCTCACAGCCTATTGCGTCGACCTCACGTTCTACCGAGCCCAGCACCCTGACCGGGTGGGCGCACGGCACGCACGGCACGCACACGGCACATAGAACTCCGTGTTTAATTGTACGCACGGTCAGTGTTATAAAATGTGTTACGGTTCAACAAAAAACGAAAGCATTGTTAAACTCATTTATAAAAATAACTATTGTTCATTTGCATGCGACACTGTAATAAATTCTGTATAGAAAATAAAACAGAACACTTCCCTTAAGTGGAATGGTTCACTGTCATTGTGCACCACACGCAATGCTGAGAATCATTACATCTCGCGGAAGATCACTCCACCAAACAAAATAGTTCCGCGGTTCGGGTTGTAAGTACGACCGGACGATGCAAGTCGGATGGTTGAATATAATAACGTCTTATTGCGGGTTCGTTTGTAAATGCGGATATTCGTAAGTATGGGTGTTCGTATCTCGGGGACTGTCAGTATCTGGAAACTCCAGTCATTCGCACAGCCGGTTCTCGGCTCCTCCCTTCAAGAAATTCACAGAGTACGCGTGGTTGAAAGTGGCATACATCCATCATATGTCAGAGGAACATCTCGCAGCAGTTCAGTGTTGCTTTGAATGGACTTGGTTAAAACAGGATGTCTTTTGCTCTTGCATGGTCATTTTAATGTATGTGTAGCGGTTCCGATATCACTTACCACTGACGCTAGCCATGACGGGGAATCAAACTTTGGCTTGCTGGTAAAATACTCACTCGACGTTATGAACACGGCATGCATGACACGGACAGGCCCTCTGATTGGTACTTAATGGGCTTGAAAGGCGATTGGTTAGAAGCAGGGAATTGAAGGGAATTGGAGGAAAAATACAAAATGTAAAAAGCAGGAAACAGAAATGATTAACAGGGTGGATGGTTGGAATCCGTTAGGTAAAGTGGAAGGTGATTGGCTGGAGTGAAAACGGAAGGTCAAGGAACCTTCAGGAAATGGGCTTCAGGGATATATAAAGGGGAAGCGAGGAGAGTTCAGGACGCTTGGAGTTGAGGGAATCCTTGAAGACCACGTGTGTCTCATGCTGTAAGAAATAAAGATTACTGTGTTGGATGTCACTACATATGTAATATGTGTGTATGTTGAACTTCTTTAGCACTGTACATAACCAACCGTGATAATCGGAGGTGCGGGGGAAGGACAACAAACTAAACACAAAAAGCAGTTTTTAAGAAATTATTTTTAAATTAGATGCTTTAAAAGTGCATCGCTCAAGTGGCCTCCTTATATCGTAAGGAAGAGCATTCCAGATGGCCGCAGAAGCTCATCTGGAATCGTGCGATGCCAGTGACTGTCTTTGTTCGATGGCTAGCCAAAAGCCGCTGCGAGAATGGCCGGAGTTTAAGTGATGGTTTATGCTCCGTGACCAGATCAGCGAGGTATTGTGGTTCATTTCTGGCAAGCACTTTGTGTGTAATGAGCACGACCTTACAATGTATTCATTCTGCAACCGGTAGCCAATACAGCGAGCATTGGACGGACATAGTTGAACTTTGCGTGTGGTCTTTACAGAAGAAACTAGTGCTTGCTTTTTTGCAGGAAAGGCACAACTTAGGCCCCGAGAGTTTCTACGGGCGTGTGTCTCGCTTCACGAGCGAGATGCGTTCCACCAAAGTTGCTCAGGGGAAGCAAAAACCTGTAAACCGATCGTCATTTTCCCATCAACTCCCTCCTATGTTAAAGACTGGCACTGCAATTCATCCCCGAAATTTTCCACTGTTGAACAATTTATTTCACGTGTTAAATACAAATTATATTTTTTATTAAGTCATAAAACATCAAATCTAGCACTTACCACACGTGAAAAACCACAGTGCAGGATCCCCCCTGTGCAGTCTTAATGGACTGTTGGGGCAAGTGCAGTTAGCGAGCACCTGTGAAGGCCGGCACGGCACACGAGGAGGTGGGTGACCAGCACCACGCACGGCTGCCTTTGTCTCCCTCGTGGTGATGTTTACACACAGCATCAGGTGCTCATTTGAGTCAACCTAGGGGGGAGGCCCAACACTGGATCAGATAATAGTCGGTGGTGTCGACCGTGGGCGGGAATCGAACTCGGGTTACCGGGTTCGTATCGCCGTGCGCTAACCGTTATACCACCACTCCCTACACCTTGCCACCCCTCCCCCCACCTACCCAGCAACTCACCCATTATAGTGCTACCACGATGCTCTCCTCTCCCACACGGCCAATCTCGTGGGCACACAGCACAGCTGGGCAACAAACAGCCTCAGCCCTGCCGTGTGCCCCCTGCCGCAACTGGACGCATATTTATGATTGGTCTCCTGCTCGCTAATTGAACATTTTGCTTGTTTTGCAAACAAATTTTTTCTAAATTCGCATTTTCTCATCATAGCGAATTCTCGTAGAAAGACCGCTTGGTTGAGCGAGACGCGCCTGCATTATTTTTGCATGTGGAAGCGAATTGGTTCACTTGGAAAACACCCGAGAGGCATTACACTACAGAGTGGACAATTGCAGTAATCAAAATGCTTGACCGATATTTACCTTGCATTTTTGTCATTGCAGTTCTGTGCCCGCGTGTGTGTCTGCTGCCTGGGATTTGCCATCGTGGGCCACTATGTCCCAGGCATCATGATTGCGTACATCATCGGTGAGACCCTCGCAAGCCCACAGTGGCCACATGCAAAACAGATGACACCGAGGTACAGATGGGCACACTGCCAAGCATTATCATGTGTTCTCTTGTCCTTCCTGCTTGCATTCTTACATTCCTCTGTCTTATTTCTCTTCACGTAAAAAAATATACATTTTGCTGTCTTCTCTATGTCACCTCTCTGGTGTCTGTGTGCATGTCACTCTCTCCCTCTGGTTCATGACTCAGGCACCGTTCTGCGTGGCGTTTGTATGTTCTCTCTGTGCTTTATGGGTTTCCTCCAGGTTCCATGGTTTCCTCCCACAGATAAAACCACACAGTGTAACCGGTACTGGCCAAATGTCACAAATCCTGAAAACTTACCTGCAGATGACTCAATTGGGATTACACACAGCTGTAAAATCTTATCCTGTTGCGAAAAAAAATTGGCAGGCCCTCCTGTAAGATTTTTGCGACTCGGTGAGCAAAAGAGACGTTAACTACCTCGCCTGGTATGCAGGAGGGTCGTGAGTTTGATCCCAACTCTGATGCCTTTATATTTGGAGTTTGCATGTTATTCCCATGGTCATGTGGATATTTCTTTGGGTCCTCCAGTTTTTTCTTCCGGAATTAGCAGCAACCTGGGTTTAGAGTATTTGGCTGCTGTAACTTTCCTCATGATAAACCAATTAATTGGGCTGTCATTTGTGGCCAGGTTGCTTCTGAAAAAGAGCCATGTAGCTCCGTGGGCCTTACCTGGTAAAATAAAAAATAGTTTAGTTTAATGGTTTCTTCGAGTGCTCGTGAATCTGGATGATGCAAGGCACGAGCCAAGGATCCACAATGTAAAAATCTCTTTCAGTTGCATAACGAACGTACGACCGGTCGGCGCAGGCACGTTGCGAGACCCCCTTGGGCTGCCCCCGCCGGCGGGTGACATGTTGCGTGACACATTGTGTGATGTGTGTGCAGTGGCGAGCGTGCTGCTGTGGCCGCTGGTGGTCTACCACGAGCTCATACAGAAGATGTACAACCGGTTCGAGCCTGTGCTTATGAAGCTGGACTACAGCATGCGCGGGGGCATGTTGGGCCGCGGCCACGAGCAGCGTCGTGAGTTTCGCTTCTCTCTCCGCCAGCCGCCTGAGCCACACAAGCCGCACAGCTGTGCCCTCACGTGGTGCTCCGAGGACCAGCCACTCCTTTGTGCGTTCCTGTGTTTTGGCACAGTGGTGACACTCCTACCTTACAGCAAGAAGCATCTAGTTTCGATTGACCACCATGGGCACCTTTCTGTGTGAAGTTTGTTCTCGCCCTATTCTGCAGGTCCTGGTAGGCAGGAGGTCATGGGTTCGATCCTGACCCTGACGCCTGTATATTTGGAATTTGCATATTCTCCCCATGGTCACGTGGACCTTTGTCTGGGTCCTCTGGGTTTTCACCTTCACATTTAGAATCAACTTGTTTAGAGTATTTGGCTGCTATAAGTTTCCACATGTTAATAAGCCACTTTGTTGAGCTGTCATTTGTGGTCAGGTCACTTCAGAAAAAAGAGCTAAGTGGGACCTTACCTGTCCAAAAATAAAAAATTGTTTAGTTATTAGTTTAGTATTCTTTGGGTCTTTCGGTAAAGCCACGTAGACAGAAAAAATAACATTTCGATCGTAACACAAGCGGGCGTCTTAAGGAAAAGGGGGGTTAGCCTCTAAAGAAAACTGCTTATAAAGGTTTGAAATGGGCGTAGCCCAAATGTCAGCAGCCAATGGCAATGCAAGTGGTGGGCAGCGACCGTGGTGGTGGTGGGCTTTCCACCAATCAGAGGGTTGCCAGGCAAAAATTAGCATGTCAATGCAAGATCGCCGACCCTTCTCCACGGTGAGTGCGCCAAGGTGGCTATGTTGATGTGAAAGATTAGCATGTTAATGGGAGATCGTGAAGCATCTGGCTTGAGGATGGCGCACGAGGCAGCTGTGTTAGTGAGAAATTGAATCTGTTAATGAAAAAAATCAGAGTCGAAAATAACAACTAACGTCGGAAGGTGGTAGGCTGGGAACATCACAGCCAGTTATGACTTAAACTGGTTAATAACATCCTTCCAATGATTGCTCAGTTTGTAGCCATCTTCTCGGTTGAAATTGTGTCTTATGTTTATATATCTGGATGGCTTCATAAACAAATCTTTGTTGATAGCCAGTGGGTTTGCAAAGTACCTTCGTCTTAGAGAAATCAATTTCGTGTGTGGCCACAGCATTAAAACAATGATCAGCCACGGCTGAGGTATTGGTCCCACCGTGTTTCAGATCTGCCCTATGTTCACGAACATGGTCCGAGACATGTCGCTTAGTTTCCCCAATGTAACTACTGCCGCAGATACAGCTTAGTTTGTAGATGCCGGGGTATTGCATGTCGGGGATCACATCCTTCACAGATGGGATCAGATCACAAATGTTATGTACTGTGTTAAATCGAACCTGGATCTTGTGCTTGCTCATGATTTTGGAAATATTTTTGGTGACAATTGCTATGTATGGCAAGGTGATGGTTTGGATTGGGTCCTCAAATGATTCTTTCCCAATGGTTGGGGTGATAGGTTTACAGATTGTGTAGTCTGAATATCCATTCATCTTGAGGGCTTGGTGTACGGGTTCCAGTTCACTGGCTAGGTGGTGATGGTCGAAAATACATTGAGCTCTATGGTGTAGAGTTTTGATGAGGGAATTCTTCTGGGATGGATGGTGGTGGGAGCCAGGTTTTAGGTAGGCATCTGTATGGGTGGCTTTCCTGTAGACAGTGTCCCATTGAGCCATCTGGTCTCTTTTCGATTAAAACATCTACGAATGGCAACTTGCCATCCTTTTCTACCTCCATGGTGAATTTGATGGCTGGGTGTATGGAATTGTATGTGATGTGAGTGGTAGACCATCAGTCAGTTAACCCGTGACATCTGGGTCTGTCCCCTGACCTCCTGCCAGCCTGGCCATCGACACTTCACGTGGCCCCAAAGTGTACCTAGCGTGGCACAATTACCATGGTGACGTCACCGCCACTTGGTGGTAAATGGTGATTGTTGTTGTTGAAGTGAGTGAGAGGCATCTTCCTCCTCGGTGTAAGGCCGGAAAAGGTCCTGCCAGGCAAGATGAAGAGACTCTTGCGGAACCCCAGTGTGGTTTCAGAACGGATTAATCTTGCATAGATGTCGTATTCCTTGTCCATCTGCTACAGCAAGAGGTATAGGGAAGTTCAACAGGACCTATTTGTCTGCTTTTATTGACCTAGTCAACGCCTATGATACCTGACCCTCTGTTCACAATCATTAAGGACATATTCTTTGGTTCTTTCGGTAAAGTCACGTAAATAGAAAATAATAATAAAAAATAAAGTAAATAAAAGTAATAAAAAAATAAACAAAAAAAACACTAATGTAGACTGTAGCCTGGTTCTTAATCTGAGTGAGTGTACTGGCAGTCTATAATGTAGACTGTAGCCTGGTTATTAGGCTGGGTGAGTGTACTGGCAGTCTATAATGTAGACTGTAGCCTGGTTATTAAGTTTGGTGAGTGTACTGGCAGTCTATCATGTACACTGTAGCAATGGTTATTAAGCTGGGTGAGTGTACTGGCAGTCTATAATGTAGACTATAGCCTGGTTTCTAAGCTGGTGAGCGTATTGGCAGTCTATGATGTAGACTGTAGCAATGGTTATTTAACTGAGTAAGCTTACTGGCAGTAGACTTATTCTTTGTTCTTTCAGTAATTGACAAGAAAACACAAATCAAGTCATGACCCAAAGTGGTTGATGATATCTTTCCAATGATTGCTGAGTTTATAACCATCCTCTCGGTTGAAATTGTGTCTGTATATATGGATGGCTTCATGAACGAATCTTTGTTGATAGCCAGTAGGCTTGCAAAGTACCATCGTCTTCGAGAAAGAACCTCCACGATGGTTGGTAGGCCCAGATAAAGCTGTGTGGACGGGACTCAGAGCCATTCCCTGTTTACCTTGGGGTGCAACAGGGATGTCTTCTGGCTTCTACATTTTTTTGGACGGGATTTTCCATCTAGTACGGATACAATGGGAGGCTGATCAATGCCCAGGCACGGTCAAGGCATAGCTCTCTATTGGTCAACCATATTATGTATGCTGATGATCTGGTTATTTCTGCGCACGCTGAGAAGGAGTTGGAGGCGCTGCTGCCAAACCTGGAGCATACTACTAAGAGGTGGGGCCTCGGCATCAGCCCTACAAAAACAAATCACCTGCCTGGGTATTTTGTGCCATCCAACACTCTACCAAACTCAACTCCATATGAGTGATGGGGCAGTTGTGAAGAGAGTGGAGGAGTTCCCATACCTGGACAGTGTATTTATGACGAGGTCTCACTCTGAAGCAGTTGAGTGACATCGTTTCACCAACTGCATAACGCTGTGTGGAAGCTACCTGGCATGTCGCTCCATACAAAGCTCCAGGTCTTCTTAACCACAGTTATGCTCTCACTTCTCTATGCTTGTGAAACCTAGACCTCTTTAAAGGAACATCTGCGCCAGTTTGAAACATTCAGGCTGGCCTGGTATGACCCATTCTGGTTTAACCAGACTGGATTGTGTAATGAGCTCACAGATTTTGGAGACAGTACCATCAACAACCTTCTCCAGCAGGCGAGGCTGCATTGAATGGGTCATGTAGTCCGCATGCCGAAACAGATTTTGTTTCGCTGGATAGAGGGGGCTAAACAGGTGCAGCATGGGCCAGAGAAGAGATGGAGGATGCAGAGCTGCGTGGACTTGCCGATGACTGATACTAAGTGTCAAGATCGGCCTCTATGGAGGAGGCTTGTGAAGGATGCTCCTCGGCAGTTGGAGGCAGTCACCCTCCAACAACAGCAGAGGGTAGAGGAGCAACACTCACAACAATGAGTGGAGCGCCGGGTGGTTAAAACAGAGAAAGTTGGCGCTGGGAAGCAGAAGCGGTGCATCTGCCACTCATTTCAGTCAATCAATCCATGGCACCTGGGTCTGTCCCGTGACCTCCTGTCAGCAAACCTTCGACACTTCACGTGGCCTCAAGGTGCACCAAGCCTGGCAACAAGCTCTGCAGTCACGTCACTGCCACTTAATGGCAATTGGCAGCTGTTGTATGTGCAGTTTTATGGGGAGTGATGGTGTAGTGAGGAGCGCAAAGTGCTATGAACCTGGTGACCTGAGTGTGATTCCCGCTCATGGTCAACATCGGTGACGAATATCTGAACCGGGCCTGGACCTCCCTTAGGTCGACTCAGTCTTAAATGAGTAACTGGTGCGATGTGTAAACATCGCCACTGGGGAGACAAAGGCGGCCGGAAGTGGGGCTGGCCACCCACCCCCTCGTGTGCCGTGCCAGTCTTCATCGGTGCTCGATAACAGCACTTGCCCCAACAGTCCGTTATAGGCTATATGCAGGATCTTTGTCTTTGCTTGGAGTTTTTATGTTCTCACCCTGCTCTGCGTGATTTTCCTCTGGGTTCCCCAGTTTTCTCCTATAGCTAAAAAAACACAATGTTACCGGTGTTGGCCAAACATTAAAATGTTGAATAATTGTAAATTACTCATTTGCGAGTAGCGAAATCGGCTCCCTATTGACATGGACCCTCCTGAACAAGAGATACTCAGTGGTGCTTTCCTGGGGAAACAAGTGCAATCATAATAATAATCACAATTATATAAAAATAGTAAATGACACGGGGCTCCTGTACGTTTTGGCTTGCAATGTCTGCAGGTGTGCGGAAGGAAAAGACTGACGGGAATGAGCCCACAGCCGAGACGGACAGTGACAGCGAGGGAGAACTGTCCAATTACTGCACAAAGGTACCCATCTCTGACAGCAGCTACGCTGCCCGCACTGATGTATGTATGTGTGTTTGTATGTTGAGCTCACACAATCCTTGAAAGATCTGGACACGTTCCCATAAGTGAGCTCCTCTGGCAGGCAAGGCTGCGATGGCTGGGTCATGTAGCTCGCATGCCCAGCCACCGCATGCCCAAGTAGCTTCCGTTTAGTAGGATAGAGGGGTCTAAATGGGCATGACATGGGCTGGAGAAGAGATGGACTGATGCGGAGCTGAGTGGACTTGCCGATGACTGGTACCATAGATGTAAAGATCAGCCTGTATGGAGAAGGCTCGTGAAGGACGCTACTGGACAGCTGGAGGCAGTCGTCCTCCAGCAACAACAGAGGGCAGAGGAGTGACGCTCACAACAACGAGCTAAGCACTAGGTGACTAAAATACAGCAAGTTGGCACAGTAGGGGTACAGCTGGTGCATCTACCAGTCATCTCAGTCAGCCAACCCATGGCACCTGGGTCTGTCCCGAGACCTCCTGTCAGTGAGCCTTCGACACTTCATGTGGCCTCAAAGGGCGCCTGGCACAGGCGCTGTGTTGACGTCACCATCACTTAGTGGCGAATGGCGGGTATTGGTATGTTGAACTACTTTGGCACCGTACATAGCCAACCGTTCTAATCAGAGATGCGGTGTATGTGTTTCTGTATGTTGAATTTCTTTGTCACTGTACATAGCCAACCATGCTAATCGGAGGTGTGGGGGAAGGCCAAGAAACTAAACACAAAAAGCAGTTTTAAAAAACGAGTTGTCAATCTAGATGATGATTTAAAATGCACAGTTCGAGTGGCTACCTAATATTGGAAGGAAGGGCATTCCTGATGGCCGCAGAAGTGCATCTGAAAGTGGGAAATGCGGTAGCCGTCTCTGTTCGATGGCTTGCCAACAGCTGCTGCTAAGCGAGGATGACCGGAGTTGTGATGATGATGGTTTATGCTCCTCGACGAGAAAAATTGCAGCCAGGTTTGCCTCTGATCTGGCTCCAACTTGGATGGAATCATCCAATTCATAGATCTTAACCCTTTCCCATTCCAATGGCGTACACGTACGTCATCAGTTTTTCTTCCGATTTCAGAATCGGAAGTCAAAGGCCCGATGGGAGGGCTTGTGGCACAGTCTTTTGCGCCAGCTATCGTAGAGTGCGGTCGTGTCCCTACGGTTCACTGCGGTGAGTAACAACGTCCTTAAAAGCAATGGTGCTGCTACTACGCCTCTCTAAATAAAATGAATGCTCACTGCTTGCGCATTCCAAATTAAGCCGTGAGCGAGACAACCCACCCTGCAACTTGCAGTGGGCCTCGGAACGGGAAAGGGATTAATATCACACTGCTCTATTAGATTTGAGAAATCCCTCAAAAGAGCAAGGCTGCATATGAAGCGGCTTCTCAAACGGTCCAATGTCGTTCTGGGTTCTACCCTGCACTCTCCTGCTGCTGCTGCTTCCACGCAGTTAAATTCGCGCTTTGCTGGCATCCCTCCTGAGAGTGGAGCCTTCAGAGCAGTGGAAACCTAATCGCTCTGTAGTTATCGGTGATGAGACTAAGACTGCTACGTGAAAATATTAAAATCTGCTACGTTAAATAAATAAATGGGCTTCATTTCATGCACATAAAATAATCATCTTCACTAACCTGCATCTGTTCCTCCGATAAAACAACCCCCCATCTCTTCTGCCCTCTCCCAGCCTACTGCTACTGCTTGCCCCCGGCCCTCAAGCTACGACCAGGCCTACCTTAACCCCTATCACTACTCCTACCCCTATCACTACCCCTCTCACTACCCCAACCCCAATCACTACCCCACCCCCTATGACTATCTCTATCACTACACAAACCCCTCCTTAACTGTCACCCCACTCATGATTTCAACCAAGTGCCTTAGAATAAGGCGCTGCGATATACATCTATACTAAGCTAAACTATATTCTTGGTTCTTTCGGTAAAGTCACGTAGACTTTACCGAAAGAACCAAGAATATGAATCCCTGCAGTCACGAAAGCTTTAAATCAAAATTTAAGCTAAACTATTTTATTTACCATGTAAAGTCCACTGAGCTATTAGCTTTTTTCAGAAGTGACTTGGCCACAAGCGATAGCTTAACGAAGTGCCTTATTGTGTGGGAATTTATAGTCACAGCCAAGTAGTTTAAACGCGTGTTGATTCTTAACGTGGAGGGAAAAACCGGAGTACCCGGAGAAAAATACACGTGATGACGGGAAAAGAGAGAGCGAACATGCAAACTTTAAACATACAACAGGTATTAGGGTCAGGATTTAACCCATGTCCTGTATACCATGCGAGGTATGTAACATCTCCTAGCCATCGGGACGCCCCCCCCTTCCGTTGAGTAGAAGACTTCCAACCGTGTGTACCCCCCCCCCACTGTGCGTGTGCGTGATCCAGGTAGATGTGAAGCGTACGGCGCTGGCGCTCTCCATCACAGACTCGGAGCTCTCCGATGAGGAGGCCTCCATCCTGGAGAGCGAGGGCTTCACGCTGTCCCGGGGCAGCACCCCTCCACCGCCCGCCGATCACTCCCAAGAAGGTCGGCTCCCGCTCTTCAGCCTGGCTCAGAGTCCTTCTGCGGATCACTCTCACAGTGTTTACTTACGGGGTGCCGCGGGTAGCTAGTAGATGTTAACCACCTCGCCTGGTATACAGGAGGTCGTTGGTTACGATCCCAACCCTGACGCCCATGGTCGCATGGATTTTTATCCGGGTCCTGCGGTTTTTTCCCCTCCACATTTACAATCAGCATCACGCATTTAGAGTATTTGACTACTATAAATTTACACGTGATAAGACACTCCGTTGAGCTATCATTTGTGGTCAGATCGCTTCTGTAAAAGAGTGACAGTATATAGCTCAATGGACCTTACCCAGTAAAATTTTTTTTTATTTCGACTGGAGGAATATGCTATTACATCATCTGGGCAGCAAGGTGGCGGCTTAGTGGTCACTCTTGTGCCTTGTAGAAAGAAGATCCTGGGTTTGATTACCCACTCGGGTGCCTTTCTGCGTCAAGTTTTGTGTGTCCTCCCCCTGTTGCGCATGGAATTTATCCATGTTCATTGGATTCTTCCCATCACTCATTTTAAAGAGTTCAGTATTACCCCCGGTTTACGACTTTGGGGGGGATGCGTTCCTGGAAGGTGCGACAACGAATATCGAAACGACGTAAATCGAAAGTGTTTTAACAGAGGTAGTGGTGGTGGCGGAGGCGAAGGCTGAGAGGTGACGGATACCGACAAAGGGCGGATGACGACGATGCTGTCAGCGACGTTAAGTCTGTGGGGTGGTTGAGGCGACGCTAATTGGGTAGTAATGTTAATATTAAAGCGACAACGTGTTTACGAAATTACGTCAAAGGCGGAGGAGACGTAAACCGGGTATCATTGTGCAACGTAACATTTCATTTTTTGACACCCGACATCGCCCCCCCCCCCCGTTGCTGTGAAAACTTGATAGGGATCCTCCTGAAAAAAAGAGGCTTGAGACTCGGTGCGGCAACAATGGTAATTATAATAACAACAACAGGTGTGGAATTGTTATTGATGCTGCACCAATGCTTTTGCTTGAATTGCTCCCTCTGAAGATTTCGATCTACAAAACAACCCGGAGGACTCGCCCCACTGCCGGGCAAAGGGGCAGCAGAGCGGCTATGGCGCTCACGGTGGTCGTGGTGCTCCCGGGACTCCTGGTGGTCGTGCTGCCAGCACAGCCGAGGCGTTGGCTGCAGGGCGCCACGGGGAAATGCCGCCCGCACCCGCCCTCCGCTTCGACGACACCCACTTCAACGAACATGGCTCTGGTGGCACCGCCGCCAGTGCCGCCCCTCCTCCGCGGCGGCCACCTGTGGCCATCCAAGAGCTGGGCGAGGCCATGGCCAAGGAGATCCTGCGGTTCGCAGAGCCCCGGGGTACGCAGGCCCAGTCTCCCGATGTAAAGGAACACAACTGGAAAATCGCAGGAAGTGGGAGCGGCACCGCAGCAATGTGCTGTGCTGCTGCCGCCGCAAGAAGTATTGCCGGAGTCGGAATCGGCGGAGAAGCAAGCATCGGCGCGTGGTACGCTGAAGAAGGAAGCGGCGCCAAATCACCAGGCGATGTGGTGCCAGAGATCCTGACCGCGATGAGAGGTGGCGACCGCCCTGTGGTGGCAGCCCGAGCCGGAGAGGAAACCGGAGCCGGTGCCGGAGCCGGAGGCAACTCTGCGGCCATGGGTGGTGGTGCCGAAACTGCGGGCCACGCGGCGTTGCCGGAAAGCAGCCGTGGACGAGAGGGGGGTGAAACCGTGGCCGGAGTCCCCGGCGGTACCGTCGGGGTGGGAGGCCGAGCTAATGTGGGAGCCTCCAGGGGTGGCAGTGACGAGGCGGACACCATGGCAACGGCGGACACCATAGTGGCACCGCTGTCCACTCTGGCAGACGCCGAGGGGGACGACTTTGAGGTGGTGGACGAGTCGGAGGTGGAGCGGCTGGGAGCTGAGATGCGGTCGTCGGGAATCGGCATGGAGGAAACCGGAAGCACCGGCTTCTTCTCTGGCTTCCTGGGGTGACGTCCAGCACTGCTCTGGCCATCCCGCCACTGCCTTCCCCCCACCCCCCCTGCTCCTCCCTGCCCCCACCCACCCCCCCGCCTCCTACTCCTCCCTGCCCCCCCGCCCACTTTCGTGAATGTCTCCACTCATGATTCCCTCTTTCTCTCTCATTCCTCTTTTTTTCATACCACGTTTGGTCACAAGTAGCAGGCGATTTCAAACAACACAGAGGAATACCACTGATACAGCCAGGTCTCTGAAACGTCGGCCTTTTATTTTATACGTATATTTGTGCACCTTTGCTGAAGCAGAACTTCGACAACTATTTTTGCGAGTGACCCTCTCAGTGAAGTAAAATCGCTTCAAAATTCCTTCCCTGCCATAGCTTTCCACACAGTTGTCACTATGGTCTAACACCGCAGGACTTTATAGTGTTTGATTTTTTTCTCTCTCTCTTTCTCACACAGGCAGTAGATCTCCAGAGTTGTATCTACTAAATATGGGAACCCACGCCGATGCAAGTGAGACATGGAAAAGTAACGGTGGCGCTATGTTAACGTCAATTGCAATTCATATTGTTGCGCATCGAGCGGCCGTGGTGAGCCTAGCCAGAGTGACCTGCATGCAATTCGTCATGCCGGAGGTCCGCAGGAGTTGTTTCTAAACACCCGTGTTTTTCTTCTGCGTAAAACATTAAGTAGCCTTGGCGCTAGTTTCAACAAGCATATATATTGATGATGGGGCTCCGTGGTGGCTAGGATGTTAACTACCTCGCGTGGTATACAGAAGGTCGTGTGTTCAATCCTGTCCCTGACGCCTGCTGCTGTATATTTGGAGTTTGTGTGTCTCTCCCCCTGTGGTCGCGTGTATTTTTCTCTGAGTCCTCTGGTTTTTCCTCCACAATAATGAACATTACGAGTATTTGGCTGCTATACGTTTCCACGTGATAAGCCACTTCATTGAGCTATCATTTGTGATAGCCGGGTCGCTTCTGAAAAAGAGCTACATAGATCAGTGGGCCTGGTAAAATAAAAAGTTTAGTTTTAAACGTAGGGAAAAAAAATCTGTAAAGAAATTAGACAAAGCTTTTGTGAGCTCTCTATATAAATCAGACACCGTGTTTCATCTCATTGAGCTGTTTTAAAATTGTATGATAAAAAACCATGTATTTTTCGTCACTGCTTAAAATACGAAATGCATTCCTGCTGGCTCCTAGGAAACACTTTTAACTTGGTGAGTGTTATGTTGTACTTACATTAGCAAAAAACGAGATTTTTGACGTTAATATTTTCAAGCCAGGATATAACTTAATATCACGTCTCATCCCACCCTGATAAGCATTCAGCACTGAGCTAGTTTGCTTCAAGGGAAAGATTTTAACACTTTCACGTATAAAAATATACTTGTGTGTGTATAATAATAGTATCGTCACACAAATCTAATAGCGTAAGGCTATCACAAAGTTTCACACGTAGTCTGCAGTCGTTTCACCGTTAACGGCGATGTTGCTGCTGCGTGTGATCCCAATTAAGATATTTGAGGTCTAATTTTCTAAATGTGGCAAATTTGGACCATGGCACCGCTGGCACACGATGGCACACGATGGCCTACTGCTCAATTCGATTGACGTCAACAGGATCTTTAACACGTAGGCTTTCGCGACCAATATTATCCATAAAAGAGGAATAATATTGGTCAGGAAAGCTCTGGCTGTCGCCTGATGAGGCTGGTTGTAATTTCCAGTGAAACGTCACGGTACTCGAATAGTAAATGTTGTGGGTTTACTCTCCAACACACCGGTGTGCTGAACTAGTAACTAATTGGCACGTTTTGTTTACGTGATAAACGTTACTAATTCGCTGTCGGGTGGTGATGAATTTAAGGACATTTATATTTACGTCATCTAAACCATTCTGAAGTTGGCGCCATTTGGTACACTCATTATTTCACCCGCGGTGTTATCGAGGGTGGCTGACCAGATTCAAACCTTCATCCTCTGCTACCGCTGGCGACCACCCCGCTGCTGGGCCGTGTCACCGCCCCGACGTGTGTGTTTGCAACGCTCGTAACGAGCGTAACGTTAGGAAGATAATTAGGGCCTGCAGATAAGGGTAGCGCTGTGTTTATGCACGCACAGAATGCGTCCACAAACCTTGCTTCGTTGCTCGCAAGATGCCATGTCCCGTATGCGGGGATACTGCTGCTGATGTCACCACCACCATCACAACAACGACTCCTTTAGTGGCCTTGAGTTGAGGTGGTTATAAATTTACCACTCTTACCGTGACCACGTTCGCTTAACTCCAGGAACGCGAACAGTGACCTACACACACAACTGAGATGCACCAACAGTGGCATAACACAGCAATGCATGTTGACGTGTACGCAGTTTGCCAATGAAGTAAAACAACCCCTGCTTAAATGTTGCACACTGAACATAGCAAATATCAGCTCTGTATTGTAATTGCAGACGTATAACTATCAATGGGGTTTGAAACATACACCACCCAATCTATACTCTTGTAAATAAAGTGGCAGTACAATATAACATGTTACATAGCGAGAGTTGTGTTATAGTGTATTTGGTTTATATACTGTGTGTGGATTTGTGTTAAACGGGACTACACTTGGAATAGCAAAATATCAAGTCAAACATTTTCAAATGGAATTTTAATAATTGCACGCCCGTTTCAACGTGTACAGGTACCACTCATCTTGCGGTGTGCGCATTCTACAATGCGCAGGGACTGCACTTGCCCGTGCCAACAATGCGCACACGGCAGAAGAGAATGGAGAGGGTGCTTCCGTTTATCCAGTTACTGCACACCGGGCAAGGCTCGCATCCTCCAGCCATTGCGTGAACGAAATTCCGAGTTTCTCGCGCGCTCCCTTGTGGTAGGGACTTCATCATGCGGCTAACACAATGAGGACTGTCGAAGCGTTGCCGCAAGTCAGGGGCTCGGCAACCTGCGGTTTGTAAATCGTCAGTCCGCTTGTGTCACACGCAACAGCTTCAGTGGTGTGGATTCCGTGAAGACGCAGCCTGACTAGCTACTCAGAGCAGATGTTACTGGTTGGAACCTGGTTACACCAGCCCACAGGGGATTATTGTGTCCGTCGTGCATGGGAGGGGTGGGGCTGGGTGGAGAGGGGAGGGTGGGGAGGGTGGGGAGGGGCTGGGTGGGGGGAGGGGTGGGGCTGGGTGGGGGGAGGGGTGGGGCTGGGTGGGGAGGGGCTGGTCACCCCGTGGTGCCCTTTTAAACCTACTCACGGCGGCTTGTGCCCCCCCCTCACAGTCGGGAATATTTGCGGAATACACCACGCCACCGTTGACCCTCGCCATTGACCGAGCAACCCAACGTTCCTACCAGCTCCGTCCGCAGGAATGTGTTTAAAATACATGTGTAATATTGCACCATAAATATAGCGAAATTTACAATGGCAGTGTGCAGGATCTTGTGCAAAACAACCAGTTGAATCTATAGCGAGAGCAGGGCCCGGCAACCGGTGGCTCCAGAGCCGCGCACGGCTTTTTAAGGGACTGCTTCGAGACGTTATTTATTAAGGACCACCACCGTCTTGTATTCACGTTGCATTGTGCGGCTCTGGAAATCTTGAGTTGTTTTTTTACCGAATTCGATAAAAAAAATCTCATCTATGGGACCTTTTTACCAGTATCAAAAATGATGAAAAATTAAGAATAGGTTTTACCCTTGCTGGCAATAAAACAGGTGTTAAGATGTTCAAACACCAAACAGATACCTATTGCAAGGCATCAAGTCTGCATGAACCACACATACTTGTGGCAAAACATGCAAATAGTAAACCGCTGATAATACATGCATTGTCTTTGAAACTTTTTTTGTAATTGGCTAAAAGGTATCCCATAGATATAACTGCTACACCCGAGATATAAATGCTCTGATACTTGCATGGTCTTTGTACAGTTCGCCTATTGGCGTTCTCTGGTCTAACACTGGTGGAGGGACGAGGCCATAAAGAAGGCTGTCTCTGGTGTAGGCCAATCCGGTTCAAATACAATGCAAATATCAGAGTATTGCCAGAAAGGATAAAACCTCTTATTTCCCCCCATCATGTCTCTTATTAGTTATTTCGGTAAAGTCACGTAGAAGGGAAATAATACAATGAAAACAATCTAAAACAAAATTCTCACGACGTTTCGACTGCAACACAAGCAATCATCAGAAAATGTTCAAATTTTCTTGCTGTGGATTTCACACCTGATGATGATTGCTTGTGTTGCAGTCGAAACGTCGTGAGAATTTTATTTTATATTTTTATTATTTCCCTTCTACGTGACTTTACCGAAAGAACCAAGAATATGAATCCCTGCAGTCACGAAAGCTTTAAATAAAAAAATGTCTCATTGTTATTTTGGTTGCCGACCCTTGCCATAAGTGATCAATCACGAGCGTTAATGAGTTACCTTTGGCAATTAGGCCCTGGGTGCAGTCCAAACAAAGATAAAGATCCATTATCTAGTCTTTAACAGACTTCGGGCAAGTGCTGTTAGCGAGCAGCACCCATGAAGGCCGGCACGGCACACGAGGGGGTGGCTGGCCAGCATCACGCCTGGCCACCTTTGTCTCTCCAGTGGCGAAGTTTACGCACTGCACGAGGTACTCACTTGAGGGTGAGTCGACCGAGGGGAGGCCAGGACCGGTTCAGATAATCGTCACTGGTATTGATGGCCGTGAGCGAGAATCAAACTCGTGTGCCCGGGTTCGTAGCACAGCGCATTAACCACTGTGGCCCCGGTCCCCACACAGGATGCAGTCCAAATGCGGGCACACTCGCGATTCGATCCCAGCCCATTCAGATAAATTAGGCATTGACAAGTTAATGTCACCCACAAATGACAGTCAAGTGTATGAGTAAAATAGGGAAAAACCCTATTATTATAAGTGTATGAGTAGTTTTTGTGTTGCTAAAGTTTGCCTATGATGTATTGTGTTTACACGGTTTGGTGTGATAAATAAAAAAACATACTTTACATTTCCTCCACCTGCTAAACGCGTTTTATAGGTTAAGAGCCATCGCAACGTCGTCCACTACGATCAGCGTCCTCCGTTCCTTCATGAGGCACAGATAGAATTGCATCTTAGGTCAGTGGGAAGAACTATGCAAGTCTTCTACTCAGCGGAAGGGGGGGGGCCCGGTGGCTAGGAGATGTTAAGTAACTCGCCTGGTATACAGGAGGTTGTGGGTTCGATCTCAACCCTGACGCCTGCTGTATATTTGGAAATTGCATGTTATCCCCGTGGTCGAGTGGATTTTTCTCCGGGTCCTCCGGTTTTTCCCTCCACATTCAGAATTAACATGTGTTTAGATTATTCGGCTGTTATACATTTCTACATGATGCGGAACTTCGTTGAGCTATTATAATTTGTGACCCAGGTCACTTCTGGGCCTTACCTGGTAAAATGAAAAATAGTTTTTTGTATGAATAAAATTGTCTCGGCCTCGCTGCGCGCTGCGTTGCACCACTATCCAAGTAGTTCACCTCGCATTCAATACACCTTAAAAGCCAGGGTGAACATCTGACTCCAACGTATTTAATGAATAAAACGAGATCAAATTGATGGAAAAACGCAGCACAAAATACTGTTAATACTTGCAATATCAATACAATGAATGGACACTATAGCATCATAACATTGTCTTAGATAACATGAATCTCAACAATAGGTCCTAGATGTACCAGGCACCTACATTAGCACTGAATAGCTATACAACAAGAGAATAAGTTAATGTGTTAAATTGGGTCACTTTGTGTAATCACCATACTGCAGCCAAATGTACAGCGCTGCACATAACACTGAACTGTGGATGGAGATACTTCTTCATCCTTGCTCTCAAGAACACATTAAAGTTATATGGGCACACGTCTGGCTCGACTTATCCAACTACAAATAACATTCACAATAATGCACTGCTGTAGTGAAAGCAGGTACCACCACAGTATGCACTGCTCTAATCATAGGTACCACCACAATATGTACTGCTGTAATGGTAGTGCTACAGCACCGGAGCAACTCCGCCGGCGCTGCCATCTTCTCGCACCCCTCCACACGAACGTACGTACACCCTCACTAATCACACACACGCACCCACGTAGGGTTTCGTAGGGGGGGGGGGGGTCACCTGGTACCATGGGTTTTTACCCGAGGAGCCCCGAGCGGGGATGTCCCACGGTTTCCCAGTGCCAGGAGATTGGCCGACCCCCCCTCCCCCCAGGCCAAATTGCATTGCAGCCCCCGTGAATTGGCTTAAAATTGTATGGGCACGACGAAGCTCACCGGGCTAACCGCAATAAGACACTCAGAGCACGGGGAAGGGCCAGGGGGGCAGGGAGGGGAAATATTACGCGGGCAGCGCAGACAAGGAGGTGGGAGGGAAATTCCTGGACCCACTGCAGATGTGTATTCCGCAGTACGGACACCCCATCAAACCGGTTGAGTCTGGGGTGGGGAGGATGGATGCGTAGACAATGGATCGGGGCATAATGTGAAAGCAACGCTCCAGGTCGGGGTGGGGCATCGGTTTTAAATCAAAAGGTAGGCGCTCGATTGGCCGCGCAGGATAACACCACGTGACCCTGGATCTTTGGATTCTGAGGGCATAAAATTAGGGGGCAGAAAAACGTTAAGGAGTTCTCTTCCAGCCGTTCAGCTGCCTGGTCAGACTCCCAGCCGCTCGCAGCATCCGAGAGGCGCTGGCGAGTGCTGCTACGACTCGACCCCAGGCAGATACCTCTCGTACCCTCGTCCTGTAGGGGTTTCTTGCAGTCGCGCCGGTAATAAGAGAGCGTGGGAGTAGCGTGGGATCGGCGCGCATTCACTGATAAACGATCGTGGACGTTCGCGTGCAGGTGTGAACAACGGATTAACGCGTAAACCTTATCCTAGATTCGATCGCCGTTGTGCTTGTGCCGCACTTACCGTGCGCGTTTGCGCAACGAATTAATGCGCGAATCTTATCCTCGATTCGATTGTCGTTGTGCTTGTGTCGCGCTAACTGCGCATTTTGCGCAACGGATTAACGCGCGAGTATTGCCATCAATAGCTCGCCGTGGTGCTGGGGATTAGCGCGCGCATACGGCCATCGGCTGTATTTGCCACGGGGGAATTAGTGTGTGAACATCCTCGTCAACGTGATCACCTGTACCCACGTGTTTGCACCGGGAATTAACGCGCGAATCTTATCATCCTTAATTCGCCGTGGTGCTTGCGCTCGCGCGCGTGCTTACACAGCGCGCTTTACGCACTGTGTTCGCATAGTGACGATAGCGCTCAGCGGTGCAACGCGCCAATATTATTATCTACCCGATATTCATTGTGCCCGGTGCGTGCGCTTGCGTGCGAGGCTGCCGTGCGGGGTGACTCCTTGAATGCGCCCGCATCCGCCGCGCTATTTTTAGCGTGAGCAGTAGGGAGCCCCACGAGCGGGCACAATACAAAAACATGTCGTAACATGACTGATCAAACATGAAAACATCTGAGGCCTGTGCCAAACCAATTACCTCACTTTAA
>JAAXLI020001229.1:0-69753 GCA_014621495.2 Entosphenus tridentatus | reverse complement strand
TACCTCACTTTAACTTCTTTAGTATCTACATTAACAGGTTAGAGCAGCCACGCAGGCTGTGTCGGAGATTTGGCTCCAACCTTGCTGCAGCAACACATCATCAGTTTCAGTGGGAACAGTGTTGTTGATCTCCCATTTTTGCCAGGGCATCCAAGTCTGGAGTTATTTTGGTTGTGGCAATTCTCAGGATAGATCTGAGGTGCTGATCCGTTAACTTTGATCTGTGACGGGCTTTGTTGGCGTTCATGACGCTGATTGTCTGCTCACACACATAAGTCGAGCCAAACAAAGTCAGTATCTTCTGTGCAGTCCTCCGGAGGTTTGGAAACGTGGCTCTGTTAAGTGAAGCATAAAAGTCATTCAGTTTAACTTCTCCTTTAGGATGGAGTCAGACTGAAGATCTATCAGTTCCAACTGCAGCTCCTGTGGTGCTGTTTCAGGGTCTTGTGACAGGGGACAGGACACCAGCGGAAGTGACTGTTCAATGTTTTCGAAATCAGAGAACCTACGGCAGAATTCTCCGTGCAGGTCCTCAAGTGATTTGCTGTATTTTTTTGCGTTTCGCGGTGCCTCTTCCTGCATGGCAAGTGTGGGGAAATGAGCAAAAGATTTGTTCGCAATTTGTCCGGAGAACAAAGTGAGCTTGGATTTGAAGGCTTTCACATGTTTGTACATGTCGTGAACAAACTGATCTTTCCCCTGCAGTTTCACATTCAGCTCATACATGTGTGAAAATATGTCCACAGCAAACGCAAAGTCACTAAGCCAGTTCTTGTCGCTTAGCTCAGGGAATTCATCAGATTTCCCCATCAACTCCAAAAATGCGATGATGTCCTCTTTCAGCTCCCACACTCGTTGTAACTCTTTCCCCAAACTTAACCAGCGGACACGAGAGTGGTACAGCAAGTCATGATCCGCATCAGTTTCCTCCAGGAAGGTAATAAACTGACGGTGCTGAAGTCCCCTTGCTCGTATAAAGTTCACAAGTTTTACGACTGGATTCACAACATGATTAAGCTGCAATACAGACTTACACAGGGATTCCTGATGGATGATGCATTGAAAGAAAATAAGATCCTGGACAGGGTTTTCCTCTTTCACTTTATCCTGGATTCTTTTCAGCAGCCCAACATTTTTTCCAGTTAAATTTGGCGATCCATCCGTTGCGACATTCACAAGTTTACTCCAAGGTATCGTCATTCTTTCGATGACAGCAGATACCTGGTTATACAAGTCCTCTCCCCGCGTTGTTCATTTCAGGGACTCCATGGTCAAAAACTCCTCTGTTATCGCAAAACTGTCGTCAATGCCTCGGATAAAAATGAGGAGCTGAGCAGTGTATTTTACGTCCGTACTTTCATCCAGTGCTAGTGAATATAATTCAAAGGAATCAGACTTTTTGTTTAATTGACTGGCTATATTTTTATCAATCAGTTCCACACGGCGAGTCAGTCCTGCGTGATAGACTGACTTTTTCAAATTTGCTTTTGATCTCCGGACACAAGATGTCTGCTGTCTATACCATGCATTCTTTTACAAACTTGCCTTCGGAGAAAGTGGTAATGTTGGTGAGAAGAAGGTTTTAAAGAAAATTATTGAAAAGTTTGTATAATTAATGATTTTTCAAAGTTTAATTATGTTTTCTGTGCTTAAAACGCTTTAAAAAAACTGTGGGGTCTAGAACGGACTCGTGAAATTCGGAGAGAACTCCGAGTTAAGTTTTGTTTGTTTTGTTGAATTACACAAAGCGTAACAGTTATGTATATAACTTTTGTTATATAAAATTCCTAGTAAGATATTAATTTTGTGAGTGTAGTCATACCCCTCCCCCTCATTCAAGCCGTAAATTAGAGAGCGAAAGCACCGAGTACGTAAATCGCTAACATAAGAACCCGTTAATCTCTTCTCGCATCATTCATACGATGATGCGGTGAAGTAAACGTTCATACGATATTACGGTGAATGCTTCCAAAAACAATACTGTACCCAAATATTACTGTTAACTTACTTTCAATAGAAACATGAATTGCTCATACGAATATTCTCTCTCAGAATCGACCGACTAATGTAGCAGACGAAACAATCATCTTTTTGAACGATTCTAAACCTTGATGCGGCAATGTTAGTTTTCTCTGTTCAAGGGTTTCTCCGTGTTGTTCAATGTTTTTACATTTAGCATACTATTACACTGATTTCTATGGCATAATTAACTATTTTTGTGCTTAATAATCTTAAAAAAACAATACTTATATACAGTTCATAGGAGTCTGGAACGGATGAATTGTATTTACATACAATCCAATGGGGAAATTAGGTTCGAGTCACGACCAAACCGGTTGCGACCAAAGTTATGGAACGGATTATGGTCGTGACCAGATGTTCTACTGTACACCACACTCCCGGTCAAAGTGCGCTTACTATTGGGGAAATGGGGGCATTACAGGTAGAAGGTAAAATGTAATTTAATAATAATATTTGGACAAGTTCGGCGGGCCGGATAAAAAAGCCCAACGGGCCGTATACGGCCCGCAGGCCGTACTTTGCCCATGTCTGGGCTAATCCCTCAGAGTAAAGCGAGCATACACGGCAATGGGAAAAAGTCCTTAAAATGAATGTGACAATATTCATATGAACAGTAATATAAAAACATGTACCTAAAGCAAAAGTAGTCATCAATTAATTCATTGGTAAGATTATGCAATTAACGAAAACGAATGACTAAAATACTTCTAAACGACCGTAATCATGTAACTCAACGGGCACCAATGCTTTTCACGATCAGCTAATATTTAATACACCACTTTGGAATGGCACCCCTTTTCAAAACACAAATATCACTTTTTGGAACTATCTTATTCGTCCCGATATGCGTGTTGTGTGCGTGTGTCTTCTTTGCCACTTGTTGAATTGGCGGTTTACGCGGTTACAGCGTTCCTCATACTGAAAATACCTCAGGTTCCCAGCAGGGCCGTTGGGACAGCGTGTGTGTGTATTGAACACACGACGCTCTTGGCTGCGCCGAGACTCTTCCTCTTGGCTGTGCCAGCTCTCTCCACTGCTGGCTGGTAGTTGAGTTTGTGCGATGATGCCGTCATCAGCGCTCGCAGCTCGTATGCTGGTCGCCGTTCCTCACTCTTGTGAGGAAGCTCTTTACCCTGGCGTGCAGCTGCCAGCTTCGTGCGGGCACCCAATGGTGCCTCTCCCGTCCTTACTTCAGGCTGCGCCAGCTCTCTCCGTGATGCCTCTCCCGCCCTTCCTTCAGGCTCTTTCAACTGCTTCGTGCTCTCCGCCCTTCTTCCAAGAGGACTCCTGCTCCGAGCTGCCCGTCGCTGGCTGGATCACTCGCTCTCAAAACTCTTAAATTGTATTAGCTCCTTTTTAGCTTCTCACAACTCTTATAGCTTAGCATAATACAGCTTATGGCAGTCCTGGACTCAGCAAGCGACTCAACATAAGGGTAGATGTAGAATAAAACTTTCAGCGATACTCTTGTCGGTCCATGCCGAACTCAGCTCTTAACAATACATCGGTCCCTTCTCTCTGCGAGACACAACACCCATGGTTGATCTCGAGGCCATGCCCTGGAGCCTGCCCCTCGCAGCAGTAATTGTGTTCTTGCTTATGTAATGAGTGGCTCCGACACGGTAAGTAACTTCAAGTGTTTTATTTATAAATCTTTGGTACAGCCACCTCTCTCTCTGAGCGGATGTCGACCCGCTCTCGTGGCTGCGCTGCCTCGTGGCACGTGGCGCTCGCCCCACTTGCTAACACACCGCTGGCTGGCGGCGCGCTAGGGAGCGGCTGAGCGGCTGGAGGTCGAGCCGCTACGTGGCAGGTGAAGATGGCGGGGCAGCAGTTATGGGTAGCTCCTCTTGATCTTCCAACACCGACCCCTAACGTTGCTGTACTGCCGGCTTATATTCCCTCTCCGGAGGCTAAGCCCCGCCTCTGGCCACGCCCCTCCTGGAACCTTCGGGAACGTTCCAGAGGCTTCCCTGGTACTGTAGATCTGCCCAATCACCTTTACCCCAGATATAATCCCTACTATGGATAAACCGTGGACTGTAAAAGTAATGTAACCCCCACAATAATTTAGTAGATGGCGCTCTATTATTACACTTATATCTGAAATTCTCCCACCTCGGCTTGCCTTCTCACAAAGGACCGGAATTCCTTTGGTTTCACTCTCAGCCTGTAGAAACAGCTGTTTGTGCGGTGTACATGTGTGTGTCTGTTCTAATTTTATTGAATTAATCTGTTAAGTCACATGAAGGCCTGGTTCCTGTCCCCTTCCTCAAGCCATCTCGCCATCTGCGGAAACAGATGCTTTAATGATAATAGGTGGCAACAAAACAGGTGTTAAGATCTAGATTAGAAGTTTTCGTGACTGCAGGGATCCATATTCTTTGGTTCTTTCGGTAAAGTCACGTAGGTATAAAATAAATTAAATCACGACGTTTCGGACGCAACACAAGCGTCCGTCATCAGGTGGGACAACCACAGCAATAAACAATTGCTGAAGTGGGCAAAAGGGATGCTGTAACAAGAGGCTATATAGGCAAGAGAGGGGGCGAGGAGCGGAGGAGAGACAGAGGGGTGTGTGGAGCGCTTCTAGAGGGATTAGGAAACGAGCAAGGCAAAAGTGGGCTGGGAGTGGGAGGCTAAAGAAACTGGAGATGCGGATATTAAGGCAACACCATAAAGCAGTAAGGTTTTACCTGGTAAATAGCATCCGTCTAATGATTGCTCAATTTGTATCCATCTTCTCGGTTGAAGTTATGTCTATGTTTATATATCTGGATGGCTTCATGAACACAAACCTTTGATAGTAGCCCGAAGGTTTGCAGAGTACCTTGGTCTCGGAAACAACATAATGAGAGCCCACGGCGTTATAGCAATGGTCCAGCCACGGCGGAGGTATTGGTTCTGCCGTGTTTCAGATCTTACTTGTGCTCGCGAACACGGTCCGAGATATGTCGTTTTGTTTCTCCAATGTAACACCTACCACAGGTGCAACTTAGTTTGTAGACTCCAGGATATTGCATGTCAGGAATGACATCCTTCACAGATGGGATTAGATCACAGATTTTGTGTACTGTACTGAATCGGACCTGGAGCTTGTGTTTGTTTAAGATTTTGGAAATATTTTTGGTAACGCCTATGTATGGTAACGTGATGGTTTTGATCGGCGTCTCAGGGTGTTGTTTCTCCATAGTTGGAGAAACAGCTTTGCGAAAAATGCGGTCCGAGTACCCATTCATCTTGAGGGCCTGGTGTATGTGTTCCAGTTCACTGGCTAGGTGGTGTTGGTCAGAAATGCAGTGGGCCCTATGGTGTAGTGTTTTGATGAGGGAATTATTCTGTACCAGATGGTGGTGGGAAACAGGTTTCAGATCGGAATCTGTGTAGGTGGCTTTACTGTAGATGAGCCATCAGGTCTCTTCTCAAACATAACATCCAGGAATGGTAGCTTACCATCCTTCTCCACTTCCATGGTCAATTTGATGGATGGGTGTATGGAATTAATGTGGTTGAGAAATTGGTTCAATGCTGGCAGGCCATGTGGCCAAATGACAAAAGTGTCATCTACATATCTCTTCCACAAGGAACGACGTAGGGTGGATGTCTGGATGGCATCTGTTTCAAATTTTTCCATGAAAACATTCGCTATCACTGGTGATAAGGGGGAACCCATGGGGGTACCTTCATTTTGCTTGTAGAAAGTACCATTCCAGATGAAGTGTTAGTAAGGCAGTGCCTAACCAGAGTAGGAACATCAGGATTCAGTTCATGTTGGACTAAATCTTCAATTATTGCTAAGGTGTGAGGCACAGGAACTTTGGTGAACAGAAAAACTACATCAAAGCTGACGAGAAAATAATCTGGGGACAATGAAATGCCCTTGATTAGAGAGACCAAGTGAGCTGAGTTATGTACTGCCGAGGTAGTCTTGCCAGTGAATGGAAGCAAGGTATCAGACAGAAAACGGGCCAGTTTGGAGGGAGGTGAGTTGATGGTGGAAACGATGGACCAAAGTGGGGTGCCCTATTTATGGATCTTAGAAAAACCATAGAATCTGGGTGGTCTAGCAGCAGGTTTTAGGGAGAGCCATTTGACTGGTTCGATTAGAGAAGTCTAACTGGTAACGATATTGTTGTTATTTGTAGCCAGGCTGTTAGTAGGTTCTTTGTTGATTTTGGTGTGACTGCCATCATTAAGAACGTCCTGGATTTTGTTGTTGTATGTGGTTTTATCCATGATGACAGTAGCATTGCCCTTGTCGGCCGAGAGGATGAGTGTCATCTCTCTTTTCAAATTTGCGAGTTCAGAGTACTCGTCTTTGCTGATGTTACTAATGGGTTTCTTAGCATTTTTAAGGATCTAGAAACGTCTTTTGGGATGTGTCCCAAGCTTTTGAGGGCTACGTCGACCTGGGAGATTATATCCACTGGGATATGTTTAGGGGTGACTGCGAAATTCAACCCTTTAGCTAGTACCAATTTTAGGCTGTCGGAAATTGGGATGTTACTCTGATTGATGACAATCTTGTTAACATCTACATTTTTAACGTGTGGATCTGGCTTCTTTTTTGACAGGTTGATTTTGCGATCAAGTTAACTTATCAATGTCAACATTTGGTTGACATTGAATTAGCAGAGAAGAATGTCATGTTATCTACATGGTCCCAATCAGAAGTGGACATTTTAAATGTTAATTTCAAGTGTGATTGTAAGAGTCTTGTCCAAATTATCAAGTTCAATCGGAGCAATCTTATTCTCTCTGAGATTAGTGATAGGCTGGCTTTAAACAAGATCCGTATAGCGTTAGAAGTGACAGCAGCAGATGTGAGTGTAAATGCGATCGGTATTACCTTGTTATCGCGGCATCTCTTGAGGAAGGTGTGCGACTCGATTAGTTGAGCCTTCTTGTCTTGAGACTTTTAAAAGCTCTAACGTTTGTGTGAAAACCCTCCCCCCGTAGAGGCGGTTCAATCTAGATTTAAAGTTTTCGTGACTGCAGGGATCCATACTTTTTGGATCTTTCGGTAAAGTCACGTAGGTAAAAAATAAAATAAATTAAATCACGTTTCGGGAGGGACTTTGTTGTGCGCACAGACCACGCGGCCCTCCAACACCCCTTGCGTGTTGACCAGCCATCCGGCCAGCTTTCTCGCTGGCTGGAAATACTGCAGGAGTATTCCTTTACAGCAGGCATGTCCAAAGTCCGGCCCGCGGGCCAATCACGGCCCGCGGTCAGATTTCATACGGCCCGCAGCTTCGGTCTTATAATGTGTTATTTATGGCTCTCGCTAGCTCTGTCAGAATAAATAAATCATAAAACTTTAAAGATGTAATTCCTCCTTTCAGCACACGGTGGCAGCACCATTCTAATGCTATCTGGCTCTGCATCCGTGCCGCGAACCCTTCTCGAATCATTTCTGCCATGGCGACTGCAAAAAAAAGAGAAGTTGACAGTGAGGGCCGCCGCTTTCAGGAGCGGTGGGAATTACAATACTTCTTCACTGAAAATCGAGGCAATTGTGTTTGTCTAATTTGTAAAGAGACGGTTGCCTTGTTTTAGGATTTCAACGTAAAGAGACACTACAATTCCAAGAACACAGGATGAGATGTTACTATCCTTTGTGCAAGCACTTCCAAGAGTTCATGAACAGTGAGCCTGGTGAAATTTGGGGAGCGCATCGTCAGTAGTGTACCTTTGGTTCCTAGGGTGTTTCGGCCTTTCATACTATACACCCTCCCCAAAGGCGGCCAGCGACAGGGTGATCAATCCTACGCTTGCGTCTCATTCCCAATTAGTCATAGGAGTTGCCTTGTTGTTGATAGCCAACATCCCATGGGACTATGTATGGCAGGGGCGTCCTCCTCCTTGAGTCAAGCATTGTTGACCGCATACCTCCTGGCCCTCTCACTTCGGGGCCCAGCTGGGGAGTGACCGCGCTGAAAAAGTGAAGCAACTCCAAGCTGCTCTGGCATCGCAACAGCGATTCTTCATGCGGGCCTGTGAGTCAAAGGAAAACATTACCAAAGCCAGCTACGAAGTGGCCATGTTAATAGCTAAACATGGCAAACCTTTTACTGAAGGTGCGTTTATCAAAGACTGTGTCATGAAAATGGTGGAGAACATTTGCCCCGAGAAGAAGCAAGAATTTATGAATGTTTGCCTGGCACGCAACACTGTGGCACGGAGAGTTGAGGACATATCATCAGATATTCAGAGACAACTGGGGGACAGGGGAGTGGCTTTTGATTATTTCTCATTAGCCTGCGATGAAAGCACCGATGCATCTGAAACTGCACAACTACTTATTTTTTTAAAAATGAGTTGATGACAACATGAACGTGATAGAGGAGCTGCTTGACCTCAACAGCCTTAAAGGGCAAACCAGAGGAACAGATGTATTCGTTTCTGTTTGTGAAGCTGTTGATGACATGAAACTACCATGGAGTAAAGTTTCTGGGATCATTACCGATGGTGCGCCTGCCATGGCTGGTGAGCGAAGTGGATTGTCCACACTGATCTGCAATAAAGTCAGCAAAGAAGCAGGTAACACTATTAAACTTCACTGTATCATTCACCAGCAGGCTCTCTGCGCCAAACATCTCAAATTTGATGATGTTATGAAACCAGTGGCAAAGGCAATACATTATATTCGCTCTAAAGCTCTATACCATCGACAGTTTCAGCAGTTATTGCGTGTCATCCAGGCTGAATACGGTGACGTAATATATCACAACGATGTGAGGTGGCTAAGTCGGGGGTCCGCACTACAGCGATTTTTTTTTCTCTCAAAGAGGAAATTGGAAATTTTTTGGGTGAGAAGGGACAACTAATGGAAGAACTGTCCGATCCTGTATGGCTGGCAAATCTGCCTTTTTTGGTTGACATAACGAAGCATCTGAATGCACTGAATGTTAATCTTCAAGTAAAAGATGCAGTGGTGAGCCAGCTATACGCTCACATCAAGGCCTGTGGAACCAACTGCAACTTTTCCAAAGACACTTGTCCCAAACAGAGCCCTGCACCGCGCACTTACCAGCTTTGAAAGAGGTCTGTCAATGAGACAGAGACTGTCTCCTTGACAGACCTGTTCTTCACTTGAAGACGGCTGCTTGCGTTGTGGCCGAAACGTCGTGAGAATTATTTTATTATGTTTTATTTTTATTATTTTCCTTCTACGTGACTTTACCGAAAGAACCAAGAAGATGAATCCCTGCAGTCACGAAAGCTTTAAATCGAAGGTCATTGACAGTTTCCCACAGGACATCGGTGGGCAAATGAAGAGTTATGCAACAGCTATCGCATCTCTTTCTGTGGAATTTAATAAACGCTTTCAGGACTTTGCAGTTATTTAAAAGGACATGTTGCTTTTCCCTTCTCCGTGGACCCTGATGATGCTCCTCTGCAGCTGGAGCTCATTGAGCTGCAGTGTGACGATGAGTGCTGCGGAAAACACCAGCAGTGTTCTCTTGTTGACTTTTACCGGCAGCTGGACAAAAGCAGGTTTCCATAAATGCGGTCATTCGCTAAGAAAATGCTGAGCTTATCGGCTCCACATATTTGTGTGAGCAAATATTCTCAGTCATGAACTTAAACAAGAACCGATTGAGGTCAAGGATGAGTGACTCCCACTTGCGTGACATTTTACGCATCTCAACCACTGCCCTCAAGCCAGACCTGGTCTCTTTACTGAAATCTAGATCTCAGTATCACCCTTCTCATTAGTGTCAGCAAGTTATCTGTTCCTTGATCAATCTGAAATTGAGTGTTTTGAACGGTAACATCTGTCACTATTAACAGTGAAAAGCCTAAACCACACTAATACAAATTGGACTTATGGCACGTTTTTTTTTATTAAACTCTTGAATACGATTTGGTTATAACTGATGTTATGTACCTGTAGATGTGACACAAACTATTTCTTTCTGAAAGATCTTGTAAAAGACAAGGGCAAATTCACTTGTTTTAAAGTTTAATGATAACAGACCACTTTGCATTACTTATAACTCCTGTTTAAAATGTTCATGAGGCAAAGATATTTAACTCATGGAAATTTAAGGTATTCTATACAGTTTGTTCAATGCTATCTGACTGAATGAAAGGCAGAATTGTGTTTTTAGAGTTGTTCACGTCTGCCTGAGTGGCTTATATTTGGTTACATTGTCATTTGAAAAATAAAGATAATTGTGACAATGAAAATTGTTTTATAACAGTATGTATTTTCACGTAACTATTGTGGTTTAAAAAATGTCAGAAGGAACTATTGGCCCCCGGGCATCTTCACTTTATCAAATTTGTCCCTCTTTGCAAAAAGTTTGGACACCCCTGCTTTACAGTAACTTATAGGAAGGGCTTGAGGCACTGCAATGCAGATGCGCTGTCTCGCCTGCCACCGAGCGAGCAGTGTGCGTGTTCAATGGGTGCTGGCAGGTGTAAGCCATCTGCGGCTGGATCACCACAGGTGGTTGCGGCGTTAGGCGACCCAGCACCAGCCGAGGTGGCTGCACCTAGAGACGGCATGTTGGGCCTCACACACGGTGAGTGGAGACGGATGCAGACGGAGGACGTCTCATTATTAAATTTGCGGCACCGCGTTGGGACTAGAGGCAGTAAGACTGTCCCGGTGGGGGTGTCCCTTATAGTCCTTCACGAAGGCCTTTTAGTGAGGTGGGATGAGAGCTGCAGCGCTATTGTATTGTGGTCCCCACTGCCCTGCGAAGCAAAGTCACTCGGGTGGTGCCCGAAAAACGAATGCACCTCGGAGTTCCTAAAATTTTGCTAACATTTTTAAAAAATATTATTTTGTTCTTTCAGTAAAGTCACGTAGATGGACAAATATAAATATAGTGAATACATAAAAAAAAACTAAAATAAAAACGATCACAACGTCGTGGTTTTTATTTATATAATTTGTATTCACTTTATCATTTTTTACGTGACTTTACCAAAAGAACCAAAGAATATGAATTCCTGCAGTCATCTACGGGAAAGGTCACAGAAGGGGCCCATCGAGAAGCCCCGGGAACCCGCTAGTAGGTTCCAGAAAGGGGGCGTGGCCAGGGCGGAGCAAGGCCATGCTGGGAGTATAAGAGGGGCCCCTGTGCGGGACCTCGTGGTTGTTGCTGGAAGTGAGATCCCCGTCGTGCTGCTCAAGTTCATTGTCTTCACCATCCCGGGGCACTGTTAGTCAGACAGCCTACCAACTGTCCGAACTAAGTAGTGCCACCGACAATAGAAGGTCTTAATAATAATAGTGTGCACCCATGTAGGGTGTGTGTTATCCCGATGGTGCTTGTTAAATAAAAGAAGTTCCTCCAGTTATTACTGTCTCAGAGTTGAGTCCCTACACAAGCACAGCCACACGAGACAGTATTCCCACCTTACAAGTCTGTGACTTAAAACTAAACTACAAACTTTTTTTTATTTCACCAGGTAAGGCTCACTGAGCTGTGTAGCTCTTTTTTAGAAGCGACCTTGCCACAAATTATAGCTCAACAAAGTTTCTTATCACGTGGACATTTATGGCAGCCAAATACTCTAAAAGCATGTTGATTCTAAATGAAGTAAAAACAGGAGGACCTGGAAAAAAAATCCACACGACCACGGGGAGAACATGCAAACTCTAGATAAACAGGCCTCAGGGTCAGGATCGGACCCCGACCTCCTGCATACCAGGCGAGGTAGTTAACATCTCGCCACCACTTTAAGCTAAGTATGGCGCACGGATTTATTGTTGGCAATGGTGTTCACACTTAATTAGTTGCTACCAGACAGCTATATTTACGTGACAAACTGGATATTCATTGCAGATGGACAATAGTGTACGGTCAATTAAACAAGACGGGAATGAAAAATAGATGCAGGCCGACTTGGATTACCGCGGATTTGAAAAGGCAGTTCCGGATCTTCATCCTGTTGTCATCGTTTTTAAATAAATAAGTCAACGCACGGTTGAAAACAAGAGAAAGAGATAATGTATTAAACTTACTTTCCTCTTCATAATGAACAACACACCAGTTCCAATGTCTGTATACGAACGGAGCACAAAAGAAGTGGTATTAAATGAATGCTTCAGTATTCAGGACGATTCTGTGGCCAACACATTTAACCACCATAACAAACGCGGGTAATAAAAGTTCGCAGGAAGTTATAAAATGTGACTTAAATTGAGCACCTTAAAATATGCGAGTTACATATGACCATTGACAACACATTGTGCATGCTACACCTGCTGCTGTGTACAAACTACCGACAGAAAACCGCCAAGTTCAACCTCAAACTTTAATACTGATCCGCTGTGCTTTGAATTCAGTCTTGCCTCACGATTGCTCACGTGTATATATTTTTTACGTAAAAAATGTGTAAACAAAAAGATGCGTTTCATCGTGCGCGTACATACATGGTACACGGACAGAACGGTTAAATACTGGTATGGTAATCCCTCGTTATTCATGAACTTGTCTATCCCCGATTCACATCTGAGACTACACGAATGCACTAAGAGATAAAGTGATGAGCGATAAAGTGATGAGAGAATTTGCTGTTCACGAGCATCTCGAGAACGTATCCCTCATCACGAGAAACGAGGGTCTACTGTGCAACACATCGCACCATCACGATGTAGAGGTGTTCCTTGCGTAATGCGCGCCTCCCCAGAGTGCGAATTCGCAGATACGCGATTCATGTTGTAGCGGTGTATTTTGCACTCGGGCTATTTCTGATCGCATTACCCCATCTAGTGTCACGGGCTGGGCCTAGCCGTCGTAGATCTGCCGCTGGTTGTCTGCATCACGTGCACGCTGCTGCAAGCAGCCAACAGAATCCTTGAAGTCCTGAAATTACTCTTTTATTAGGTCAAATGTCTAAGTAGTATTCGTTTTCATCTGAATTATTTATTGTTATTAAGTACATGTATACGTATTAATGTATATATCCAGGGCTAAATAATTAAATAGAAGACTGATTTTTTCTTCGGTAACGCACACACGTGGACCATGTCTATGGGACAATAGGCTGTTGAGCGCGATTCGACTCCATCGCGCGCGATGCGAGGCACACCTGTGTTCTGTTGACCAGGAAAGCCTCACCGAGTCTCAAGGCTCTCTTTCCTTGAGGGTCTTGCCAAAGTTTTCACAGTATGGGGGCGACGCTGCTGTTGCTGTGCATAATCTGCAAATTTGACTAATTTGCAGCAACATTTTTTTAGCATTTGGGCGTGGTTTGGCCAATAGCAGTTATATATCGTGTGTTTATAGCGATGGGAGGAGGAAGGACAGCCCGGAGGAACCCTGTTGCCAGGAGGCAGCGCGAGTGTCACCACCCCACCGCCCCCATAAACCGGCTCGTGCTCAGTTTCCACGAGCTCGAGATGGTGCTGGTGTAGTGTGGGCACTACGGACGGGGTGAACGCATACTGCGATTAGCACTGTCGGCTTCGCATGCGGCAAAAGACATTCAACATACAGTAACATACATATCAAGATTGTTCCAATATTCAATTGGACCTCAAAGTCACGACTGTTCTCTCGGTAGGTTGAGGAACGAGAGAGCCTGGGTGTGCATCCTGGGCACCATCTTGAATTGGGGTACCGTGTTGGTGTGATGTTAACTACCTCGCCTGGTAAGCAGGTCAACATACGTACAATGCCATCCATTTCCACGGCGCTAGCCGGACAGCACGTCTCCCGCTTACCCCAAAAGCCGGGGACCACCCGCCGCAGCGTGCTCTCCGCTCCAAGCTGAACCGTACACGCGTGGCACCGGGGGCGAGTGGCTACCGGTCCGCGACGTCACGGGGGCAAGCCAGAAAGGGGCGCATAGCGCTGCCACGTTCACGTGCATTGCTTAGCTTCCCGGCCGGTCAGGGCTAAATGTTAAAAACACACAAGTTGCTGTGCGGGGAAAATACCAAGACGGCAATTTTCTTAACATAACCCACGACCAAATCAACATCTTCTAAAGCACACGCTCGTTAGTTAATAGGTTCACACTCGCAGCCAAATCTGGGAACGTGCGAAGCATGTTCAGCGTACATTTTATTTAGAGAAGCGTAGTAGTGCCCGTAGTTTTTAAAGACGTTACTCACCGCAGAGAACCGTAGCGACACGACCGCCCCCTCTTTACAATAGCTGGCGCCAAAACTGTGCAACACGCCCTGCTCCTGTGTGGCCTTCTGAGAACCTCGGTAATGATAAAGTCGCTTTATTTTTAGTAGAAAACCGATGACGTACACCTAAGTCATCATCACAATGGGAAAGGGGATTTAGGTCACATTGCACCACCCACTCCTGTGACTGCAGGATGCAGGGGATGGAGACCACATGGCCTCAACGTCGCTCCCTGGCCTGGCACAGCCTGGGTCCCCCAGTCGTCGTGGACAAAAAAAATTCAAATGGAAAAACTATAGTATTATTGTTGTTACTATGCTTGTTTACCTAGAAATGTCTCACCGAGTCTCAAGGCTCTTTTTCAAGAGGTGAGAGGGAACACAGGATGGCCAAGTTACCGCAGTAACGGGGCAATGTTGCTGCTGCATGTAATCCCCATTGAGTCATACTTGCAAGTAATTATTCAGGATTGGGGATGTTTGGCCAATACCGGAAAGATTCAATAGTTTATTTTATTTTAGATTCAGCTCTGGGAGGACACTGTGGATCCTCAAGACCGGAGGAAATCAATGCAGGACAGAGCGAGAGTAAAATGGTGCCATAGTGGCTAGATGTTAACTACCTCGCCTGGTAGACAGGTCGTGGGTTTGATCCTGAAGCTGACACCTGCTGTATATCTAGAGTATATATGTCTCTCTCCTTGTGGTCATGTGGAATTTTGTCCAGGTCCTCCGGTTTTTCCCTCCACATTTAGAAACAAGAGTTTTAAGTATTTGGCTGCTATACATTTCCACATGATGATAATAAGCCACTTCGTTAAGCTACCATTTGTGATAGCCAGGTCGCTTCTGAAAAAGAGCTATACGGCTCAGTGGGCTCTTACCTGGTCAATTAAAAAAACATGTTTTAGTTTTAACTCCACGTGGAAAAGTGCCCCTGTTGGGAATCAAACCCAGTTGCTCATTGTTGTGAGGCACGAGCGCTAGCATTGCACCATCATGCCGGCTTCATATATTCCTATCGCACCCAAATCATCAGTTTGGTTTCACATATTCCACATTGACCTAGCGAGCGTTATTGTCTTAACCGATGTGTTACATCAACACAGCATTTTTAAAGGCTTGAAGCCAACGTCAACAGCAATACTGCCTCAGAATAGTAAATGTGAACATTCTGTATGCTAATGTCCATTAGAAAATACAAATGTAAGCAGTAACAATGCTTTAAAGAGACATGACAGCAAAACTTCACTTATTAACAGGCAAATACATAGAAAACTATTGACATAAATACTATATGCATTACTATGCGCTATGGTACAAATTCTGTGTATAAACTATGCGTTGTAAAAAGGGGGCAGACGAAATATTCGACATTTAGGCACATAGGATGTTGCATGTGTGTATACGTAAAGGGATAATTCGTTTATATAAATTATTCTGTGTAAATGTATATGGACACACACATACGTGCGTGTATGTTACACTAACGTGCATATTACAATACATGGATTTACAGCAACTACTGCTGTGGCATTGTATTTAGCTGGTAACCTTAACCAAATCTTCATCTGCAATTTTAACCAAAACTGTAGATGTGTGTTCTTAACATTTTGAAACTGCTCAAATACCAAAGCTGCTGCAACCAACGGCTCATTTTGTAAGCGATTTAATGGTTAATCGACAGTTCGCTAACACATGCACGCTTGTTGTGGTCCAATATTGGCAGAGTTGTTACGGACGAGAACACAATTTGGCCTTCGGGCAATCAAGAAACCGGGATAATGGAGGAAGGGGTGGCGGGAGGGGGACATCTAGAAAATGGAAATTGGAGCACCGTGGACCTCATCCCGAAGATTAAGGCCAAATTTTGAAAGCTGCGGCCAATGCGAAGCACGACACTTTGTGCGTTGGTGAGAGGGAACACAGGATGGAATTAGCAATGGAATTAGCGACTGCAATGTGCATGACGTTTCAGTGGACGTTGAGAAAGCTCCATTCCCTTGGCTGGAGCCGAGCCAAAGGACTTCGGTGTGAATGGCTTTCGCTTGCGGATGGCCTGCAGCAATAGCTGCGAAGAAGCGCATTCCCCCTTTGCGTGGCACCTTCGACCGTAAACTCTGCCGCCGCCAAACATATGGCACGGGCGAGTTCAAAAACGGCAAATATATTCGCGAGTGCAGCTCTTAAAAAAATTAAGACACTTTAAACGAAAAATGTAAAACAATTGTAAACGCACGAATGGCTGTGCACACGAAAGAAATGTAGGGGCACGTGGAGGGAACGGTTCACAGGAGCATCACCGAAGGCCGTGGTGGGTTGTTTTTTACGAGGAGGCATTTTAGCGGAAGGCTGGCGGAGGACGATGGTTCTAGTGAGCCACGAGGCTCGCAATGAACGCGAGTGCAGGTAGCGTGACCACGACATTGCCAACTGAAACTGCAACCTCCGTGCGGTGGATTCATTCAAGGGCTTGGCTAATGATGGGGAACCACGGCACGGTGCGGCCATAATTGACAGGTCCCAGGACATGGGAATGAGCTGCAATGAAACCGTACGTTACCCACCAGGCAGAACAAGAACAAATACAGCGATACCCCCTCTGGTTCACGTCGGGGGAGGATGCGTTCCTGAAAGGCGCGACGACGAATATCTAAACGGCATAAATCGAAGTGATTTACAGGGGTAGTAGTCGTAGTGGGTGGTGGTGGCGAATGCTGAGAGGCGATGGATACGAGACGGACGATGCCGTCAACGACGTTAAGTGTTTGGGGGTTGAGGTGACGTTCATCGGGTAGCGGTGGTGATAAAGTTATTATTCAGTATTACATTTATACGTATTTTGTATGTATCCAGGCCTAAAATAATGAAATTATCCTAAATTTTTCTTCAGTAAGGCACCCCCCCATAACATGTACAATGTCTATGAGGATTAGGCTTCGTACAGCGCGATTCGTCTTACGTGGTGTCTTTCAGCAACGCGTGTCACGTGTCGTGCGAGGCGCGCCTCTTACTCTGCTTGCTTAACCAGCAAAGCCAATTTGCTAAACCAACATAACAAGGCGGCAGACGTAAATCAGGGTGTTACCGAATCTTCACGCTTTTAATCTTTACATTTTCAGACACGTTTTAAATGGGCATGTAGGTGTTTAAAAATGGCTCGACCAAAAAACGTGGAGAAAACGATATCTCATCAAATATTTCTATATCACATGTCTCTCTCGAATGAAAACTCATAAATATAACTCGTGAAAAATGTAAGTACAAAAAGAGAGAAAAATATGATTCTGAAAAAATAACAAAGGCAGGAAAATAGCTAAAAAAGTATTACGAAATAAATAATAAAATGTTCTAAAAAAATCCAAGACCTTAAAATTACAAGGATTCCATGCCTGAAATGTAATTATGTGCTTTGTCCTTCATTTCTTTCTATGCTGGCTGCGAACGATTAATGTTGGCCTTGCCATCACACCCTTTATCACCAAGTCAACCTACTCTACAGATATACAAATACTTTATCTGTAATAACGTTTTGTCATTTACAATATAAAAAAGTAATACTGGAACAATTCAGTTCCGAACAGAGCAAAGATTCTCTCTTAACCCTTTCTTGTTCCGAGATGCACTGCAAGCTTGCAGGGTAGGTAGGGTTCCGTTCACCGCTGAATGTCGGAACACACGAGTGATTCAGCGTTAATTTTATTTGGAGAGTTGTAGTAACACCGTTAATTTGTAAAGACGTTGTTACTCACCGCAGAGAACCATAGCGATACGACGGCCAAACTGTGCCACGCACCCCTCCCACCGTGGCCTTGTGGGAGCCTCGCTGCCGATAAAGTTACTTTATTTTAGTTTTTCTCTCGGTCCCGTTACGAAAATGTACACTTACGTATGTGTACGTCATCGGAATGGGAAATGGTTTATGCTGATATGTAGAAGTAAATGATCGATGCGATTCTGCTGGGGTCTGACAAGCCATCTCCTGCATGGCTGGTGACCTGCGAGCGCCGAGTATTTTTGCCGTGCTCCTCCCCGTGTCTCTGCAGCAGCTGACTCGTGTGAAGAGAAAACACGCGTGTAACCGTGGCGTGTGCCGACGTGACGTGAGTTTAAACGGTGGCTCGCATGTATGTATACATGTTGTATGTACGTTGTATGTTCAAGTTATTTTGCACCGTACGTAGCCAAACGTAGGTGCGGGGGAAAGGACAACATACTAAACACAAATCTAGTTGTAAAAGAAATTAGTTTATCAATCTAGATGATTTAAAAGTGCATAGCTCCAGTGGCTTCCTCATGTCGGAAGGAAGAGGCGTTCCAGACGGCCGCAGAAGCACATCCAGATAGCGCTCACGCACCTGAAAGTAGGGGGGGCACCTGTGACCACTCCAACAAGGGTGTGTGCCGAAACGGAGGTGGAATCGTCAAATTGGGTAACAGCCCACAGGACGGGAGCGTCAGGCGCGTCCGAGTCACAGGGACCGTCAGGCGTGTCCCAGGCACATGGACTGCACGCAGAGCCTTGCCCTAGCTCGGCCCTGCAGCAGTCCACGACGAGTCGAAGCGAATCCGAAGGGACTACTCGCAATCATCCGGCTCGCAATCCGGCCCTGGCAATCATTCACTTGGTAGGGAGGACTGAGGCTTGGGCCCTGATGATGGCTACCGGACGATGCCGTTGGAGGGCCGGTCAGGCGGAGCGTGCGACTCCACGGAGTCCGGGTCCCTCTTGGCTGGGTCGAGCAGCGAGGAGGCGAGTGAGGAGAGGGCGTTGGCAAACGCGTCCACCACCTGCGGCAACGGTGGCGACAGGGGTTTAGCGAAACAGTTAATTCTCCTGTAGCGGCCTAAGTTTTCATATCGTGGATTGGATATAACGCGATGGAATGTATTAGGGAACATGTGTTTTGCGTAATGCATATGCGTATTGGATATACAACTCGATCGAATGAATGAAACTACGTCACGTGAGTAGGAATAAGCGGTCGTGTCCTGTCTTGGCTTAGCATCGCACAAGGCGTTAGGATGCTGCTGGATGCTTCTAGATGCTACCCACGCGCCTTAGTCTTTGTTCAGCCTGCTTTAGCCTCTATATTATATATCATTTATTGTAACGTGATTTTTACAGAACGTGGTGTGCTTGAGGAATGCAACTATACTGCATTATAGGAGAACGGACTGTACATATGTACAAGAAGAGGAGCGGCTCCTACGCACACCCAAAACATCGCCGGGCAACCGTCGGTCACTTTGGACGAGTCACACTACCCCACGATTGCACAAAAAGTCACATCGGGGGGTGCCCTCCCCCCCCCCCCCACCTGCTGAGCCACGCGCGTGCGACGGCGCTGGCTCCGTTGGCGCTCGCGCTCGTTCCGCCGCGCCTCCCTCCGCAGGAAGCGCATGGTCTCCTGGTGACAGAGCAGGATCATGCGGCCATCGGCGGAGAGATCCTCCCAGCGCACCTGCGGGAACTGACCTGCGGGGGACGAGCGGCGGGATGAGTTAACCTCCTCGCCTTGGGACACGGGGCTGTCGAGCGTAACGAGGCTTTGCAACAGAGATGTCCCCTTCCCCCCGCACTTCCAATTAGTACGGTTGACTACGTATGGTGGTTTAACATGTAGTAGGCTTTCGCGACCAATATTATCCATGAGAGGTTTTTTTTGGGTGAGATGGGGTAAATATAAATGTGTCGTTAAACCCGCCACCACGCGACACAGCCAAATTAGTAAGGTTTTGTCACATAAAACAACGTGCCAATTAGTTACGAGTTCAGAGTAAACAACCCTCAACATTTACAATTCGAGTATTTATAATCAGCCTCATCAGTGAATAGTCAGAATTGTGACTTTGAGGAGGAAGACGTGGAGCTATTATGGCTTGAAATAAGTTCAACACACATACATACGTACAGACATCAAGCGAAAAAACTAAGAGTTAAACTTATTATAAACACTTTTTTTCCAGGTAAGGCCCACTGAGCTATGTAGATTTTTTTAAGAAGTGACGGGGTCACACGTGATAGCTTAACTAAGTGGCTTATCACGTGGAGATTTATAGAAACCAAATACTATAAACACCTGATGTTGATTCTAAATGCGGCCGGATAAACCGGAGGATGCAGGAAAAAAATCTATGCAAACAGAGAGAGAGAGAAGCAAACTCCAAATATACAGCAGACGTCAGAGATCGAACCCACGACCTCCTGCACACCAGGCGAGGCAATTAACATCTCCTAGCTACCACCGACAACCCGGACGAGTGTACGCCGCTCTCATGGGTTGGGGGAGCGGCTCAGAGATTAGTGTGCCGCGTGGTATCCCGCGCAGGAATTTTAAAATGTGTGGGGATTTCCCTCCAGGACAAAGGGCGCCGTGAGGAACCGGCGTTGTAAGGAGCGCGGCGCTACAAGAGGTTGCGACGGAAGAGGCGGGAACGGCGCTCACCCCGTGGTGGATGGGGGAGCCGGTCTCGGAACCGGTGAGCGCCGCCTCCCTCTGCCGACTTGCGCGAGCGGTGCAGCAGCAACGAGGAGGAGGGAGAGGAGGAGGGCGATGGTGGCCGCGCGTCCCAGCTGCCACCACCTCCGCCGCCACCACTGCCGTCGTTCGCAGGGGCCACGTCGGCCCACTCCGGATCCACTGTGTTCACCGCGGGCTGACCGTCATCCTCCAGCTCTGAGTAGCCCTCCTCCTCTTCCTCCTCCTCCTCTTCATCCTCCTCTTCCTCCTCCTCAAAGTCATCTACCTGTGTGGTAGGGATAGCCCCCACATCAGCCATCTCGTCTCTTCCTACTAGCTAAGGGCCCTGCTCAAGAACACTTTTGTTAAGAGTTGCAATTATGTCATTTAACATGCAATGTTGAGAAAACGTTTATGAATCCCAATGATAATGATGGAAATTCCATTGTTTTACCATGATAGCCTTCTTGAACCTAAACAGGTATTTTCTTAAATATCCAATGGAGTTTATATTAACCAATTCCATATCTTATGAAACAAAATGATGGATAAATTCAACAAATGAGTAACTAAGGTTCAGGGTATGTGAAAAAGTAAGTGAACCCCTGGTTTCATTTGCTCAATGAAGATAATTAAAATCAGGTGTTTAAATAATTAGGTAGATCTTCAAGGGTGAGTTTGGGATGCACAACCCTATATAAAGATCAGGAACTTTGTGAGTTTGGTCTTCACCATTCAGGTGAGTGTGGAAACAAGCTATGCCATGATCAAAATAAATCTCTAAGGACTTCAAAAAAAAGAGTTATTGATGCTCATCAGTCCGGAAAGGGTTACAAAACTATTTCTAAGGATTTAGGGCTGGACCAATCCACTGTCAGACCGATTGTCTACAATTGAGAAAGTTCAAGATCACAGTTGCTCTAGCCTGGAGCAGTCTTCGTTCCAAAATCTCTCCAAGACCAAATCGGAAAATCATCAAGGAATCACAAAGAACCCCAGAGAAACATCCAATGATCTGCAGGCCACTCTCGCCTTGGCTAATGTGAATGTTCATGACTCAACTATCAGAAAAAGACTGAATAATTGTGTTCATGGATGGATAGCCAAGAGAAAACCACTACTCTCCAAAATAAACATTGCTGCCCATCTGAAGTTCACCAAAGAGCACAAAGATGATCAACAAGACTTCTGGAACAAAGGTAGAACGTTTTGGCCTAGAGAAACATTCTGTTTGGTGAAAAGCAAACACTGTTTTAGAACAGAAGAACCTCATCCTAACCGTCAAGCATGGTAGTGGGGCTGCTTTGCTGCCTCAAGACCTGGATGGCTTGCCATCATTGACACAACCATGAATTCTTCATTGTATCAGAAGATTCTAGAGGAGAATGTCAGGCCATCCCCTTTGTGAGCTGAAGCTGAACCAAAAGTGGGTCTTTCAGCAAGACAATGATCCTAAATATAAAAGTAGATCTACAAAAGAATAGCTGCAGAAGAAGAAATTCCGCATTTTACAATGGCCTAGTCAAAGTCCGGACCTAAACCCCATCGAATTGTCGTGGCAGAACCTGAAGTGAGCTGTCCATGCAAGGCAACCCTCAAATGTCACCAAGTTGAAGGAGTTCTGTAAGGAGTAATGGGCCAAAATTTATCATCCTATGTGAGAGACTGACCAACGGTTCCAGGAAACGCTTAGTTGCAGCCATTGCTGACCAAGGGGTGTCACCAGTTATTGAATCTAAAGGTTCACATACTATACTTTTTCACACGTCGTTATTGAATGCAGAATCATTTGAGGTTAAATAAACGTTGAATGAGTATCATGTTTTGTGTCATTTGTTTAATCAGGTTATCTTTATTATATTACTAGCTTTAGTACCCGGCTTCGCCCGGGACTTGGATGCACCACGCCCGGCCGCCTTTGTCTCCCCAGTGGCGATGTTCACACACCACACCAGTTACTCGTCTGAGGCTGAGTCGACCTAGGGGAGGCCCAGGACCGGTTCAAATAATCGTCACCGGTGGTGGGCGTGAGCGGGAATCGAACTCGGGTCGCTGGGTTCGTAGCGCGGCGTGCTAACAACGACACTACAATGCGTTACGCTTTCACATGCGCGGGTCACATGACAGATTTGACGTCATATCTCACTTGCCGTGCAAAAAATATATGCATTATTGAGCTCCACGCCCAAAAAAAACCACAAGTGTATTTGAATAATTTTTGCATGGTGTACAGTCTGGAAAGTACCCACATGGCAAATTTCAAGTTTGTTGCATATATGGAGATTAGGACTTAGATTAAAATCTAATAACATTCAAGTTTGAAATATGTAAAATATGTGAAAATCCTAAGGGGTTCACAAACTTTTTGTCGGCAATGTACGTCTTCAGTAATTCACATGCTCATATTTCTCTAAGCATGCATCTCTTCATGCCTTGTTGCACACTTTTACATTTTCGTCCCATTTTGTTTGTGAATGACCATGTTTACGGTCCCCATTTCCTAGCAGGCAGTACACACCAATTACAAACTTGCTTCTTTAGGCACATCGGAATATTCCTTTTCATTATCACGTTTAGCTTTTCCGAAAAACACACAACTCCAACCTATCTCATGTCTGCCTCTTAATTTCATCATCACCACGATGATTCCGGTCTGCCTTAAGTATTTGTCCGAGGTACACATTATACCGTGATTTCAAATTTTGCCCCTTCTGACAGATGCCTCTGGTTGTTTATACAAATTAGTTGTACACGACCTTTGCTTTTGGCTCTCATTTATCCTGAGGTAACATTTACAGCACTGCACGTTAAAATCATGATCTCAACATGCCATCCAAGCTAGCCATTGTTTTCTGCACGAATATTTATGGCTTTGTTTCTCCAATCCAATTGTCAGAAAATATCCTCTCTCATGCTGCTACGAATAAATCTGGTGGAAGGCGTGTCACCTGGTCTGACTCCCCTGGTACTACGTATTTCTAGAACGTTTATTGCAGTCTCAATAAAACACGTTTTTACTCTCTGGTTCTTTCGTAATCAACCAGGCAAGATGCTGACTGTTGTGTTAACCGACTTTCTGTGTTGGATTGCATTGTATTTCTAAGTTCACTAGGTTTGTTTTCTACCTGATGACGATTGCTTGTGTTGCAATCGAAACGTCGTATTCTATTATTTAATTTATTTTCTTTCTACGTGACTTTACCAAAAGAACCAAAGAGCAATTCCTGCAGTCACGAAAGCTTCAACTCACATTTTTACTGTTAAAATTAAGCCAATGGGCTTCTACTTCTCTGTGCAAAGTGATTTTGAGTCAGGGCTCAAGTGTTATTTATCCCCCTTGTGTGCTCTGCCTTGCCACTGCCCATGTAGTGTGGCGGTTAGCCTACGCTGCGCTACAAACCCGGCGACCCGAGTTCGATTCGCGCTTACGGCCACCACCAGTGACAATATCTGAACCAGTTTACTGGCCCTTCACCTTGGTCGAATCGGCCTCAAATGAGTATGCTGGTGCGGTGTGTAAACATTGCCACTCGGGAGACAAAGGCAGCCGGGCGTGTTGCTGGCCACCCACCTCCTCGTGTACCGTGCCGGCCAACATAGGTGCTTGCTAACAGCATTTCCCCCAACAACTGATTAAAGGTTATATGGGAGATATTTGTCTTTGACAATACAGCGCTAGTATATTGTCTCAGTCTGTGTAATTGTCTCGGCATGAAGTCTTCAGACGCACAGTGTACCAGTTGTTGAAAACTGTGTGACTGGGCAGGACTGGACATGTTCACCATATACAAGCCGATTGTTAACAAGCATGGTTCTGTGGAATTGGATTGCATGTTAGCAGAAATGTGTAATCTAGTGGTGCATTTACAAGTTCATCCCTATGAACTAAGGCATGGATGTTGAGCCAGCCCTAACTCCAAGACATCCATTGCAGACACCATCTGTTTAATGTGGCATCGCATTTCACAGACCTTACTGAATTGGACCACTTTTTTGCGAGTGCAAGTTATGTTTTTTGGTTTTCAACATGGTGTCCAGGTGATAACTAATTTATATAGAACTGCTTGTTGCATTTACTTTTTTGTCCTTCCTCCCGAACCTCCGATTAGCATGGTTGGCTATGTACGGTGCGAAACAAGTTCAACGTACATACATAGACTCACATAGAGACCTATAGTTTGTTGTCCATCCCCCCGAACCTCTGATGAGCACGGTTGGCTATGTACGGTGCGAAACAAGTTCAACGTACATACATAGACTCACAGAGAGACCCATAGACTCACATAGAGACCCATCGTTTCTTGTCCTTCCCCGCCAAACCTCCGCTGAGCATAATTGGCTACGTATAGTGTGAAAGAAGTTCAACGTACATACATACATACTCACACATAGATAGACTCACACAAAGACCCATAGTTTGTTGTCCTTCCCCCCCAAACCTCTGATTAGCACAGTTGGCTAAGTACGGTGGGAAATAGTTGAACATACAGTAATCCCTCGATTATTCGCGGTTCAAGTTTCGCGGCCTCAGTGCATCGCGGATTTTTCAAAAATATTAATCGAAAAATAAAAATAAAAAAATACCGCCATATCGGCAGCCGTATTGCGGAAAGCAGCGTTGTGTCATCGTGATGCGCGAGAGAAACGGTTTCCCAGGATGCCAGACAAAGAGAGAAACTCTCTCAAAGGCTTTGTACATACTGTACCCACGGGCACTCAGACAAGGCACGTAATTGGTTCCCGGCGCGAGATCGACGAATGAGAGCACGAGTGGATGTACAGTATCCCGTGAGCTGATTGGCTGCGCATCATCGCATCTTCTCTAAGCTTCTTCCCGTGTTGTATCTCGCCACTCTCGTTCACGCTGTCAACTGTGTCTCGCGTATCTTAGTGTTGTGTTCGAAATTAACTGGTGAGTGTAGAACACCATAATACGTATCGTATGAGAGAGAGAGAGTGAATGTACTGTATAATATTAAGGTTTTATAATAAAATAGATTTAAGTAAAATATATATATAAAGTATAAATATACATATTTTAAACATTCTGGTACCCACACACACATATACGGAAATTCCTAGGGGGGCCAATCCTACTTCGCGGATTTTCACTTATCGCGGGGGGTTCCGGTCCCCATTAACCGCAATAAACGAGGGATCACTGTACACACATGGACGTGTACAGTCGTGGATTTTTTTACAATGTGCACAACGTACCTCAGAATCATCCTCGGACTCCTCCTCATCCGTCTCGATGTAGGACGACTCTTGGTGCTGGGCTGAGCGCGTCGAGCAGTCCAACTGTGACCCCGACGGGCCCGGAGTCACCCCGAAATCTCAAGTAAAAAAAATCATAAAAGAATAACATGAGGTGGTTGCCTGACTCAACAAGCGATAACAATGTATGTTACAGTCCGTTATCCTATTAACGCAGTGGTAGTTGCGTTCCTGAAGAACACTGTCAATGGGAAAACAGGGTCCCGGTTTATGACGATCTGATTTACAACGATAGGTTTTCAGGAATGCGTTGGGGAGCGCCCATAGAGCGCTAATGCCTCGCACTAATTTTGTGCAATTGTCGAGTGGTGCGACTTGTCCAGTGACCGACGATTGCCCGGTGATGTTTTGGGTGTGCGTGGAAGCGGCTCTTCTTCTTGTAAGTACGTACAGTCCGTTCTCCTATAATGCGGTGGTAGTAAGTAGTTACATTCCTGAAGAATACCGCGTTATGGAAAAATCGCGTCATAATAAAGCACAGTCCGCGATAATACGCGAGGTGGGTAATGCAGGCTGACCAAAGACTGAGGCATGTGGGTAGCATCTAGAAGCATCCAGCAGCATCCCAATGCCTTGTGTGATGCTACGCCGAGACAGCCGCACAACCGCTTATTCCTACTAGCGCGATGCAGTTCTGTTCACTCAATTGCGTTATATCCACTTCGCATCCGCGTAAAAAAAAAACGCGTTCCCTAATACATTCATCATGTTATATATGTCTAATTTCTGTTATGAAAATAACACGCGTTATAGAAGAACGGACTGTATGTATGTTAAACTTCTTGTACGATAGGGAACGCACCAGAAGAGTGAGCAGAATCCCTGGGATCCTGGGTTTGAGGTCAGGAGTCATATTCGTTATAAATCCAAGCTCTTAGGTGCACAAAAACAACTCGTGCGGAATTTATTTTCACTTATTTCAGTGAAGCATGGGTTACCTGGAAAAAGAGATAAATCCATTCACAAATAAGAAATTGATGCATGAAAATTGTGACTAATAAGAGTATATTTAGTAATTGCACCCTTCTTATAAAGCACAGCTATCACCAAGGCAGTAGTTTCACACTACATATGGAAATGATGTTGCTGTGTAATTGCAATTGAGTAAGATGCACGTTAATTTTGTTAAAATCTGTACCGTTTTGCCGGCACACAATGGCCTACTCTACTTCAAATGACATCACAGGAGAGTTAACCTCCACTGTGAAGTAAACAGCATTATATTTTATGGTTAATCCACACACTGCAGTATTAACCAAGGTCGCCAGTTAGATTTGAACTCATGACCTCTGCAAGAAGCGGCGAAAAGTAACAAAAAACAGGCATAAAATTACATTTATAAATCGGAATGGCTTTTCTCATCAATTTAACACTAAAAATGAGAGATGTTTGGGACAGGCATTCCAACTATACTCCTCACCTAAAATGTACACCACCTATATCACTTTTCACAATACAAAAATAAGAGCATAAATATTAAAACGATTGAATAATAAATAAATACAAAATTATTATCCTTTTCAGGGAACTCTACAAAAAATCCTGCTCCATGTTGGATTGCTGCTGCCACTACAGGGATACCGTGACACTGTTGTGGATGGGTGATGACGCAGCTTTCCCTAGTGGTTTCTCGTTTCATGATCTCACGGTGCGTGGGGCCGGAGTGAAATTTCGTTCACGTGGAAAATCTGATTTCGTTCATCGAAAAGTGTCCACAATTTGTCGACTGCGTGAACGCAAAATTCCGTAAAACCGAACGCTCGTAAAATCGAGGGACGACCCCCACGTACGAAGGCTCAACATACGAACGAAGCTTTCAGAGAGGGGAGAACAACTTCGCGTATCCGAGCCACCATAACCGTGAACTCTCGTTAAAAGAGTCACAAAAAAAGTCCGTGCTTTACCGGCGCCGTCGTGGAAGCTGTGGTCCCCGCGCGCCGCCAATGGAGAGAAGGGACGCAGCAGCTCGTGGGGCCGTGGGTCGGAGGGCCCCCTCCGTGAGCCCAGCAGCTCCTCCATCTCGGCCATGTAGGGGAACGTGGGCAGCCCCTCGGGGCTCCCCAACGCCCTCGCCTTGGCCGCCAGGAACTTCTCCTTGAGCTTCTTCCACTTCTCGCGCACCTGCGGGATGGTGCGGTAGATGCCGCGCGCCGACAGCAGCTGCCGCACCTGGCCTCGCCCCCAAAACAAACAAAAAAACGATGACACAGAACGCATCATCATCATCCGCCGCGTGAGGGGTTGTAATGCACGTTGAACGCTAAAAATAATTGATATCTTTACGAGCGGCGTATTTCGTGCAGGCAGTGGGGTGCACGTGCCAGTGGTTGACGCTTGAGCCTCACAGCAACAAGGCCCAGGGTTTGATTCCAAACACCTTCTCTGTGTGGAGTTTGTACGTTCTCCTCTTGTTCTGCGTGGAATTTCTCCAGGTTCCCTCCATAGCTAACGTTAACGTACAATGTGAACGGTATTGGCCAAGCATCCTGATGCTGAAATTTAACCTGCGAGCGACTCACGTGGGATCACACACAGAGCAGCAGCATCGCCCCCTGCTGCTAAAATCTGGCAGGACCCTCCTGAAAAAAAGTCCTGAGACTGAGGTGTTGTACATTTTTATGTTGAGCTTCTTTCACACCATATGTAGGTAACCGTGCTATTCGGAGGTGCGGGGGAAGGACAAACTAAACTCAAAAAACTGTTCTAGAAATATTTGTTATAATTTAGATGATTTAAAAGTGCATAGCTCCAGTGGCTTCCTAATAATGGAAGGAAGAGCGTTCCAGACGGCCGCAGAAGAGCATCTGAAAGCGCAACAATGCAGTGACTTTGTTCGATGGTTAGCCAAAAGCCGAAATTAAGATGCTACTTTTATTTTGATGTTGTTGTTAAACATTCCCAACCCCCCACCCCTCCGCTTGCCTGCTCGAAGATGGCGAAGTTTCGCTGCCTCTTCTTGTCCAGTTCCGCCACGACGCCGAGGTCGGAGATGATCGCGATGATGGCTCTCGACTCGTCGGCCGACCAGTACACGGGCTGTCGGTATCGAGTGCGCGGCTTCTTCTTGGTGGCCATACTCGGATCGCGATGGGATTCCTGAAACCCCCCACGGCCACAAGTTGTGCGCGCCACGCGGTTCAAGCACCGTTCCTCATCCGTGGAGCGTCTCCAGTCGGAGCCTTGATTTCGACTGGACGAATCCGATGAGCTATGAAGCTCTATTGCACAGGGTGTCCCAGCAGGGGCTGGCTCAGAAAGTTACAATGCAAAAAAAAACAAGCCGAGATAAGTGTAAAGAATAGGAAAGCTAAGCAAGTCACTACAAATTACATTTAAAAAAAAATCTATCAAGAATATAAGTACAAAATGAAGAAGCACATCAATTGCTGCCGATTTTTCAACACCAAATGCCAGCTTGGACAAAGCAGCAAAACAACCAAAACAGTCCCAGACCACACCAAGACAACTCTTGCGGCAACAATGCAAAGTGCGTGTTTTAATTATAGTAATCAGGAGTCGTGGCCACGTTCTATCCACTGCTGGGACGCCAAGACTGGTGCTGTGACAGCAGCTGTCAGCGGCGCGGCTAGATTCCCCACTGCGGATAGGCGCGCCTCGCACGCCATTGGTCCACTCGAGTCCACTCGCTCGCCTCCCATTGGCTAAGGGCGCGCGCGAGCGGTGGCTGCAGCGCCTCGGCCAATCGCGATCCGCGATTCCGCCGGCCGCGCCGAACGACTCTAAGGAATCTATTTCGGTGCACACTCCCCCACTCACACGATCACACACACGCTCACCAACTCACTAAGCCTGCTCACCTACTCACCCACTCACTGACGAGGCCTGCTCACCCCCACCCCCCGCTCACTCACACGCGCCGGCCCGCGCGAGCCTCACCTGCCGGCAGCAGAGCGCCCGCCGCGTCCCGCCTCAAGGCGTCCGATGTCTAGTCGAGAGCTGGCAACGAGCAGCGCGATCGGGCCTCATCATGTCGCCCTCGGAAATTCTCTCTCGGCGCCCAGCGCGGGGGGGGGGGGGGGTCTCTCTCCACCGTCGCCTTCGAAACGGCCGCTCCTGCCGCTTCTGCCGCTCCTGCCGCCGCTGCCTCCGTGGGCGACCGAAGCAGGCCGTGACGTCACGGCGCGTCGGCGTTGGCGCCGCCATCTTGCTTGGGGAGGAGGGGCTGTGACGTCCCCAGTGGTTGACGTCACAGCCCCTTAACAAGATGGCCGCGCAGCTTCGCATCTGGTTCACATCGCGAGTTTAGCCCGGTTGGATGTCTTCAACAAAAACAAGAGCTTCGTAGTTAATCGGATTCCTCCGGGATAAAACATATAAAGATTCTGACTCGTCTACGAGGGGGCAAGCGCCCGAGTTAGCGATTCCATCGCTAAGTCCATTGTCACGATTTTGGGACATCGATTCTATTCGTATAATAGGCGGTCCCCGCGTTTACGACACCACGGCGTTCCTGTAAACCGCGCCGTCGTAAATAGGACACTACATTACCATCGTAGAAAAATCAGTTGCCGATGCGTGTTTTTTTTACTTTTATGGGCCATATTCAACAGGGGTTAATAGGTAAACACCCACAAAAAACACTTTGAATAACAACTCGGTGCCAAGTTCACATCGGAAACCAGACGGCCTTTTCAAATGCGTTCGGAGTCGTGTTGGAAGGGCGTCGTAAGTAGGTCCTGTTGGCATTTAACGTCGTAAATGTGGACCGTCGTAAACCAGAGACCACCTGTTCAGTTTCTTTAAGCTCACGACGCTGGAATGCGGTGTAGTACCGATTTATGTTAAACTTGATAACCCACTCATTTCAAATGGGTAACAATTCACTGTCAGTTGGCCACCTGAAGAAATGTACTGGCAAGCTAAATATTTGGTCTGGGCTCATAACGTTTTCTTTTTTTTACCGACCTCGGCGCTCTTTTGCACCCAATACTTTGGCCACGTGTAGTTTCTAATTGTTTTCATGTTTTTGTTGTTGCTTTAATCAGGTGTCTATGGTGTAACCAGGTCCCCTTCGAAATGCGTTTCACCTGTGCAAAAATTAACTTAAGGCCAAATGCACAGTATTGTGGCCTCGATGCTGCTATGTGCGTGAGAGCCCACAGAGGGCGTGTATATATCTTCCCTTTTGGAGCCTCTCCCCAGCCATGACAACATCATTATCATCATCATTACCTTCCTAGCGATAGTAAATGAGGCGTGGATCCGGCACAGACACTTTTTCACGTGGGCTGGAGAAAAACAACATGTCAGCTTGCTCCGCAAAGCCCCTGATCTGTTGTAATTGCTGTAGTGGAGGCTGCTGAAGGGGAGCTTTCGATAATAAAAGTCCCGGGTGCAATCTCTGAGAGCAGAGTGGATTTTCTTTGTATTATTAAAATCTAAAGCTCCTATACACTTAGGATGGACATGGGCTCACCACGTGGAGCCGTAGGGCTTGACTGTGCTGTAAGCAGCAGGATATAAAACATGCGGTGATCAGGAAGCAATAGGTGGGAATTACGTTTTCTGCACAAAAGCTGTAAACCCCCACACACGATGCTGACCGAGGTAACAGCAGTCGCAAATCATGATGACTGTGGTATTCTCCACCCTGCGAGATGGATCGCATTGCTTATGGAAGGTTTTGTGGCGGTGCTGATTCGCTCTGCTTTCAATTGTTCAAAAGGCAGGGATATTTTTTAATCGCTGTACTCATTTTAGTTCTGTATTTTTCACCATCTGGGAGATCATGGGTCGTCTTTTACAAGGCAGACCTGGCTGTAATAACAGTAGGCATGTAAGGACAGTTGTAAATATTTGGCATTTGTGGAATACATTTTCTGATGTACACTACAAAGTTTCTAATAATGGCCATATTTGCACAATGTACAGGCGGTCCCCGCTTTTACGACAACGTGTTCCTGGGCACATTTTCGTAAATCTGATCCACAGACAGTATAAACATCACTTGTTGATGTTTTCTCATTTTATCAGCCACATTTAATAGGGTTTAATAGAACATCCACAAAGACACTTGAGAAGAACAAAAGCATCACGCCAAGTCACATCGGAAACCATATGACTTCAAATATGTTCGGAGTCATGTCGGATAATGCGTTATAAATAAAGTTTCTGCGTCGTAACATATATACATAGTGGCATTTGTTCGTTATAAATTGAGCAGTTGTAAACCGGAGACCGCCTGTAAAAAAAAAATGCCAAAAGTTAAAATCAAACGTTGGCAGAATATACACCTATTGCGCTTCCATTGGTATAGCCATGAAATACTTCTGGAACCGTGGCGTCACAAATCCTTCAATGTGGGATCCCGAGAAGAGATCCCTGCCACCCCACGAGTGCACAGGGAATGGCTCTGACCCATGCCTCATTGCTTTACATGGGCCAGAAACCTAGGGATTCATTCACGACTTCTTGTGCTTTTGCGATGTCTACTAATCGAAATAAATAACTCAAATGGCATTTAACTCTCTTTTAATGATCAATAATTCGGACCCCTTTAATATTGTGTAGCCCCGAATGTTGCCTCGCGACAGTGGACAACCACATACAATACGCACACTTAATGGTCAGGCCCTGCCTATCACTTTCCGTCCAGCGGCATATGTGGGAACAGACAGGAGACCTGTTTGTTCAATAAATGGTATGTTATACAATTGGTGGAGTAATCGAAGCTGTAATTGGTAGCGTAATAGTTCACTTAAAGAATGATCAGATAGCCCATCTCTAGTTATTTCCTTGGGGTGATGTGGGGAGGTTGGGACAGATTAGTGATTTACTTTGTAGAAATATTCCATTTCCTTTGCAGGAGTAGCCTCTACCACTAGATACCTGTACCAACTGGACCGTGCCAACTGAGCCTGAGTGCAAGTAGGGCGGCAGATGCGAGTATTGACTAATACATTTTATTCATTTTCCTGTATCAGCATTGTGTTAATTTAAAGCAAGGTTATATATGTTATGTATATTTGCAGCCCTTTTACACACTTACAGTGAGGGAAAAAAGTATTTGATCCCCTGCTGATTTTGTACGTTTGCCCACTGACAAAGAAATGATCAGTCTATATTTAATGGTAGGTTTATTTGAACAGTGACAGACAGCTTCTTGGTTTTTTCGGTAAAGTCTTTACCGAAAAAACCAAGAAGATGAATTCCTGCAGTCACGAAAGCTTTAAATCGAAAAAGTGACAGACAGATGAACAAAAAACATACAGAAAAACGCATGTCAAAAATGTTATAAATTGATTTGCATTTTAATGAGGGAAATAAGTATTTGATCCCCTCTCAATCAGAAAGATTTCTGGCTCACAGGTGTCTTTTATACAGGTAACGAGCTGAGATTACGAGCACACTTAAAGGGAGTGCTCCTAGTCTCAGCTTGTTACTTGTATAAAAGACACCTGTTCACAGAAGCAATCAATCAATCAGATTCCAAACTCTCCACCATGGCCAAGACCAAAGAGCTCTCCAAGGATGTCAGGGACAAGATTGTAGACCTACACAAGGCTGGAATTGGCTACAGGACCATCGCCAAACAGCTTGGTGAGAAGGTGACAACAGTTGATGCGATTATTTGCAAATGGAAGAAACAAAAGAACTGTCAATCTCCCTCGGCCTGGGGCTCCATGCAAGATCTCACCTCGTGGAGTTGCAATGATCATGAGAACGTTGAGGAATCAGCCCAGAACTACACGGGAGGATCTTGTCAATGATCTCAAGGCAGCTGGGACTATAGTCACCAAGAAAACAGTTGGTAACACACTACGCCGTGAAGGACTGAAATCCTGCAGCGCCCGCAAGGTCCCCCTGCTCAAGAAAGCACATATACATGCCCGTCTGAAGTTTGCCAATGAACATCTGAATGATTCAGAGGACAACTGGGTGAAAGTGTTGTCAGATGAGACCAAAATGGAGCTCTTTGGCATCAACTCAACTCGCCGTGTTTGGAGGAGGAGGAATGCTGCCTATGACCCCAAGAACACCATCCCCACCGTCAAACATGGAGGTGGAAACATTATGCATTGGGGGTGTTTTTCTGCTAAGGGGACAGGACAACTTCACCGCATCAAAGGGACGATGGACGGGGCCATGTACCGTCAAATCTTGGGTGAGAACCTCCTTCCCTCAGCCAGGGCATTGAAAATGGGTCGTGGATGGGTATTCCAGCAAGACAATGACCCAAAACACACGGCCAAGGCAACAAAGGAGTGGCTCAAGAAGAAGCACATTAAGGTCCTGGAGTGGCCTAGCCAGTCTCCAGACCTTAATCCCATAGAAAATCTGTGGCGGGAGCTGAAGGTTCGAGTTGCCAAACGTCAGCCTCGAAACCTTAATGACTTGGAGAAGATCTGCAAAGATGAGTTTGACAAAATCACAAACGTCAGCCTCGAAACCTTAATGACTTGGAGAAGATCTGCAAAGAGGAGTTGGACAAAATCCCTCCTGAGATGTGTGCAAACCTGGTGGCCAACTACAAGAAACGTCTGACCTCTGTGATTGCCAACAAGGGTTTTGCCACCAAGTACTAAGTCATGTTTTGCAGAGGGGTGAAATACTTATTTCTCTCATTAAAATGCAAATCAATTTATAACATTTTTGACATGCGTTTTTCTGGATTTTTTTGTTATTCTGTCTCTCACTTATCAAATAAACCTACCATTAAAATTATAGACTGATCATTTCTTCGTCAGTGGGCCAACGTACAACATCAGCAGGGGATCAAATACTTTTTTCCCTCACTGTGTGCCTGTTTTCCTCCCATGTACCATTTGAGAGACCCAAAGCGTGACGGACAGACGCTTGCAAATTACATTGCGAGAGAAAGAGACACACGGAGTCCACTTTTCACCCCCGCCTCCCCTGAATGGGCAAAATTCCTCAGGTAGCCTTTGAGAGACTTTTGGGGATAAGTGCTCTTAACAGAAACTCATTGAGGCTGACAACGAACTAAGGGGTGCATGACCTATCACCACATCTGGGCCACCTTTGTCTACCCAGTGCTGATGTTTTGCACACTTGAGGTAAACAGTACTCATTTAAGGTCAAATTAACATGTTTGAGGTGTTCAGCTATCACTCACAAATTGTTTTCTAGTTTTCACTTGTGCCATTGTTACTGCGCCAATTCTTTTACCTGTGCCATTTAGACCTAAGAATGTGGTCAGCACGATCCACGATCTGGGATGTGCTGATTGAAACGCATTTTGTAGGGGTTGGGGCTGCCCCCGAAGCACATGCACCCGGTAAGTTACAAGCATAAATCCCGCTTTGGTTTTTGACCCAGCCTACGAACAAACAGTATTATCCTCATCTTCGTCATCTTATGATTGCACACGAACGACACATTCACGCAAGCACCCGATGCTCCATTTTGAAGTTTTAAAATTAAACATCTTTGAATTGTATTATGTTTTGAATTAGATCATTTTATTTCTTCATTTGAAGCTTATATCATTTTACATCTGGAAGACTTCATTGAAACTACATTTCGTGTGAAATTTCTCTCGTCGTTAAGTAGATGGCCTTGCTGGGGGTTCGGTTCGATGCGACTTTTGTGATGCCGCCGCCGCGAAGCCGCTCGGCGGGCGCCCCATCTACGACCTCGCCACCACCAAGCGATGGGGCCGACCCCGCTTCCCCCTCACCGCCCCCCACATAAACACAACCTCACACATTTCCCCCTCATAGAGCTCTGAGGGGAGGTCACCTGGCCAACAGGTTTTCACCCGGAAGCCCTCATAGGGATAATCTTCACGGTTTCCTGCGGCCAGGGAATTGGGCGATCTCCCCCGATGCTAATTCGCACCGCGGCGCTGTGACCTGGGTTGAGATTACATGGTCACGGCGGGGGCTTTCCAGCCACCACAGTTAAAACGCACCCCCCCACACACGGATCGGCAGGCGGGCAGGGGGATGGGGGGCGCAGCCACGAACGAAGGGAGAAACCAGGGCGGGTGGCTGATTAGTATAGCAGGTGTGCTCGGGAACCGCCGCCGCGCGGTAGCCAGCGGCGGGCCCTTTGGCACGGAAACCGCGGCTGATTAGCATAGCAAAGGCGCTCGTGGACCGCCGCCGGCGCCGCAGTCAGCGGCGGACCCTTTGTTAGGGAAACCGGGAGTGCGGCTGAGTGAGCACAGCAACCTGATTGGCCGAGAAGACCCTCGGGTCGGCTTTCTTTGATGTGGGTTAGCCATAAAAGGGGGGCGCAGAAAGGTAGAGGCTCTCTTGCTCCTGAAGTCAGCGCCCGGGACTGTCCTCAGTTCGACCACTCGAACGTCCGTGCGACACATCGAGGTATGCAGAGAGGACGAGACCACCGGAGCGCCGTACGCATCGAAACTGTGAGTAAAAGGAAAGAGAGTATTGGGATTGAGGCTAGAGGAACCAAAACTGCTTAGAGCCTATGAAATTAGATAAATCGGGTACAGACCCTCGGGCGATAGTGTAGGCCTGCCTTGCCGATCCCTACTGACCCAACAGTGAATCACAGTCGGCCGATAATAAATCATTAATAACTAATCGCAGCCTCGTGTGGTTTCGACGAGCGGGTGAGAGCGCGTGGTGCTGTGTGTGTGTGTGCGCGCTCATAACGTGGGTGGTCGGTGTTTCCGCGGGTGCTCCCTCCGTTCTGTCACAGTGGAGACTCGTGCTGTGTGAGGGCTCACACCCACCGTAAACACCTGTTCCACGGCCCCTTTAAACGAGCGTTATCACCCGCTCGCGGCGGCCGCGCGTGTGCGAGCAACGTCATTCGCCCTCCGATCCTTGACCCCCGTTCAGAGTGTGTGATTGCTGCGCGGGGCTGTGTGAGGGGAGGCATCGCGTTTGATTAGCGGAGAGGCAAAGCAGTATTTACAGGCGTCCGTGAGCCGGCGACGAGCCATGCCTCTCTCGCGAACTCGCGGGGGTGCGACCCAGGGAGGGGAGCCGTCAGACGATAGCCCTTATCCCGCGAGCGATGAGCCCAGCGGCGGCAGTGGCTGTTCGCACACCAGCAAGGGATCGGGAAGCGGCGGGACCCCTGCAGTCGGCGCCCAGCAGGGAGAGGCCTCGGGGGCCAGCGGCCCCAACACTTTCACCTGTTTGGGATTGCGAGATCGAGATAATGCGACAGAGTTGCCCGTGCGAGAAGACCGCCGTCTGCAGATCGATTCCAACGTAATCAAACGTCTGTCCCTGCGCCTCCGTCGTTCATGCAGGAGGAGCGCAGGTTTTCAGCGCCCCCTGCATGAAAACGATGGAAAGTGCAGCGTTCATCACAGATAAAGTTGTGCGCTCATATATGAGTATAGTATGCTTCTTCTTCTTGGTTCTTTCGGTAAAGTCACGTAGAATGGAAATAATAAAATAATAAAAATAGAACATCTTCTTTCTTTTCTTTCTTATATATAAAAGTCTCCATGCGCTCGCGCTTGCGGGGGATTTTGCTCTCGGACGGTGGGGTTTAAGACCAAAATAATTTGCCAGGCGCACGCCCTAAGCCCCGTCGTGGGAATAGGCTATTCCGTTTTCGCATCCGTAAACTTTAAAGTACTTTAATTAACACATTTGTGCGGTTTCTATTATTCATTATTTATTTATTGCGCGCCGTCGACCGTACCAAGTGACGCCAATTGCGTGGTGGGGGGGCGGACCCTACCAAGTCATGCGCCTTCGCTTGAGCTCTCGGGGGACATTTTCTTTTACGCGTTTTACACCCAACACATACACACATCACGCTGCCGATATTTATTCACAGTGTCATGTCCTCTTCGCCCCCCACTCCCAACACGATGCGTCCAGTTTATACTACAGACTCCGTAGATAATAATATTTTACTGCTTAGATAGCATTATTCTTGCACGGGCGGGGGATGCTGTGGAGGGGGGTAGCAGCCCAGCCCCTAGCCTGGCAACGTGCCAACTCCGCAGCCTCGCCAATGTAGGCCAGGAGAGGGGCTACGCATGGCACAAGGCCTCAACATGGCTATGGTAAGTACAAAGTTCCTTGCTTCTTACGCTAACAACTCAAGTCCATTGTTTACTATTGTTAAACACATTAGTTGACAAACATTACAATAATAATGTTTGTGTGCAGATAAAAACTCAGCTTCATCGTTCAACATTATGAAACAAGTTCACAGATGTTACAATAATTATGTTTTTTGTGAAGATAACAACTCAAGTTCTTTGTTTACCATTATGAAACAACTTGACATGTTACAATAATTATGTGTGTGTACACAAAACTCTTTTTGGATTTTTGGGTTGCTCAATTTCCCCTTTTTTGCTGCACTTTTATAATGCTGCCACGGTCTTCTGCCAGTCTGTGATTTCTGCTTATTTCTTCAATGCATTTCTATTCTTTTCATCGCTCACGTCACGCTATTTACTCATACGTAGTACTGCGATACTGATAGCTGTGCCATCATCGGGGATTGCTGTGCCCGTCGATGTGTGTGTGTGAGTCCATGTGTGTGTCTTTCAGTCCATATGTGTGTGCGTGTAGAGCCATGCGTGTCTTTAACTCCATGTGGGTGTCTTTTTCGAACGGACAACGTCAAAGTGTTTATGTGTGTGTGTTAGTCCATGTGTGTGTGTCAGTCGATCTGTGTGCATGTACGTCGATGTGTATGTCAGTCCATATGTGTGTGTGTTAGTCCACATTTGTGTGTAAGTCTATACATGTGTGTGGCACTCGATGTGTGTGTGTGTAAGTCAATGCGTCTGTGTGTGACTCCATATGTGTGTTAATCCATGTCTGTGTATCTAAAGTAGATATCTGTGCGTCACAGTCCATATGTGTATGTGTGTGTAGGGCTATGTGTGTGTCAGTCTATGTATGTGTAAGTTCGTGTGTGTGTCTTAGTCCATATGTGTGTGTGTAAGTACATAGGTGTGTTTACGTCAATGTGTGTTTTAGTCCACGTATTGCTGTGTGCGAGTCGGTGTGTGTGTGTGAGTCGCTGTATGTGTGTACGTCCATATATGTGTGTGCAACTCCATGTGTGTATATCTCAAGTGGATGTCTGTGTGACAGTCCACATGTGTATGTGTGTGTACGGCAATGTGTGTGTCACTCTATGTATGTGTGTGTGTCGCTGTATGTGTGTATGTCGATATGTGTGTGTAACTTCATGTGTGCGTATATCAAGTGCATGTCTATGTGTGTGTGAGTCCATATGTGTGTGTGTCTGTAAGTCGATGTGTTTGTGTGTCAGTCCATATGTCTGTGTGTGTGTCTCAGTCCATGTGCGTGTGTGTTAGTCGCTGTGTGTGCATGCCTCCATGTTAGTCAGTGTAACTCCATTTCTTTGCGTGTCTGTAGGTCCATGTGTGCATCTTAGTCCATGCGTGTGCTTTATTGACCTGCTCAAGGCCTATGATACCATCAGTAGGCCTGGCCTCTGGGTTGCTCTTCGTGCTTTCCGAGTCCCGAACCCACTCATCACCATCCTTAAGGACCTTCATGATGGTGAGCAGCCCCGCGTCTTAACTACGTGGCCATGAGTCAGAGCCATTCCGTTTACACCTTGGGGTGCAACAGGGATGTCCTCTGGCTCCCACATTAGACCACGTAGTTCATCGAGCCTTCAATGCCTGTACCGGAAGAATTCCCATCTGCTACAGATACAATGGGAGGCTGATCGATGCCTGGGTGCGGTCAAGGGATGGCTCCCTGTTGCTCAACCACGTTATGTATGCCGATGATCTGCTAATGGCTGCTCACTCGGAGGAGGAGTTCGAGGTGTTGCTGCTGAACCTAGAGCTTGCCACCAACAGGTGGGGCCTTACCATCAGTCCCACCAAAACTAAGCACCTGCCTGCGTATTTTCTACCCTCGGACACTCCACCCCCACAACTCCCAATTGGTGATGGGGCAGTTGTGGAGACAGTGGAGAGTTTCCCATACCTTGCCAGTGTGCTAATGACCGGCTCCGGTTTAACAGCAGAGGTCTCACTCCGAATCAGTCGAGCCACATTATCTTTTCATTGGTTGCGTAAAACTGTGTGGAAGCTACCTGGTCTATCACTCCGCACGAAGCTTCAGGTCTTCTCGGCCACGGTCATTCCCTCCCTTCTCTATGCTTGTGCCCCCCTAATGGAACATCTTCGCCAGTTAGAAACATTTAGGATGGCCTGCCTACGATCCATCCTGGATTTAACCAGGCTGCATTGTGTGAGGAGCTCACAAATCCTTGAAAGATGTGGACAGAGTCCCATCGGTGAGCTCCTCCGCCAGGTAAGGCTGCGTTGCCTGAGTCATGTAGCCCGCATGGACAGACACCGCATGCCTAAACATCTTCTGTTCGGCCGGATCTAGAGGGCTAAACGGCCTGGCACGGGCTAGAGAAGACATGGAGTGATGTGGTACAGGAGGATGTGGAGCTGAGTCGACTTGCCGATCACGGGTACCAGCTGTGTCAAGATCGACCTCTGTGGAGGAGCCTCCTGAAGGACGCTACTGGGCAGTTGGAGGCAGTCGCCCTCCAACAACAACGGAGGGCGGAGGAGCGACGCTCACAACAACGAGCGGAGCGCCGGGTGGCTAAAGCACAGCAAGTTGCAACAGTAGGGGGCACAGGTGGTGCATCAGCCAGTCGTCTCAGTCAGTCGACCTGTGCCATCTGGGTCTGCTCCGTGACCTCCTGCCAGCGGGCGTTCGACACTTTATGTGGCCTCAAGGTACACATAGCCTGGCACGAGCGTTGGGGTGACGTCACCGCCACTTACTGGCGAATGGCGGTTGTTGTTGTTCAGTCTATGTATGTATGTGTGAGTCGATATGTGTGTGTAACTCTATGTGTGTGTGTCAGTCGATTTGTGTGTGTAACTACATGTGTGTGTCTGCCTTTTTCGCCCAGGCAACGCCGAGTACTCACCGCTAGTAATAAAATATTTCTCACGACGTTTTGGCCACAACGCAAGCAGCCGTCCTCAGGTGAAGAACAGGTCTGTCGATAAGACAGAGTCTGAATGACACGTCCTAGGCTTGGAGCGTCTATTTAAGCTGGGAGGGAGGAGGAAGAGCGCCTTGACAACATAATTTGCATATCAAGAGGAATTTTAGCATATTTGTGGGAAATGCAGATATGCGACTAGTACTACTTGTGAAATGCGTAGGAGGTTTGGCGGGGGGTTTAAAGTCATGTTTTGCCCGTGCTTTATGCAGGACCAGCAGCATCAAAGGGAGGGGATAGGGGGAAGCATTAATAAAGGGAAGGAATGTTAACAGTATGTAGCTGCAGCAACCAAACCACCACGTAAACAACCAAAGTATAAACTACATAGTATCATCAGTATACTAAAAATACTCTCCAATAAGCTGAGCTACCAACAGTAAGTAATACACCACAATTCTATGTCGCAAAAATATAACATGCCTCCAGCCAAACTGTATTCTCCCACATCACACGGGTCTACCCGTACTACATACTGCCACAGACAAACCCAACATTAAACCAACTACTGTATTACTATACACCACCCTATACCTTATACATTGTAATATTACACTATGTATTATTCTACCCACCCTACTGCACACCACACTGCTGCATATTCACCATACAACTTCGAATTTTTGCATATTTGTATAGTATGCTTGTTTTTCTAGGAAAGCCGAATCGAGTCTCACCACTCTTCTCAGGAGGGTCTTGCCAAGTTTTCACAGTAGGGGGAGATGTTGTTGCTCTGTGTAACCTCAAGGGAATCATTCGCAGGTAATGTAATGTTTTTGAATTGGGATGTTTGGCCAATACCAGCTACATTGCATGTGTTATTTAGTTTTGGGATAAAACATATGAAACCCATGATACCTACAGGGGGAGAACATGTAAACTCCACACAGAAAGACGCCCGAGTTAGGAATCGAACCCAGGACCTTCTTACTATAAGACAAGTGTTACCAATGTGCCAATCTGCCTCCCAATGATAAGCCCATTCCTATTTGCATGCCCGGTGAAGAGGATGCACATACACGTGTGTGTACACACGTCTAAGAGTGAAAGAGATGGAGTGGTAGTGCACGGACAACAGTAGTGACGTTTATCTTAACCGGTCCTGGGCCTCCCTTAGGTAGACTCAGCCTCAAATGAGTACCTAGTGCAGTGTGCAGTAATCATTACTAGGAAGACAAATGCAGCCGGGTGTGTTGCTGGCAATTCAAAATTAAAATATTCTTTATTTTACCAGGTAAGGTCCTACTGAGCTATATAGCTCTTGTTCAGAAGCGACCTGGCCACAAATGATAGCTCAACGAAGTGGCTTGTCACGTGGAAATTTATAGTGGCCAAATACTCAAAACACACGTGTCGATTCTAAATGTGGAGGGAAAACCCGGAGGACCCGAAGAAAGATCCATGCGACCACGAAAAGAGAGAACATGCAGGTGTCAGGGTCAGGATCAAACTCACGGTAACCTCCTGCATACCAGGCGAGGTAGTTAAGATTTTGCCACCCCCCTCGTGTGCTGTGCCAGCCAGCCTTCATAGGTGCTGGCTAACAGCACTTGCCCCAACAGTCTCTTAAAGGCTATACGAGACGGATGTTGATTGGTTGGCTCTGACAGTGGGTAGGGATTGCGGTGTGACCTCATTACGTCGTGGCAGAATATCCCCTCCCGCTCTGCCCATGTTGCTATGTTATGGGAAATTAATGCCGCTTTGATGGAATTGAGAGGGCAATCTGCTACGTTCATGAGCCACGCTTCGGGTGAAGCACTGGGGGATAGATGATCTCCCTGATGAAGAGACGAGATAGAGTGATCACATGGCAGAGGCCCTGTGTGACAATCGAAATCACAGGGACAAACACGCTCGTCCTTTGTGCAAATTCTTGTGTGTGTTTATGTGTACTTACTAAAACTACTCAACTATCTTTTTATATTTTACCAGGTAAGGCCTACTGAGCTATATGGCTCTTTTTCAGAAGCGACCTGGCCATGCGTAAGAGCGATCCCAGAAGACGTTGTAGAGACGTTTCTTTCCACAGAACGGCATACACTCAGTGATGGAAATGGGCCGGAACGCCATGGTGGGAGTAAACCCTGTGACTGCCTTCTGGAAGGAATTACGGATTCATCTTTTTTTAATGTATTCTTTCCTCCCTCACGTTATACTCACTTCCCGTACGCGAGTGTGAACTCTCCTGTGTTCTGAATGAACTGCCTGGCCACACCTCTGTATCAGCCAGCCAACAGAAGACCAGACATTGGTGTTTTCGCTACAGAGCATATTTATACCCAATGTCATACTTTTTATGTTTATTGTTAAAATACCATGACAGAGGAATCAGATCTAAAACATGGCTTTTCTCTATACTTGCCCTATAAAATAACACTTTTGGGGTCACTCGATCTCTGCTATATATATTAAAAAACCTTAATCTTTCTCCGTTTAGCACATAGGAGTTCCCCCGTGATATCATCCCACTTCCACCTCTTCGCACTCTCAAACCCCGCTGAGCGAACAACATTCAAAGGGGAGGGCTCTGACGGACTCCCTTGAACGACATAATTTGAGGGACCCTCTTGGCTGAATCCCTTCGTCACTAATACGGTCACACCCCGATTTTTCGTCTCCGCCCTTTTTCGTTGTTTCGCAAACACATTGTCACTTTACGAACACCGCTACGAACCACACACACTCTTATCGTCACTCACAGCATCATTGCCACGTCCTTTCTCGTCATCCGTCGCTTCTCAGCCTTCGCTTCCACCACCTCCACCTCCACAGTAGCCCTGTAAACCGCTTCGATTGGCGTTGTTTCGATATTTGTCGTCGTATATTTAAGGAACGCATCCCCGATAATTCAGATTAATTTCCTGCTATAAATGTCCAAATGATAAGCCACTTTGTCGAGCTATCATTTGTGGTCAGGTGGCTTCTGAACAAAAAGCTAATACGTTAGTGGGCTTTGCCTTGATAGTATGGGGATGGTTTAGTTGTGTTTGTGTGTGTTTGGGTGATTTGTTTACCTTTCTTGTACTTTACACTACTATCGTGTTTGTGTATTGTTTATTGTAACAATCTGTGAAAAAACGTTGCAGCTCATTGGATTCCTCCAGTATAAATACATCTTCTCATTCTGACTCTGTGTGACAAGGGGCCGTGTGTGGAGTATAATCGTAAACCGTGGACCTACTTTCTCCATATCACGCACCACATCAAACATTTAATGTGTCTCATTTAATCAATAGTATTACTGTACTATACATAAGAGGTTTTTTGGGGTTAGATCGCATAAATATAAATGTGTCGTTAAACCCGCCACAGTCCAATTCGTAAAGTTTGTTACGTAAACAAAACGTGCCAATTAGTGGCTAGTTTAGCACTAACCGGTTCTGTGTTGGAGATTAAACCCGCTACAACATTTACAATGAGAGGTAGCGTGACGTTTCGCTGATAAGTACAACTCAGCCTCATCAGGCGACAGCCAGAATTGTCCTGTTCATAAATACTCTATTGCGTGTAATTGTAAACGTAGATGGTGCGCGCACATGCACACGAGGCTCCTAGCCTCCGCTAAGTCCCTCGGGTGGCAGGTTATACAAATGAGATTAAAGGGAATTAGCAAAGAGGGAGAAAAGAAAAATAATTAGATTTTTCGGTCACTGTGAACACAATGAGATCAGGTGCGCTCTTTTTTTCCTTTCAACGTAGCCAAGCTTTGGGGGATTGACATTTGTTGTTAAAAATCTCTTTCATCTATTAATTCATCTAAATGTCTCGAAAATACTCTGCATAAAGCGGAAATTTTCGTCAAAAAAAAACTAAGAGGATTTTTAAAAATCTGTCCATACGGAGGTGTTGGACTTGGGGTGGGGGGGTCTAGAATCCAACAGGAACACGTCGAAGGAAGTGTATATACATGGATTAGAGGCAGTCAATAGCGGGCTTTTAATAGGAGAGTAGACATGACAGCCAGGATGGTGCTGAGTAAATCCACTCGTAATCTGAACGCTGCTTTGAGTACGTGTGCTAAGCGCTATAAAAGTGATAAAGTGTGTGTATCAACTATTTAACCGTGTCTTCTTTCATAATTGCTATTTTTTAAAACATTATATATGAAGTATTTTTCGGGGTTAGATCGTGTAAATATACACGTGTCGTTAAACCCGCCACCACCCAACACAGCCCATTCGTAAGGTTTGTCACTTAAAACAAAACATGCCAACTAGTTACTAATTCAGCCCACCGGTTGTGTGTTGAAAAGTCAACCGACAACATTTACAATTCAAATACGTTGCTACAGTAATTACAACCAGCCATGATCTATCCACTGCTGGATTAAAGGCCTTCCCCAAGTCGTCGACATTTCTCAACGGCTTGCGATGATGCCACAGCGGTCCCCCACCACGTCCCTGCGACGTGGGCTGCTGATTGCACTGCTCTGTGTGTCTGCCGTTTGGTTTTGCCCTTTGGCTGCCACCGTCCGCGAGTCGTCATCCCAATCCCCTGTTCATCTTGTGTGTGGATGTTCTCAGATCCACGCACTCCTGTTTTTTCCCATCAGTACAATTCCAAGCATGAGCGCCCGTCTCCCGTGTACCGTTTGTGAAACCCCGTTTGTGAGTTGTGCAATATTCCCCTTTTTACTCGCCCTCTGCAATATTCTCTGTGACGTTTTGACCCTCGTGCACCTACTCGATGGGCATCTGTGAATAAAATATCATATTAGCTCATCAGATTCCTCCTGCAGTATAAATAATACATAAATACAATTATGAAAAATTCTGATTAAGTTTTACCCTTTCAGGCAATATAACAGGAGGTGGTGTAAGATGTTCAAACACCAAATAGATTATCCTTTTAAGGCATCAAGTCTGCATAAACCACACATACTCGTGGAAAACATGCAAACAAACATGCTCCGATTATAATATATGTGTAGCGACATCGCTGGATGTCACTGTGTGTGTGGCCAACCTGGCAAAGGCACGCCACACAACGTACTGTCAGCACGGACTGACAGCAACCAGTAGCACCCTGCGTTGGGTGCAATGCCAGCCCTAGCGGATAGGGTGCTGGGGGGGGGGGTGCCGGCTTCGGGAACGGGGTTCCACAGGGCCATGGCACTCTGGTTGACCCCGGAGGACACGTGACTGGGGGCGTCTACCTGGGGACCCCCAAAAGGGGGGCTGGGGAGACCACGTGTTCAGGAGAGGACCTCTTCGATGGTTCGAGAAGAGGGTCGTGGCAAGGGGTGGAGCGAGCCCCGCCACGGGGGATAAAAGCCGGTCTTCCAAGTGGAACCGGCTGTGGTTGTGACCCTGAAGACTCTACGTGGTGCCTCCGCCTCAAGACAAGACCAACCCGGGACCAGGACCCAAGCTGGGGTCCCGACCTTTGTAGCTACTCCCCGTGCAGCTATTGTAGTTAGCCCGGTGGACCACCACCCTAGGTTAACATCTGGTAAGGGGGCAGTTACTCCTTTGTGTTGGCGCGTTGGTTTAATAAATGTGTTGCCTCCAGCAGTATGTTTGAGTGTCCGTTTGAGCCCACTACATATGCATTGTCTTTGCAACTGATTGGCCTACACCAGAGGCAGCCGTCTTTATGGCCTAGTATCTGCAGCAGTATTAGATCAGAGAATGTTGCGGCCATGGTCCCAACGTGGAGTCGGAGTCGCGGGGTGGCCTCGTGATGAACCAGGGGCTGAAGACTGCGGAAAGAGGGAGATTGCCTGCTGCAGAAGCCCAGGGGTGCCAGAACCAGGCTCGACCCCCGACGACGGCTCCGGCATCCTCCACTCCGCTGATGGCTGCATCCCAGCCCCGACAGGTGAGTCGGGACACACCCGGCCCATATCACCATCTCAGGCATCTGGGGTTTCGCGGATCATCTCTACCACGCATCTCGCCGATAGTGCCACTGAGTGGCAGGAACTAGCTGCAAAAGTGTGGCCTAGCTCAGGTACACAGTGGAAGTTGGCACGCCGGGTAATCACGGCCACAGCAGGTTCCTCAGCAGTGACGGGTTCCATCCAGGGGATCGAGGTACGTGTCCTAGTAGACACAGGTGTTTCCGCCACCATTATCTCTGATGTGATTTTTTATTTGTTGCCATCGAGGAACCAGTGTGTTAAGCTGGTGGTAAATGCATGCGTCGCGGCGAACAGAGGGAGTATGGGGATCATAGGGCAGATAGAGGCCCGCGTCGAGATTGATGAGATCGCGGTGGTCGGGCCTGTATTGATCTCGAGGACGATGGTGGTGCCCTGCCTCTTGGGCACTAACTTTTTTAGTAGGATGCCCCTTAAAATCCTTATTGATCAGGGCTGCGTGGAAACGCCATCGGGCCGTCGACTAGTTTTTTTGTGGTCTCTGCACAAAAGTGTGGTGGCGAATGTCACAGTCCAGGCCCTTTCCAGGGACTCAGTGGAGATCCCGCCAGGCTCGCAAATGTTGGTACCATTACGCTACTGCAAACAATTGCAAATTTCTGGTGCTGGTCGGCGCCCAAATGATCCTTCGCCTGAATCAGGAGCCGTTTTTACAGGTGCTCAATGCAGTGACGAGAACGGCTATGGTTCAGGTGGGTATGGTGCTGCCTCACGCAATGGCTGCGTGTTGGGAGATTGCTGGGCTTGTGCCTGCTGGGATTGTGGGCGCGGTAGATCAGGGTGTTGGATTAGACGAGAAGTGGGCAGAGGTGTTGGTGTCAGGAAAATCCACTGTTGTCCTCGGCGCAGTGGGGGGAGTTACGGTCGCTGTTGCCCGAGTTTTCGGATGTATTCAGTAAGAGTATGTTTGATATCGGCTGAACCTCCCTGCTGCAACACCGCATTGATATGGGGGAGGCCGGCCCAATTCGTTAGAACTCATATCGGTTGAGCCCATGGGAGAAAGAGCATGTGCAGCAGGCAGTGGAAGAGATGTTAGCCGCCGATGTCATTTCTCCTTCTACCAGCCCTTGGAGTGCACCTGTGGTGCTGGTTAAGAAGCATGATGGCAGTCAAAGGTTCTGTGTAGATTTTCGTAAACTAAATATGGTCTCGGTGGCCGACGATTACCCGCTCCCACGTATGGATGACTCCCTGGACGCATTGTGTCCAGTGTGTGTTTTTTTTCTTCGCTCGACTTGTTATCGGAATTTTGGCAACTTCCCCTTGAGGAGTCGTCAAAGCCTAAAACTGTGTTCCGCACACCCCAGGGACTGTTCCAGTTTAATTGTCTCCCAATAGGATTGCACTCGGCCCTGGCCACTCATCTTATCTTGGCTGGCCTACAGTGGGACTCCTGCCTCATCTTCATTTGGGCCTGTCAGAAGGATTGTGTTGCGCCGCACACAGTTTCCGAGCCCCTGAAGGTTGGGGGGTCACGAGATCCCGCCAAATACGAGGGACCACCGGCTACAATCCCGGCCCATGTCACCTAAGGAGTTGGGGATGGAACCGACTCTTTCCAGGCTTTTATGCCAGCCCACATCACCTGCGAAGAATATGAAGTTTGCCCCCAAGGATGGACCGGCGTCGAGGACCCGGTCGAAATGTGCTATGTTCCGATAATAGGAATCTCCCTATGTGTATGTGTATGAGGGGGGTTTGGGGTCGGGGTGCGCGCATTACGCGAGGGGGGGAATTTCTTTTTTTTCCTCTTCTCCCTTCCTCTCTCCCTTCTCTCCTCTCCCTACCTCTCCCTCTACCTTTCCGAGTCGTGGCTTGTGTCTTCCTTTTCGGTTGTGGATTGTTCCACCCTAGCAAAAACATTGTCATTATCTTTGGTTTTCACGTAGGTAAAAAATAATAAAAATGAAAACTAAATTAAATCACAAATTAAATCAATAAAATAAGAAATGAGAACAACTAAATTAAATCACGTTTCGGAAGCAACACAAGCCTCCGTCTTCAGGTGGAACCGCCACAGCAAAATTACTGTAGTGAATAAAGAGAGCTATTTAGAGAACCGTGATTATATAGGGTAAGAAGGGGGGAGCCAAGGGTAAGTGTAAGAGAAGTGAAGTAGCCAGGATATAATGCTATGGGGGGGAGAGTAGGGGGACTATTGAAACACTGTACGTCAAATTTCTAAGTGATGGTAGTGTATAAAGCTGGGAGTAAAAGACTGAAAAATATGGACAAGAACATTTCACTGTCCCCTGATGATGTCCTCGTCAGTTTTAATGTGGTCTCTCTATTCACCAAGGTTCCAGTGCCTGACACCGTAACAATAATTGAAGACTTAGTCCAACATGGACTGAACTTTGATGTCCCTGCGTTGGTTAGGCACTGCCTCACCAACACGTACTTCACCTGGAATTGTACCTTCTACCCACCCGGTTGTCGTCGTCTGATTACTAATTTGAGCTCCTTTATTTGCTAATTTCTCCAGCCCCACCCTTCCCTGCACGCTACACCCCCCCCCTCTCTCCCGCGAACCGCGAACTCTTACAGCCACGACTCGACAAACTCCTCCCCCCCCTCCCGTTCCTATATAAAGCCACAAAAGCAGATCATTTTCTTACCTGAAGACGGACGCTTGTGTTGCGACCGAAAAGTCGCGTTCTCTGTTACTATTTTTTCTATCTACGTGACTTTACTGAAAGAACCAGAGAGGAGGGGTGACAATGTTTGGCGTAACGCTCGCTCGCTGACTCTGTGTGATTAGTTCATGCCGTGGTTCTTGACCTTTACTTCAGCCTTGCACCCCTCTGGTTCTTAATCGTAATTTTTTTTTAGAATGTTAATAAATACATAGGATTTGATGAAACAAAGTAGTTGTACTTACGTGCCCGGGCTTAATTTGTTTCGATGATTTACCTTCTAAATGTGGTCACGTCTCGCACCCCTAGAAAGGGCATCTCGCACCCTCAGGGGGTTTTAAGTCCTTTATGCATTTCACGTTGTTCCATGCCCTTTGGGTGTTTTAACAATATTAATAATTGTCACCAGCAAATGTGAGAATGTAAAAATATTGTCTGCATTTCTTGCTCATTTAATGTTCAGCTGTTTCGTTACGTGATCTCATTGTAGCTGTTCTTTTTTGCGTTAATGTTTTTGTTGTTATATTTCTAAATATATTTTTAAAATTATCATTGCGAACAGAATAAGGGAAAACATTGAGGCCAACCGACAACACAACAAAGCTTGGTTTAGGAAAGGTTCCTCTACCATCGACCATGTAACGTAACTTTATTTATCTGGGTTTAGGAAAGCTTTATCTATCATCAATCACGTAATGTAACTTCATTAAGCTGGGTTTAGGAAAGGTTTCTCGACCCATCGACCACGTAACGTAACTTTATTATTTGATGCTGCTTTAGGCAGTGGTGCAAAACAAGAGTGAACAAAAAACGATTCAGCAAATTCATGGAAGGTAACGTGTTATATTGTAATTATATTGTAACTATGATTGCACCTGCAATACAATATAATTGCTACAATTGGTGAAAGACGTTTACGAAAAGCAAACTGCATTTTCCATGACTGATTGTCAAACGCAGAAGTTTCTCTCAAGGTCGCGCCTGCGTCAACAACCGATAAGTGGATCGTATTACAATATTACTGCAGCAGTGGTAATCGTCTATTTATAATAAATGCTTTCATAACTTTAGTTTATTGTAAATTAATAACACGTTGCATATTAATAGGGAGAAATAAAATGAAGATTTCTTGTTTATGACACCAACAACAACAACAGACGAGCGGTGTTGCCTACACTGGACTGTAAACAAGGCACGTTGATTGCATGGCATGCGACGCTCGTTTGGCTAATTAATGACGGTGATAAATTACACCAACAAAAATAAACTTAATTACCAGTTGCTGGATTATGAAACAATTATAATTAAGGATATTGTATTTTACTGAGCTAATAAACTCGGGCTACACGTTTCTCAACGTGCGCTGCCAAGAAGAAGCAGCGGCGTGGTGAAATGAACCACAGTCAGAGGCTCCGTTAGCAGAATGCAGCTGCTCAGGTGTAGCCAAAATCCCTCGCGTCTTCTGATCAAAGTCTCTGTAACTAATCTAAACTACTAAAGATGTTTGTTTGTATCCATAGTTTTTTTTGGCGTTAGATCGCGTAAATATAAATGTGTCGTTAAACCCACCACCACCTGGCACAGCCCAATAAGTAAGGTTTGTAATGTAAACACAACATGCCTATTAGTGACTAGTTCAGTTTATGGGTCTCTGTGTGAGTAGTCTATGGGTTTGAGTATGTACCATTCGAGTACGACGTTTCGCTAGTAATTACAACTAGCTCCATCAGGCGATAGCTATAATTGTGAATTCCTCCTGTTTCGGTGTTAAATAGAGGGGGTTTAACGGCACATTTCTATTTACGTGATCTAATCCAAAAAACCCTCTGTTATGGATAATAAAAGCTTATGTGTTAAACTATTTATTTTGATTTAACGAGGTAAGGCCCACTGAACTACAAGGTGTTTCAAAAAGATGGACCCATTCAAAGCTGTATATTTCACGATGGCAACATGTTACAAGTACACAAAAAGTTACAAACGGTTTAATGAGTTATCAAGTTTTACTAGACAGTCGTATGAGAGATCGCAAGTTCTCGGCTGGCACGACAAGTGGACTTTAGCAGGCTACGCAGAAAACTCTCTTGAATTCTTCTCACGTTTTCCTCTGAAGTGCGTGGTCGCCCTGTGCCCTTCCCCTTACATAAACAGCCTGTTTCCTCAAATGACGAATGCTCTTTCACATTGAGGGATCAATGCTAAAATGCCGTTGAAACGCACGCTGCACCGCAATTACGGATTCAGTCTTGCTGAACTGCAGAATGCAAAACGCCTTGTGTTGCGGGGTCATCATCTTGTGAATGACTGAGGCTAGGGGCTGTTTGTGCGCTGGGAGAGGCATCCAGCGGTAATCATTTGAAACTCTATGCCCCGCCCTTTCAAGTGGTAAGAGTTTCATTCATGGGCGGTTCGTGGTTGCAGAGATATGGCGATTTCAAATCGGGTTCATCATTTTTAAACACCCTGTATTTAGCTTTTTTTTCAGAAGCGACCTGGAAATGTATATCAGCCAAATCCTCTTAAACGCGTGATGTTGATTCAACATGTGGAGGGAAAACACCGGAGGACCAGGAGTAAAAATTCCACGCGGGGAGAGAGGGACATGCAAGCTAAAAATATACAGCAGGCGTCAGGTTCGGGATCAAACACACGACCTCCTGCATACCAGGCGAGGGAGTTCACATCTCCTAGCGTCAGGGTCGGGATCGAACCCATTTCCTCCTGCATACCAGGCAAGGTAGTTAACATCTCCGAGGCACCGCGGCGGTCCCTTCTTGCCGAGGGAAGTCCCCAAATGGACAAACTCACATCAGTGAGACCGTGCAAAACAAGACGCTCAGAAGACACACACAGCACGGTTAAGTAAATATCACAGATTTTAATTACATTATTCTACACGTGTGGTTTTCCTTGCCACAGGTTTGCATGCAGCTCACAGGTGCGTCCAGACTCTGCGAGACGCGCACTCGTACACTCGCACACACACATCATTGCTTTGTGATTCCGTAGCCACGGATAAATCTTATCACATTTTTTTCATATCGATATAAGCGATGTCAACCGGACAGAGTCCTCAATAGGTGAACTACAAAGTGGACGCAACATGTTGAAATAAATAACGACAGGTAAACCGTAAATAAATTGCTTCAGGTACTGTAATGTACAACGCATTCAAGGTCACATTTTTTTCCCTTCCCGTTTCTTATGTAAACCTGCAACACAGAACCGTTATGTTGTGCACGATGGATCCATAATACTGTTACTTTACACGCTACAGGGCATGTTTAAAAAAATACACGTCGGTCGCATGGGATAATAATTGTGCATTGTCCTGTACGAATTGTCACAATTTTACAAACACGCTTTTAAAAAATTAAAGAAAATAAATTCAGGCCGACGTTTTTCGATGTGTTCTTACACAAAGAGGAAGGTGGTACATTGTGGCGAGCATGCAAATAGAGATTGTGCGAGCAGGATGCTTGCACTAAAGAAGCCCCTCGTGTGTACGTGCATGGACAAAGCCGTGCTGATCGCTGAACCTTCTCAAGGGTTTTGAAATGTCAAGTTCCACTCTTTTTCTGTAACAAATAAAGAGTTTTTTTTTGTCGTCTTCAAACCCGAGAAAAAAAACTATCATTTCACAAATAACACGTGGAGCGGTGGTGCAGTGGTTAGCTCACTTGCACACAACACCCCGGGACCTGAGTTCGATTCCCGCCCATTGCTAACATCGGCGGGGATTGAAATATCTAACCGATTATCGGTCTCCCCATTAAACGACTCGCGCGGACCAGCAGGGTAAAGTATGGTCAAAACAACCCTCAATGACCGTGGAAGGCCTTTATCCAGTCGTGGATTGACATGGCCTGATTATGATAGTATTACAATACTTGGTTAATTGAGGCCTTGACAATTCAAACTAAGTTACAGCAATGTTTTTGTACATGTGTATTTTGTAAATGTGTACATATTGTGAGAATAGGTTTTCCCCTTTTTTCTGGCAACAAACAGGTGTTAAGATATTACAACATCAAACTGAAACCTTTTTACAAGGAATCATGTCTGTATTAACCACAATACCTGCGGTCAGTATGCAAACAAAAAACATACTTTGATAATATATGCATTGTCTTGAAACTGATTGGTCCACACCAGAGACAGCTTTCTTTTGAGCCTCGTCTCAAAGCGGTGTTAGACCAGAGGACGCCAAAAGGCGTACAGCACAAAGACAATGCACTATCAGAGTAATTAGAGCTCGGAGTGAGCAGCTACATCATGGGACCTCCTTTGCCATTCTGACCACAAGTATTGTGGTTAATGCAGACATGATTCCTTGTAAAAAGGTTTCAGTTTGGTGTTGTAACATCTTAACACCTGATAATTCTTTTTTTACCCTTGTATCTGGCAACAAAACTGACACCTTTTTTTACAAGGAGTCATGTTTGCATAGACCACAATACCTGCAGTTATAATGCAAACAAAAAACATAACTCTGATAATGTGCACTGCCTTGAAGTTGATTGGTCCACACCCGAGACAGCTTTCCTTAGAGCCTAGTCTCACATGGGTTGGACCAGATGACGCCAAAAGGCGCACAACTCAAAGACAATGCACCATCAGAGTATGAGAGCTCGGGGTAAGCATTTACACCATTGGAACCTCATTTGCAAGTAAAAAAAATATGATAATTGATTTTTACCCTTATATCTGGCAACAAAACTGACTCCTTGTAAAAAAAAAGGTGTCAGTTTTGTTGCCAGTGGGTCTCCGTGTGAGTAGTGTATGGGTATCTGTGTGAGCAGTCTATGGGTCTCTGTGTGAGTAGTGTATGGGTCTCTATGCAGCGCGAGTGAGGAGCCGATTGCTCAACGCACACTCGAGCCGGCTGTAGATCAAAGGAAAGATCGATTTCAACACAGGAGCCTTCCTCAAAGGTGGAACACCGAAAGATGTTTCTCGTACCATACAGGGCGTTTCATGTTGTACTGTACTGTGGGTGTCCGGTGAACACTCTGACCAGGGCATTAGTCCTTCTCTGCGGCCTCCTGCAACCCCCTCTCGTATGTAGATGTATATAAGAGGGTCATTTTCCAAGGCGCTTTATAACTATTGTAAATCTATACGTGGGATGATAGTGGTTGAAGTAATGAGTGGGGTTATTAAAAGTGGTGAAGTTGACAGAACAGGTGTGAGTGGGTTAATGATGGGTAGTGATAGGGGTTAAGGTGGGGGTTGTGATAGTAGGGGTAGATAGGGGTTGGGGTAGTGATAGGGGTAGTGATAGAGGTAGGAGTGTGTATGCTTGCTCGGCCAAGGGCCAAGGGCTAAGAAAGAGATGGGGGTTGTTTTAAGGGAGGAACGGAAGCCGGTTGTTGGAGTGAAGATGAAAGCCAGGATCATGGCTCGCACACAGAGCCAGACTCTGACTCACATTGTATGTATTCATAATAAAGTACATTTTTAAGGTTAGATTGTGTAAATGTGTCGTTAACCCACCACCACCTGACACAGCCAATTAGTAAGATTGTATTATGTAAACGAAAACGTGCCAATTAGTTACTTCAGCACACCGGTGTGTTGGAGAGTAAACCCACAACATTTATATTTAAACTATTTTAGTTTTATTTTAGTTTAACAGGTAAGGCCCACTGAGCTAAGCAGCTCTTTTTCAGAAGCGACCTGGCTATCACAAATTATAGCTCAACGAAGTGGTTATTACCACGTGGCAATGTATATCAGCCAAATCCTCTTAAACGCGTAACGTTGATTCTAAATGTGGGGGAGGGGGGGACCGGAGGAACCGGAGAAAAATCCACGTGATCACAGGGAGAACACGCAAACTCTAAACATACAGCAGGCATCAGGGTTTCTCGTTGTTCATGTGACATTAATGTTGTTTACGTGACAAAACCTTGCTAATTGGCTGTGTTGGGTGGTGGTGGTGGGTTAACGACACATTTCTATGTACGCGATCTAACTCAAAAAACGTTTACCGTGAATAATATTGGTCACGAAAGCCTACTAGGTGTTAAACTGTACATGTTATGGTGAACTTCTTTCGCACCGTACGTAGCCAACTGTGCCAATCGGAAGTGGATGAACACACAGCTTAGCCCGTTGGTTCATAACACCCTGTGCCAATCTTTTGTCTCTTTTCTCCAAATTTATTCTACACCTGTACCAGATTTTTCACAGTGTTGCCAGTTAGCAGACGTCACTTTGTGCGTCTTCCTCAACTGTGCCAATTAACCCCGGGATGATATTCCTTGTGCCGACACGACTGTCTTGGGAGACTCGCCTCACGTTTGAATCGTTAAAATGTTGGTTACATGATGATGCTTTAAACAAAAATGAAATCAGGACCTTTAATATTATTGGGCTGAGTGCAGCACAGTTTTTGTACGTGTCCTGATGAAACAAAATGTAATTTAAGCAGAGCAGATGGCAAGTACCTGTAATATATGGAAGGATGAGCAGATTTTAGCTCTGGGGATGATACAAATACACGATGGGTATTTGGTGACACATGTTTAACAAAATGAAGACAATAAAAAAACATTTAGATTACCACAAATTGATGATATAATCCCTTTTGTTCAGGCCCAAATGACAAAAAAATGTGACAATAAAGTGGACCTAGGCCAAGGCTCGGAAACCTGCGTATCCAGATCCGAGTGCGTCTCTTTAAGCAACTGCTTCGTGACGTTACTTATCAAGGACCTCCACCGTCTCCTATTCACCACAAGCACGGTGTGGCTCTTGAAATATTGCACTTTTTTACCGAATAAAAAATGCCTCTTGTTATTTTGTCTGCTGATCTAAGCGCACTCAGTTAGGGGCTTCAGGAATGACAAACACGCATTGAGTGCAGCAATACGGGCACGTGATTTCAGAACGTTCCATTAACGCCCTGTGGTTAAATAATTAAATAACAAAAACTGACCTGTGCTCCACCACTTTACTTGGCACGCGTTGTGGGGCTCACACAACGTTCCCCCGGTGTGTAAAATTACCATTTTAGAAACGGTTCAATCTCACATAACCGTGTAACTTAACTTACCGTGGGGTAGCAGTGGCCGGACAAGACACCAAAACTAAACCCCACACAGTTCTAGCATCGTACGCACAGTGCAATAACTTCTCCGCCAATGTTGCTCCCCCATGTATAATGCACGAGCATATCTGACTGCACAAACAGATTAGAAAATTAACTTGAAAAAGACCAGCGCCACCACGGTGTTATAGTATTTACACACGCAGCACTGTCAAAATAAATGAATGCGTCAGAAACACTGAACACTGCCCTACGTAGTACAGCAGACTCGATTATCCGCGCTAATGATGGAGAGGACGGCCGCGCATAATTCAAAATATCGTGGATAATCCAAAAATATACATTTTCCGCGGATCTATGTGCCAAAAAACACGATTATAAGTATATATTATGTTTAAGTGTCTCCACTATCGCACAGTTTCGTAAATTAGACCTTATAAAATAAATGCTCGGTTAAATCATTCAAAATGAAGTACAACTGGCAATTTCGATTGTTACTCTTTCGATTTAGAAGGAATACTCACGGTCGATGCGCGTGCTCAGTACTACCACTTTCCTGCTCCCGTGCAGAAGACTCGGCCTACTCAGTGGATAGCAGCAGAGCCACGCCAATCAACATCAAACTCCGCCCACTGTTGTAAAGATATGGCAACTACTGTACTGTAGGGGTGATCACATGGAGTTCGGATCAACCGGAGCACATATGCTTGGTTTAAGCACATGACTTGCAATAAACATTTCCAAGAATAACAATGTATAACTGTTTTGAGCTTATTAATTTGGGCTTCAGGGAAAATCCATGGGTTATTAATGTCAAAATCTCAGGTACGGCGTTGATCCACAAATCGGATGAAGCGCACGCGGATAATTGAGAGTCTTACTGTAGTTCGATATTAACGTTGTCACAAAGGCGGTGACGAAATCGCTTCCCCCCACTTCCCCAGGTGGACAGCAAGCAGCACAGTGCACATTGGGACGTGTCTGTGTGTATGTATGTACGTTAAACTTTTTTCACACCTTACGTCGCCAACAATGCTAATCGGAGGTGCGGTGTATGTTCGTATGTTCACCTTTCACACTGTACGTAGCTATTCAAAATAAATGGTTAGCATCCACGGATGTATCCTGTAAGGTTTCGGAGACGGGTGAAGCCCATATGTTAACATAAAGCACATTTGTTGAAACAAAACAAAAGACTGATACGAAAAAAATTAAGTTGTGTTCGTTTTGATCATTGCTTTTCATTGCCTGTGAGTACAGCAGTCCCTCGGTTCATGTTTTTAATCCGTTCCACGAAAACCACTGTAAACCGAAATAACTGTGCATGGAATTAACTTGTAAATTGAAAAATAAGATTGAAAAAATCACCAGGTCTGCAAGAGAGCTGTTTTTCCACGGCCAAAACAGAAACCATAATCTAAACCAAAGCCAGTCGAGGTCCAAACGCTCATAGATGAGCGTCGCTGATTGGCTGAGGGCGTGGCTCAAACCCACTTACCAGCGCTCGGATTGGCCGTTAGTCACAACATTAACATTAGTCGTAACCATGGGGTCCTATGGGAGGCGAAACGTTCACTGAAAAAACCGTGAATAACCGATGTCACTGTTAACCAAGGGACTACTATATTTTGCGAGCAGACGTTAATAGTGAGACTTGATCAAATGACGTGGCCAAATACAGTCCCTCCCTCTCACTGCCATCATCTCGTTCCCTCTCGACCCTCTCCTCCCCACTTCATGGGCCTTTTCGCATCCATCCTTGAAACCCTGTGTGCACGGTTTACTGGTTCTTCAAATCTTGAACGCAAGGACTTCACGCGTGGCCCTCCGAATCATGGCCACAGAATCCAAAATAACAAACAAACAAAAATGGCGCAAAATCTCGAAGCAGCAGCCTGTCCCAACTCCTTGAGGGCCACCCTCTTGTGGAAACCGGCAGCGGGAAAGTTTTAAACGATTGATAACACGTGCAGATAAACAAGAGAGGGGTTTTGCTGTACACTTCCCATCAGGGTTGTCCATGGCACGCGCGCGGTGTTCAATGTGCTTGTAAACAAATCCTCCGCTCGCTGGGAACACAGAAACAAACTAAATATTGGTGCCACAATTCAAGAGGCGATGATGTCCTTGAAAAAAACTACCTGTTGTGCTCTATAAAACACTGATGGCTTTGTGTGATACACATGCAAAAAGGTTTGTACCCGGCATTGTATGAATTGAAGGCGTTCTGTTTTGCAATTGTGCTCTCCAATGCTGGCTTGTAACCCCTGGTAAATAAAATAGGCGATATAAAATGGTAATGTCCCATGAACCTCATCCAGCATGGCGATGCCGGAGACTCATTTTGTTATCAAAGTCAGGATTCTGTCACACATTCCCGACCTTTTACCGGAATAACAAAAAAGGCTCTGTTTTATAAAGTATTGTCTCCGCAGTGTGTGCTCATTTCGATTGTGTCCTATTTACCAGGACTAGAATACGGGCGTACCTCTCATAGCGCTGCCCCCCTATAACGCTGTTTCGTTATAACACCGTTTGTCCCAGAGCCCATGTATGGTCGAAAGTGGGCGTGGCTACTGGCGAGCCAGTGGGGGGGGGGGGGGGGGGAAAAGCCCCCCCCAATGATCCGATCGAAATTACGGATTTCGATCGGATCATTGGGGTTTATTAGTAATAGATAGGCATTTTGCGACCCCCACTGCCACTGTGCAGCATATTATTACGTGCCAGGGACTCTATGAGATGATAGGACAATAGTCCGAGTCCATAACTGGCAATAAGTAACGGCAAAGCAGTTATAAGTGACTAAGAATTGTGCGCAGGTGCGTATACAATACACGACTTCCCTGAAGGAATACCTTCAGCGAGCACGATGCCGATCACAGACGGTTCGAATTCGACCCTCGATCGATGGCTGCGTCATCGCTGCACACGCATTGAATAAAAAGCAAGGGACAAGTCCTTACTTACAACTCCTATCATTTTTCATCGCTGGAGGGATTGGGCCCCCTACCTGAAAATCATGGCTCCGCCATTGGGCGTGGTATTGCCTGTAGGGGCGTGTCTCTGCCCATATATGGTCTTGTGGAACCCGAATCGAGGTTTCCATTGTATGTATTCTCCTCGATCCGACAGCCACATTACAGTATCGATTGGAAGGTTAATAACTGCATCGATTTATTGACGATCCATGGATTGTCTGTCGGAGGGACATGTCTACGGTAGACGGTGGTTAATTTTACACAAGCTTTGACCGAATGGACTGGTGTGCACGTAACTTGTATTTTTTAAAATATCATTATCATTAAAAAGTTAGAATTTTTATTTATAAAGCGCTTCAATACATTTATCATGTGTACAGTGTGATTATTAAGGCTTATTACCAATACCCCAATGAAGCCCTCGTATATCGCTCATAGGTACAAAATAGTGGTCGGTAACGCATCTCCATTGAAACCATGTTATAGTGACCTCCCATAGTGCCGCTCGTACAGAGCACCGTTCACCAACATCGCATCCTGAGCGTTATAGGAGGTACGCCTGTATTGTTAGGTCATAGAAGTCACTCCCTGTAGGCAGCGTGATGGCGTCTCAAGATTCATGGCAACATCACAAGTGATTTCCTTTTCTGTATATTTTCCATCAGAAGGTGCGGTTACACTCTGATATACGTGAGACATTGGTATATAAACGTAACTTTTTTTTTGACAAATGCTGGCTTGTATTTTACCACACATAACACCGGAGTACAGTCACACCAGAATCACTTTTCGATTTCCAGCTGCAGTTTTGTCAACCCTAAGGACAGATGAAGAGATGGCACGGAGTTTGGTACAATATCTGAGGGAATCATTCGGCAGTATCAATGCATTTAATGATGAAAAAATTAACCCGTAAAAACAAAGTTTTTCACTATAAATCCTTTATATGCGTGGCGGCTAGAGTCCTCTCGTCCTCTGGCTTGAGATGGCTGCCACCTATGGGTCAGATGATTGCCTGCCACCATTAAGCAATTGTTAATGAAATATATATATTTTTTGCCTAAAAAGTGTACAATTTTGGAAAAAAAAATGCACGAAAATAAATTGTCACGCACAACGAGTCTGTGTGCAAAATGTCAGCTCGATTGGATCACGGGAAGTGGGTTAAAAAACGACCGAAATATTTGCACGGTCGTAAGCGCGCAAGCAAGCAAGCAAGTGAACTTAATATAAAGGATTTAAAAAGGCTTTACCCTCTCTGGCATAAATACAGGTGTTAAGATTTTCAAACACCAAATAGACATCACTCTGTTCTCCTATATCGCGTTTTAAACGTGAATTGGATATAACGCGATTGAGTGAACAACGTCGAGCAGGAGTAGGAAAAAGCGGTCGTGCAGCTGCCTCGGCGTAGCATCACACAAGTAATTGGGATGCTGCTGGGTGCTTCTAGATGCTACCCATGCTCCTCAGTATTTGTTCAACCTGCGTACATATCTCACGTGTAATCGCGAACTGTGCTTACCCTATATATAATTTATTATCACGCGATTTTTCCATCACGCGGTGTTCTTTCGGAACGCAACAACCGCTGCGTGATAGGAGAACCAGACCGTATTACCACACACTTGTGGTAAAGTAAAAAACACACAAAGCAAACCAAGATTTGCTTTGATAACACTGTAACAATTTAGTTTTGGTCCTGGATAGTAAGTATTATTTCCCAATTGATTATGCCTCAAAAGTACAGGAAATGGCTATTATTCTCGACAAACTTTGCTTTTGTGACCAGGACATTGATATTTTGAAATTTACCTAAGTTCAATGAGACAATTCCAGATAGATTCAGTGCTGAGTAAACTTCGAGTAACTTTTAGTACATTCTAGAACTTTTCGGTAATATAAATAGTAGTATAAATTCAGGGGCCTTAAGCCCACCAGTTCAGTTTAGTTCCAGCTGCCTAAGTGGATACATGTCTGCATTTTTCTGAGATGGCATCAAGAGGCTGCAAGCATCCGGCAGATACATTTTGCTATGTCTGCGGCCAATTTATGAAGACAAGAGCGAAAAAGTACTCTGTGGAAGCATCTGCGAAGATGGTTGAGGCCTATAAGGCATATTTCAGCATGCCTGTAGGGGATCAAGACAAACCATGGGCACCTCATTTCACCTGCGATCAATGCAAAAAAACTCTCGAAGGTAAGATGGACAATTGTTGCACTCAATGTTATGTTATAAAATTTGTACAAATTTTAAATTTGCAAAAGTTTATAATTTTAAAATGTTTTACAATTTTCAATGTTATTGAAAAAAGACATCATATATGAAAAATGTTGTGAGAATCTCTTACACATTAGTCATGGGTGAAATAAATGTATTTTTGTAGGATGGTACAGAGGGGAAAAGAGAGCCATGAAGTTCGCTATACCAATAATTTGGCGGGAACCTACTGACCACTAAAGCAACTGCTACTTCTGCATGGTGGACCCTTCCAAACCTCGGACTGGCAAGAATGCACCTGCTATCACGTATCCCGACCTTCCTTCATCCATCGCCCCGGTGTCACACTGCCATGAGCTCCCCGTACCCACTCCTCCGAAGAGAGAGCAGCCGTATTTAGAAGAGAGCAGCAAGTCAGAGAGTGAGGAAGACGTTGTAGATCCAGACGACAATTTCAGAGGTGGAGCTGAGGAGAAAAACCCATATTACCCCAACCAAAAATACCTCAACGACTTGATCAGAGATCTTGGTCTCACCAAGTCCAATGCTGAGCTTTTGACATCTAGGCTCAAGCAGTCGAACTTTTTGGATGAAAGTGTGCAAGTTGCAGATCAGAGGAAGTGTCACCAATCTTTTTGCAGCTTCTTCACCTGCCAAGATGGCCTCTGCTTCTGCCATAATGTGACCAGTCTGTTCGAGGCAATCGGAATGGCCTGTAACCAGAATGAGTGGCGCCTCTTCATTGACAGCTCATCCAGGAGCCTCAAAGCCGTGCTTCTCCATAATGGTAAAAAGTACCCGTCAATTCCCCTGGCTCACTCAGTGTACCTCAAAGAGGATTATAACAGCATCAAGACCGTGCTGGACGCCTTGAAGTATGATGAGTACGGCTGGGAGGTTATCGGAGACTTTGAAATTGTGGCATTCCTGATGGGTCTCCAAGGCGGTTTTACCAAGTTTCCCTGCTATATTTGCCTTTGGGATAGCAGGGACACTAAAACACTACCACAGGCGGGGCTGGCCACAGTGGACTGAGTTCTCTGTGGGGAGGAACAACGTCAAGTGGGAGCCAGTGGTGCTGATGCCATCACTGTACATCAACTTTGGTATTATGAAACAATTTGTCAGAGCTGTAGATAAGGAGTCAGCAGCCTTAAAGTACCTTCAAAACTTCTTCCCTGAGCTGTCTGAGGCAAGGGTCAAAGCCAGTGTCTTCGTCGGACCACAGATAAAAAAAATCCTGGAATGCAATGAATTCCCCAAGAAGCTCACTAGTAAGGAGAAAGCGGCTTGGAACAGCTTTGTCGCAGTGGTTCGTGGCTTCCTGGGCAATCACAAGGTCGAAAACTATGTGGAGCTGGTTGAGACTGGTGAATAACTACGGCACAATGGGCTGTAGGATGTCCCTCAAAGTCCATATCCTTGATGCTCATCTTGATAAATTCAAGGAGAACATGGGACCGTACTCGGAGGAGCAACGCGAGTGATTCCACCAGGATATACTGGACTTTGAACGCTGCTACCAACAACAGTATAACGAGAACATGATGGGAGACTACATTTGGGGGCTGATTCTTGAAAGTGATTTAGAGTATAATCGTAAATCTCGAAAAATGACTCACTTCTAAATCTTTTGTAGTATTTTTTTTATTACTTTAGGATGAGTAAATGTTCATTTTGATTCATATGTTTTTTTTTTACTTTATGTGAATAAAAATACTCAAATTTGACCGTTTTCTCATTAAAAATAGGTACATTTCAAAATATCATTGTTTTGGTCACAAAAGCAAAGTTTGTGGGGAATAATAGCCATTTTCTATACTTTTAGGCATATGCAATTAGGAAATAACACTTACTACCCAGGAACAATGTAAGCATTGCCCTTGAAACTGAATGGCCTACACCAGAGACAGCCTCCTCTATGGCTTCGTCTCACATCCAGTACTTTAGAACGAAGGCCACCAAAGGGTGAGCAGTACAAGGACAATGGAAACACAAAAGTGTGAATATCTCGGGTTGAGCAGATCGTTACCCTCTTTTCTGTGCCTGAACATTTTTGTTTTTTGTAACAAATACTCTCTGTGAACGGGCTGCCTGTGGTATATGCAAACGTGTTCAGGAATTTTACAATCAATGCATTTCTATTATGTGTGGGTAAACAATCCACTTGCCCACTATGCACATAAAACCTGGACAGCCATGTAGCTGTAGTGGTGACCCACAATCCCGTGCACAGCAGTAGCGATATGCCTTAAATGTCGTGTCTTTTCATATAATCAACAAAAATACCTTTTTGCAAGTATTGGTTTATCCTTTTTTGCAATATTAATGTAAACCATTACATAGTCTCCTTTCAGTGTACATATTTAATGGGTCAAATCAAGTTCAAGAGGTCATCACGACCAATACCGTTAATAGCGCCACACCTTTCCATCATTTAAATAATTGTGTCGCGTGTAAATCGTGGCCTACAGGTCACCCACGCTGTACCATTCCCATGGGCTGACATCACCGCATGAAGTGAAGGAATCTGTTTCTGGAACCGTCCGGAGATCACGAAGCATCACCTGAAGCACCCTTGCACCACAGAGACACCACAGAAGCCACTTTCTCCGATGAGCCTCCGTATGTACGCACGCACGTTTTAACTTCTTTCGCACCTTACATAGCTAAAGCGTGCTAATTGGTGGCTCCTCGCCTGCTGGCAGCCACGTATCCGGCACTCCTGCGGGTTTTCATTACGCTCGGGTTGGTTGGGTGCAAACGCGCACGCGCCGTCTCGTGTGCTGCACGTGTGCACATCCGGGACCTATTTTTGGCAATGGCTGAAACTACCACAAAGGACAATCCAACTTTGTTTCGAGTAGGAGCCTGGAATTCAACCCCTGATCTTAGTGAGTGGTGGTGGTGTCTCGGCATGGTGGCTTAGCCGCTGAGAGCCCACGCAAGCCACCGCGCTACCAATGCTCTCAACCCGCACTTACACCACCTCAAACGTTCACTCTGGAGTGACTGCGAAACTTCGGTCCACGGTGGCGGCCACCGGCAAGCCCTTCCGGCGAAGTCAGCCCCCCCCACCTTAGAGGCGATCATGAGGGTGGGCCGCCAGCGACTCCCCGCGGGCCCTCAGCCGCGTGTGAGGCGGCGGTGGCTACACAGTGGTGACCCTCATGACGAGCTCGCGACGGGCGCGGGCGCCCCGGTCCCCCCCACCCCCCCGGTTGCACTGCCGCAGCCTCTGTAGCATCTGCAGCAGCGGGTGGGCACAGCGGCCATGGCCTGCGCCCATGCCCGGCCCGAGGCCCAGGCCGAGACGCGGGCCGCTCCGGTGGTGGTGGTGGTGGAGGAGGTGGTGATGGTGGTGGAGGAGGTGGTGGTGGTGGTGCAGGTGGTGGTGGTGGAGGTGGTGGTGCCCTCGCCGTTGGTGGTGGCCATAGTGTTGCGGCGCGCCATGGTGGTGATGGTGGTGGAATCCGAAAGGGCCCGAGAAGGCTCCGAGGACGCGAATCCTCCGGCGCAGGAAGGAAGGAGCCGACGGGGCGCTCCCTTGCGCTCCGTTCACCACCGCCGCTGTCGTGCTCGTGGCTCGGGTGGCCACGGCCGTGGCTACCGCTGCCAATGCCGGGGTCGTGGTTGCCGCTGCTGTTGCCGTCGTGGTTGAGGATATCGTCGTTGCAGCCGTCACTGTCGTCGTGGTCGTGGAGCCTGCCGTGTCCGACTTGTCCCTGATCTTGTCGTAGTTGAGCACTTTCCACCGCTGGTTTACGGCTCGCCAGCGCTTGAAGATGCGATATATTGCTGGCCCCTCATGGATGATCAGGCCTGTGGATGAAATACGCAATTAAAAACAAATACAAAGATCCCTCCTGTCCCCCCGAGAGCCATTAACAGACTGTTGGGGCAAGTGCTGTTAATCGCATGAAGACCGGCACTGTGGCACACAAGGAGGTGGGTGGCCAGTACCATGTCCGGCCGCCTTTGTGCGCACACAAACATCTGTACACGAACACACACACAAACATTCATTCCCAGTGGGAGGCCGACTCACTACACCTGGCGGAGGATTGCTCCTCTGAACAAAATAGTTCTGTGGTTCTATTTTCAAGTGCCAGTTAGCGTTATAAGTCAATACAAAAATTATATTCCATGTAAGCTGCTTCGTGAGTATGGGTGTTCGTAAGTTGGGCCTTCCTAAGTCGAGGACTTCCTGTACAATTAGCAAACAGCTATGACTTTGGGAATGGCACACACACGCTGGTGGTGGTGTTCATGCCCTTCCTATTCTCTGCTATGCAGATGATGATACACCACCGTCCCAGGTATTCATTTTAGGCTGAGCCAACCGAGGGTAGGCCAAATCCAGATTTATAGTGTTCACCTCGTTATTCACGAGAGATACGTTCCAGAGATTCTTGTGAAAAGCACAATTTGCGGATGATGGATTACCTTAAAAAAATACATAAGCTAATAAATACATGAAAATAATCACAATGACACAACAATAATTTTAATAGGTTATAATAAACATGAAGATAAAAAAAGTATGAAATAATCTCCATATATATAAAAGGCAAAGTTGTGATTATGTGTGTCTGTTCAAAATGTTTAGCGTACTTCCCGACATGCAACAAACTTGAAATTTGCCATGTGGGTACTTTCCAGACTGTACACCATGCAAAAATAATAAAAATACACTTAGTTATATTTTTTTTGGGGGGGGAGCTCAATAATGCATATATTTTTTGCACGGCAAGTGAGCTGTGTAGTCAAATCTGTCATGTGACCCACGCATGTGGAAGCGTAACGCATTGTAGTGTAGTGGTTAACGCGCTGCGCTACGAACCCGGCGACCCTGAACGACTAGTCAACTTCGTGACCGGAAGCTGACCACCACCACAAACTCAAGCACACGGGCGAGAAGCTGTACATGTGTGACGAGTGCGGCAGGACATTACTCGCGCTTGGCCTACCTGTACGTTTTCACGTGTGTGTTTAACTGTTGTGGTTCGTTGTTATTTTAAAGATGGCAGTTCTGCTGTGTATTCTACTGCTGTCCCTCCCGGCCATATCTAGTGCCAAACACAACTCCACCACTGGCAGCCCTCGTTATTTCTCGTCCATACTTGATGCTCCATTTGCCATTACACCCGCTAGTGAAACAACTTATAGCCACTTCTACACTCCATCATTGTATCCTTTTAAACCCTATCTCTGTCCTATTACTTCACCAGCACTCCTTCCTAACTTCATTCTGCTCTTAAAAATGTCGCCATACGTAAGCAGCTGCTATTCGTCCAAGGTTCGTCGCTCTTCATCCTTTCACAGAAAATACTTGTGCAAACTATTAATTCTACTTTTCTTATTTCTGGGAGGTATTGAGCTTCACCCTGGCCCAAATGTAAAGAACTCATTTAATTCTGTAGATTTTTCTGGCAGTAAAGGTGTTGGTGTTCTACATGTCAACATCAGAGGGCTTGTGATTAAATTAAGACAACTAAAACTAGAATTGGCAAATCTGGACCCGGACATTTTCTGCCTTACAGAAACATGTCTCACTCCGGCTGTCAATGACTTGCAGATTACGATTGACAACTACAACCTTTTTCGACTTGACCGAGGGTCCAAAGGAGGTGGAATTGCCATGTATGTTCGTAGTACTATTGCATGTTCATCAGCTGTCAGAATCACTCTCCCTAAAAATCAACAGATATTGGTAGTGTGCTGCTTTAGACCACCTAGTGGTAAGGATGTTGAAGCTGGGAACGCACTGAGGGAGCTTCTTGGGGGACTTCCTAAAGGTGAAATCATTTTAATGGGTGATCTGAATTGGAATTGGCTAAACCCGCCGGCCGTGGCCACACATTTTGCAGATGAATTTAACCTATTTCAATTAATAAATGTCCCCACAAGACCCAACCTAATAAACCCGGGACAGTCATCTCTGCTTGACGTCCTATTAACAAATGCCCCTCACAATTTCGCGCTGACTGGTGTTCTGGGTAATAACCTTAGTGATCACTCCTTCATATTTGGGGTGAGATCATCAGCCAAACCCAAAGCCCCCCCTAAATTGGTTGAGAAGCACTCCATGAGACACTTTAGCATTCAGGCATTTACTAATGATGTGCTTCACTCGGATATTGACAAGGTCTGTGATATCCCCAACCTGACTACGGCTTGGGAGACCTTCAGGTACACGTTTCTCCAAATTCTTAACAAACATGCTCCATTGGTTAGATTTAAAACTAAAGGCAACCGCCCACCATGGTTTGATTCCTTGATTACTAAGCTCATGAAAACTAGGGACAAGGCTTGGGCATGTGCTCAGAAAAGTAATTTGGTCCATGACTGGCTAGAATTCAGGATTTTAAGGAATAGATGCATAAAAAAAATATGGCAAGCAAAAAATGCCTACTTTTCCTCCATTCTCCTGGAATCACACGGAAATGCCAGGACCTTCTGGAAAACAATCAAAAGAATCGAAAAGGCATCTAACACAGATAATCTGCCCGTTCAGCTTAACCGAAATGGGGAATATTTTTCAGAGCCAAAAAATAGTTGACAATTTTAACCTTCATTTTTCTGAAGCTGGTGACCTTTTTGATAATGTATTGGGAGTTACCCCTGCGCATGCAAATTCCTACACCCCTGTCCAAACATTAAACGAATTTAGTTTCCAGCCAATCCACGAAAGTAATGTTCTGAAACAACTGTCCTACCTCAAAGGGTCCTCCTCTACCGGAGCAGATAGTATTCCCGTCTTTGCTCTGCTAACTGTTGGTCACCTAATATACAAAAATATAGCCCATATTTTCAACCTGTCCATCAAAGAAGCATCAATACCTCTAGAATGGAAACATTCCTATGTTCGTCCACTTCACAAAGGGGGCCCTAAAGATGATCCAAATAACTACCGACCTATCTCAATTTTGTCCCCGTTGATGAAAATTTTTGAAAAATGATTGAACTACCAAATTAGCAGTTTCCTGTCCGACAACATTCTATTACATCAAAAACAATCTGGGTTCCGAAAAAAATACAGCACCATATCTGCTGCATTAGACTCTCTGAATCACATTTACAGTAGCCTTGATAATAAGCAGTACTTCGATTTAAAGCTTTCGTGACTGCAGGGATTCATCTTCTTGGTTCTATCGGTAAAGTTACGTAGAAGGGAAGTGATAAAATAATACAAATAAAACATAATAAAATAATTCTCACGACGTTTCGGCCACAACGCAAGCAGCCATCCTCAGGTGAAAACCAGGTCTGTCGAGGCGACAGCGTCTGAATGAAACAGCACACGTGCTGGGAGCATATATATAAGCTGGGTTGGAAGGGGGGGAAAGGGGGCCTTGACAAAAGAATTTGCATATCAAGAGGAATATAGCATATTTATGGCAAATGCAGGTATGTGATTAGTACTACTTATGTCCGTGCATTATGCAGGATTAGCAGCATCCAAGGGAGGGGATATGGGAAATGAAGGTATGTGATTAGTACTACTTATGCCCGTGCATTATGCAGGATTAGCAGCATCACAGGGAGGGGATAGGGGTAGCATTAATAAAGGGAAGAAGTGTTAATAGTATGTAGCTGCAGTAACTAAAACCACCACGTAAACAACTAAAGTATAAACTACATAGTATCATCAGTATACTAAATATACTCTACAATAAGCTGAGTTACTAACAGTAAGTAATATATTACAATTCTACGTCGTAAAAAATATAATATGCTTCCATCTAAACTTTATTCTCTTACATCACACGAGTCTACACCGTACTATATACTGCCATAGACAAACCCAACATTAAATTATATACTGTATTGCTATAAACCACCCTATACCTTATACATTGTAATATTACACTATGTATTATTCTACCCACCCTAATGTATATCACACTGCTGTATATTCACTATACAATTACGATACCATATATTACTTTGTACATTGTATTAAGCATATACATTTTTATACTATTTGTTATTATACACTGTACCGTTGACCGTCGTGTGAAAGATACTAAGAGGAAGCAACAAAATATGTCAATGCAGCGGAGCAAAGAATCCATTCCCTGTGGAGAATACAATGCCAGTGAGTGGAACGCGGTCTGAAAGTCACCGTAAACGTGAACACAATCAGTTAA